>RSEF01000001.1:220005590-220018311 GCA_003993805.1 Himantopus leucocephalus | reverse complement strand
GTAGCATGGCTTGGTGTGATGCATGCAGAAGCCTTGGTGTTATTTTTGCTATCTAAGGTTTTTAGAAATTAATTTCTTTCTCCCTGTGGGGTTTAGGTCCCCCGAGGGGCTGAATGGAGAAGGTGAATGTTCACAACCAGGCTTTAAATCTCCTGAAAACCAATTGTCTACCAAGATTTATTGTGCAAGCCCGTGGCAGGCAGGTCTCGTGGGACTCCCATTCCGTCACGCCAATACTCACAGTAACGAGAGAAATAGGATACGGTGTCTGGGTCAGATGGGGTGGGACCCTAACATTATATTGAGGTGCTTTGACAGTTATCAAAGGATTTAAGAGTAGTTTTGCTCTGTGGGTGGGATGAGGAGACTGCAGGGGAGAGAAAGAGCAGGTTCATGGTGAGCTGGTGTGGAGAAACCTTCAGAAGCGTGGTGGGACCCAGCGTGGCAGGAGCACTGATGCTGGCACCCCACAAATATTGGTGGACTGACGACTGATGGATTTTCTAACTGTGATTGAAAGCATCAGTTGGGGACCCATGCCTGCGTGTGCCAGGCACTGTAGAAGCACCCTCTGGTGTGTGCCACAGCCCTCGGGCTTGGAGGCAGGTCAGCATCTTTCCCCTGATGCTGATGGATGCTGTGGGTCCCTCGCTGTGCAGGTTAGCAGGATCTGGCCTCCTTTCCCATCCTACCCCTTCCAGTGGCAAGCACCTCTCTTCAGTATGATGAGCGTGTGGGGCCTCAGCCAAACTCCATGGCCAGAGTGCCAGGCGCTGCACAAACACAGCTGCCTTATTAATTGCAGATGGGGAATCGAGGGCAGGGATGAAGCAAGCCTGGCAGACTAGATGGTTGGAAATGTCCCCAGATTGCCTGAATCCTCTTAACTGTGTCTTAACCGCCAGACACCCACGCTGATGTCCTCCAACCTCTACCCATGATATTGCTCCATCGTGTGAGACTGAAAGCAGGGCTGCAAGCAAGACACCAAATTTACCTGGGACCCCAAAGATGCGTGACAAACACCCCCTTGCTCCCCGCTGAACAAAACCGATCTCCTGCCCACGTTCCCTTGTGATGAGTCCTTCCTCCTTTGTGCTAACGGGCTCCTCTGGAAGCAGTAAAGTTGGCTTGAACGATTATTAAAATAATAGAGAGACCCCAGAGGATCTTTAACCAGGAGATCTTTAATAATTACTACCTCCAAGACTCTTGCTACTCCGTTTGAACCACAGTTTCTCATGCTATCTGAGTCCTGGAGCAGAGCTCAAGTCCGTTCCCACAGGGCTGCAAGTGCCATGTGACTTAATTGTCCTTGATATTTTTCTAGTCACGTCAAGGGCTTCCTTGGAAATGTTATATAGCTGAGAAAGAGTTTATTATTTGCTGTCAGGGGGCAAATAACACCAGGGCATCTCTGAAGACGTCTATAACGTATCTGCGTAATGTGAAGGTTAAAATAAATCAGTAAAAAGAGCCACTCTCCTGAGGGCAATATACTGTAAAATATTTCATCAGAAGGCCTGGATATTATTGCGCTTGTAATTAATCTTCCTGGTAATAGCACGGCTTGTTTTCTCCTGCCGCATTATCTCGCTCAGTGTTTTTGCCGGCCGCTAGATGTCGGGGAAAACCCTTTCGCCATCGGTTTTGAGGGAATTTCTCCCAAAGTTGGGAGCTGCTGAGTTTCTTCGTTCGTTTGAGGTCCAGGAAGATGCCTGGTGTGGTTGGGAAGCGGAGATGCCTCAGCTGCTGCTTTCAGCTGCCAGCGTACGAGCTGCAAAGCCGCCCTGTCCACCAGCTTCTCCCCTTGGTTTGCAGTCATGGATCATTTTGTACAGCTGAAGAGGCTTAGCACTGGTGAAATTACACCCACAGCACCGGCCGTCTTTCACCCGCTGCATGCAAATCTTCTGTATTTGTACCATTACCCCTCCTGAATTTTTACCTGGGTTTTAAACCCAGGCTTTCCTGAGCATTTGTAACCCTTCTGTTCTCAGATCATCACGTTGCAAGGCGTGCCGTGACTTGATTTTTATGACCGAAGGGAGTAGTTTGTGTCTGTAAGATGAGTGATGGGGACAAATCTTGTGCAACAACTACACGCCTGCGAGGAGCCGTGACTCCAAACGGACTTTAGGCGTCCCCGTGGTTGGAGAAAGGTGATGGGAGAAGACACTTTGTGGGTGGTTCTTGCATGGAAGGAGGCTGTCTTGGTGCAATGTTCCCCTCCTATCATGCACACCCAGCTGAGGCATGAACCTCCTCCCAGGGAAGGGTCAGACTCCTTCACCAAAAGAATTAAAGAATTCAGCAAGAAGGTGCTGGAGATCCACATGTCACTCCCTGTCTCTGAGAGTTGTTGCAACACATTTTTTTTCTTTTTTTTTTTTTCCACACAGGGGAAAGGGGGAACAAATGCAAACCATGAGTCCCACAAAACGGAAATGCTATTGAAATGTCTTCTTGTTAATTATCCTCCTCGGCCATGCGCTTCCTGACTCTTGAGCAAGAGCTGATTGCTGCAAATAGCTCTGCCACCCGAAGCCGTGACCTGCTGGAGAGGGCCAGCGCTCTCGTGAAGGGTCGTGTCTGGGAAGAGGATGCTTGAAGGTAAAAGGTTAGTGCAGGGGGACAGAGATGGGGGGCCTCTGACATTTGGAGATGGCATAAGTGCTCCTTCCTGTCATGTCTCCTGGAAGCCCTCCCTGCCCTTGGTCTGCCTTTGCTTTTTAGCCCAGCCTGCTGCAGCTTGAAAGTGAGCTTTGTTGCCTGTGCTAGAAAACAGGTAGGGGAATCTTCTCCCTGGGTCGCGGTCTATTTTGATTCTTAACTTTCCTCCTAATCTGCAAGGCCTTTCCAGGAGAGGCTGAGAAATACGTATCTTGGTCTTCTTAGAGTTTGCATGTTTGAATAGATCCGGCATGTTTTGCTGTGAGCAAGAGAGACTGTAGCCGTGGTCATGGTGATGGGAGCCAGAGATGCTTTTTATAAACATAAATTACAGGTGTGACCCATGTTTCTTTCTTGCCATGGTGTTTGGTGCAAGCAGGCACCCCAATGCATCCTACCCCAGCTCAGGCAATGCTCTTCAGTCTCCTTCATCCAGATGGAAAGGTTTCAATGTATTCCAATACTTTGAAATGCTGAATGATTGCCACAAATGAAACAAAACCATCTCAGCTCTTTTCTGTCTTCTTTTCTACTGTTTTTACTGGAACTTCCCCAGCTAAAGCAAAATCTCAGGTAAGCTGCTTGCAGAAAGGCTTTATACTTAATGCTACTGAGAACGGGATTTGATTCACCACCTCCACGCTCAGCCTGGTAGCTCACTGTCTCTAACCATAACCAGTCCTTATAAACCGTGGTGCTCAGAGGTAGGATGTATATGGGTTAATGGAAGTTTCTGGCCACCAGCGCCAGTTGATGAACACCCCCCTGCTACTCTGCTCCCTTGTGGTGTAAGTCTGGTGGTGCAGTTACAGAGACTCCTTTTTTTATGGGACGTATCATAGAATCATAGAATCATTTTGGTTGGAAGAGACCTTTAAGATCATCAAGCCCAACCATTAACCTAGCACTGGCAAGTAACCACTAAAACATGTCCCTCAGCAATGCATCTACCCATCTTTTACATAACAAAGCCCATGGGATTTCATGATCTTGGGCATGGAAGAAGCTTTGGGACAGAAGGAAGATCAAGAGACCACCTAGTTTAAATGCCTACACCAAGGACCACGCTGCCAGTTCATAAAAACCCACAGCAGAAATAAGTCTAGACTTTTTCACTGTTTCTCTTCCATCGACTTAGTAGATTTCCTTTGGAACCAACCTAAATTTGCTTGGCTGCAAACGGTGCCAAGACAGTCATCACGTTCCCTCCATGGGCTTCTTTTCTCAAGGCTGAGTCATCACCAATCCACCAGTCTTTCTCCATTAGTCATATTTTCTCCAGTATCTTATCATCCTTGTTCTTCTGTGAAATTTTCCTGTGTTTATTCAGTATTTGACTGCCCCTTTTCACAGTGTCGATAGTGTTAAAAAATGTTATGTATCATATATATATCTCATATTCAGACAAGATATAAGGAAGAAATGTTTTACACCGAGGGTGGTGAGACACTGGCCCAGGTTGCCCAGAAAGGCGGGAGGTGCCCCATTCCTGGAAACGTTCCAGGCCAGGTTGGATGGGGCTCTGAGCAACCTCATCTAGTTCAAGATGTCCCTGCTCATGGCAGGGCGTTGGACTAGATGGCTTTTAAATGTCCTTTCCAACCCAAACCATTCTGTCGTTCTGTGATTCTACATGTATGGTTGGTTCCTTAAGATGAAGCTAAGATGAAAAGAGAGAGGGTAAAGATGACTGAAAAAAGGCCTTCTCTTTCCCTGATCTAATTCATATCTGTCATCCTCTTTCTGAATTAAAGTTGCAGAATTTAGTTAAAGAGACATTTAACTGCCCCCACCCCCCACCAACCTGAGACAGAAGATAGTGATTGTGTCTGTTCACTGGCTTACAAGGCACAGCTGATTTCTTGCCTAAACATGAGGTGCCTTCCCCAGAGAAGCAAAGATCTGTCTCATTGCTTGGATCTTCTGTACTTTTCCTGGAAACCAAATGAAAATCACAGTTCTGCAGAGGCTGGGAGGCTGTTGTGACAAAATGAATTGGAGCAAAAGATATTCACCTATTGTTACACTGCAGAATTCCTTGACCGGTTGGGATTCCTCCAAGAGCCAATTGGACATGATGAATAGCGGTAATTTCAGAGCTATGCATATTCTCAGGGTTTGCAGTTTTCCACATCTACCTCATGATGGAGGCAGGGGGAAATCAGGTTTCTAATCAGCTCCAAGTCAGCAGTCTGGACTCTATCCTGCAGCTTCCAACCGGTGAGGTGTTTGCAAAGGAACGACTCATGCCTGCAGCAAACATAAGCCACTGTCCTGTTTCCAAAATGCTAATTTATACAGTCTTTGCTGGAGAAGTTGGGAAGCAGGTGTCTCCTTCATCTGGATGGAAAGACATCACACTTTTGCATAATCTTCCCGACAAAACTGTTTCCTCTGAGGAAGTTTTCTTTGCCTGTGGCATCCTTTACCACAGGGGCTTTCTTTGCTATTATTTCTCTCCGTACAGAACTGATAGACCAAGACCTCCAGTGGCACCCCTATCCCTTACTCCAGTCTCCCCTGTAATGCCACGAGTAACACGCTCAACACAGCCCCGTCCTTGCAAAATAAATTCCCCAATCAGTTGGATATTGGATCCCACCGTGACCAAACCGTTTTCGGGCAGACTCCACGCTAGAGCCAGGGATGTGAGAATTAACGTAAAAGTGCCCTCTCGTGGCAAATAGAGTAGGTATCATTCATCATCATTTTGGGGAAATCCATAACGTCACTGGGGTTGTGATTTGTGTGGGGTTTCTAGTCCAGACACACCTTAAGAAGAGGGGAAGTGTCACTGTGAGGTCTACGTGTTGACTTGCTCCAAATTATTCCTCAAGGCACCCGGAGGATAGTGGGGTTGGCTTCCCTCAGCCACACACTTCTGGGAGCTGGCAGTGGTGGGCTCAGCAAGGAAAACACATCTTCTGGGGTCCAGAGTTAGCCAGGAAAGGTGTTGGTCTTGCAGGAGGGTGGTGGGTGGGAGCCTGGCTCTTGGGGACACGCAGCCAACAGTGAGCTGTCAGGGTCTGGAGTTTCCTCTGCTTCAGGTAGATCTGCTGGGAATGAAGTGTTTGCAGCTGCAGAGCAGAAACCAGACTTGGGCAAGTCTGAAACCATGAGCCGGCTTAAAACAACACACTCTCTAGAAGAGATGATTTAATAACAAAAAAAAACATAATAAAGCAATCTGGGGCTTTTGTTCTGCCTGCTCTCAGGCCTGTGATTCAGTGCTGCTCACTATATTAGCTGTTCCTGCACATTGTCTGAAACAGTCACCCATTACGTACCTAATTAATCAGAAACCTGGGTAGACCTGTGTCTCTATGATAGCAGCAGTAAAAGCGGAGTTTTATGGAACTTTTTCCTTCATTCCCTTTTTATTTTGAGAAGGGACATGGGGTTTCTTTGCACTAATGATTATTCTGGAGCACCCACAACGTCTTCCCTCCGCCTGCTTGCTCTACCACTTCCCTTGCTCCACAGAAGACAGATTTATGGCTGGGCTAGACGGTCCTGCTTCTGAGGAATTCACCACTTAGGGAAGGCAAAAAGCAGAGCAGGAATGGCATCAGGTCTCCCAGTCCAGCTCAGCCATATGGAGATAGGCAGGAAGAAGAACGCTACAGGCACCTTGGGATACCTGCTGCTCTTCTGTGCAGAGGTTGTCAGTGTGTCCCAGGTGGGAAGGTTGCTACCTCAGTTACTCATCTTTGCCGTGCAGCACCTCAGTCTCCATTCCTCATCTTCATTTTCAATGACGTGTTGGTGGGTACAGCAAGGATCTCATCTTCTTTTGTGCTCATATGATCAATGGTGACCTGAACACACTTCTCTGGTGAGGGAGGATGAATGAGAGAGGACCAGGCCATGGTGCTGTGTGGGGACCACCGATCAGAGGCACCATGGAGGCATGGGGCAAATCTGAGGTTAGTCCTTCAGGGCAGGAATGAGGTGCTGATTGCTTGCTGGTGTGACACAGTGCCTGTTTGAGGAAGGGTTTTTCTTTACAGGACCTAGCACAAGGCACACTTGACCCCGCACTGGGCCCTTAGATACTTCTGGAGTACGGCAGCAATGCTCACAATGGGCATAGACGTGCGCTTTGCTGAGAAGAAGCGTTACAACTGCCTGTCACGAAAATGGAGGTAAAAAAAAAAAAACCCTGAGCATCATTGTTGCTTCCACGCATTAGTGGTAAAAGGGAGGAACAAAAATGATATGAAGTGCTCAGGCCAGGAAGCTATGGGAAGAAATGCCAGTACGGCAGAGCCTGGACTGGTCAAAAGCATGAGTCAGCCCCTCGCTAGCAGTTGGCTTGAGGTTCGTGAGATTATACAACCACATACAGCTTTGATGGTCATGTTTTTTCAGATCCCCACTTTCAGTTTGTTATGACTATGCCAATTTGTGAGCTGCTATTTTTGTCTGGAAGCTCATGGTGGTCCAGCTTTGAGCAGGAGGTTGGGCTAGAGACCTCTTCACATCCTCACCAGCTGACATTGTTATATATGTTTGATGCTCACATAATCCCACAATTTCAAGAGTGGTTAGGTTAGGTTTTACTCCCAGCTGGGAGGCCTTGAACAACTCATTTCCCTTCTGTGGACCTTTCCCTCGCACAAGGGTCCTTCAAGTCCTTCAGGACAGTAGAGGTCTCCCGCTGAAGGTACTGATCTCCATGGGAGCCTCAGGATGCTACTGTAGTAGTTATGATTGATAATAACACTATGTTGGGGGGCCACTTTATCAGGAAACACCATGACGGGGATTATAATCACCATTTAAAGGCATTTTTCCCCCTTCCTCTGGTGGGTTATCAGATTACAGGAAACGAGCAGTTCTGCTGCCGTATTATGAGAGATGGATGCTACTGTTTGGAGTGTTTGCCCATCGATCTACTTCCCCGACACCCTCACTCATCAGGGGATGCACTGCTCATTTGATGTGAAAAGGCTTTCCCAAAGCTCTCTTACTTTTCTCCTTCCTTGCTGGTAGATTTATCTCTGTTTTGCAAAGCACCAGTATTTATTCCATTGCTTCCCCGAGCTTTCCCCTCCCAGCGGCAGGCCCACTTGCACGGAAAGATGGATCTCTATTTTCTTAAATGCTCAGGCAATTATGTTCATTCTGCAAGTGCTCCCGGAGGGGAGCTCTCCAGTCAGCCCTGCTTTTGGCTGCAAATCCTTTTTCAATATGGCAAGTGCCTGTTGCTGACCTCTCTTCAACCTGGCCAGCAGCTAATGCTCCCCGACCCCCTGATGGCCATGCTTTGGGGGAGTTCAGCATCTCCGTAGCCTCCTAATGGGTTTCAGCGGGGTTTGTAGCTCTCTCCCTGTGTTTTCTCCATCCTTCCTTTGGGTGAATGCACCCCCCATTGCAGCCCCAGGGTGGACACAGCCTCTTGGGTCCGTGTCAAGCATCCGAAGGGGAACACCTCAGGTGAGACACCTGGTGGCACCCACCACCATCCTGACCATCTGTTAGGCCAATTCTTGTGCTTTGAATAAATCCTCACTCCCCATCTGAGCTTAGGAGGTGGAACTCAATCGTAGTGCTCTCAGGGACAACACGGGGATCTTGACAGAGAGAAGGTGCCTTGGTTTCTCCTCTTCTTTTCAGTCCCGTCCCTACTGCCTGGTCTATTACCAGCACAGCTCTGCTGTGATGTCTGTGTCCCAGTGCTGCGGGATGGATGTACCCAGGGAAATTTACCCTGAACGACCAGTAGCAATTTTATTCATCTAAAGCCAAATTCTGCTCTCAGCTTGCAAACGCTTTGGCTGAGACTCTGCAATCCTTATGACTGATATCACCTACATTTGCATCGTTGTTTATTTTAATTTACCCAAGAGTTACAGCTACCCTCACAGCCTGTTTCTCCTTGCTCAATCCTCACCACCATGATCACCTTCACAAGGGTTTTTTTTCTAAGTGCATTTTGGGTTGAAGTCATCTGGCTTGCTTTCTACTTGGCTCCCTAAGAAAGCACAACTTATACGATCATGTTCTGCACATGCCTGTGTCTGTTTATCTCTTCAAAAACCATTAAGGCTGTTGGCCAGTTTAAGCCAGAGAGAGGGGGAATTTCTAATGTGTTTTGTGAACCTAAGCAAGCAGAAGAACAAATCCTGCTAATGTCTGGTGGAAGAAAAGGCTGAGGGGTGAGCACAACCCTTGCTTGACATCAGAAAACCCAAGTTATGGGCGACCAGGGTCCTTCAGTTGCACCCTCATGGGAACGACTTGCGGCGTTTATACAATTTGCTGTTCAAACATTACAACATCTGAGAGATGCGACCAATTAACCCTGAAGTAAACTGAGGCAGGATACGGGTGTTTCAAGGGTAAATAGCACAAACGTCTCATAATGTTTCCCATCTATGTTTTATATCTAGGAACACTGGTGTGAAGTCACCGGACAGGTTTTTTAAATTATTATTATTATTAAAAGGCCGGCTGCCATGGCAGACATAAAAGAGATATCATGTTCATTGCTCATTCCTCGGGCTGCACCGCACATGTTCGCGAGCGAACAGATCCTGCCGAAAAGGAATTTCCAGTCCAGTTAGACTGATAAATTGGCGCTTCCCCACAGAGACTCCTGTTACACGTTTCGGCTTAGCGAGAGCTTGGTATCGTTACAAGGACGCTTTCCACCACTGGTGTGCGGCACAGAGACTGCCCGTCCCGGCAGGGAGGTTTGCCTGGGTGCCTTGGCAGCCTTCCATGATGCCGCATAGTTTTCATGCTAAATTGTAAGTATCTTCTCTGTTGGGTGAGGGTGAGGGAAGGGACAGCCAAAGGGGTGTCTGTGATCCTCCCTGCCTGTGTCGGGAAGCAGAAATTAGGCGTGGTGTGTCACTGTGGTCTCTGGAAAGGATGCGCTGCTCTCTCTTGCCCTGGTGATGAGGGTTGCCCCTAAGTTTTCCTCTTGAATCCCTGAGCTACCCTGGCTGATTCAGTCCGATGTGAATTTAAACAGGGCATCACAGATAATACCCCCAGTGGCATCACGTTTTGCATCCTGTGAGGGCTTTTCCGCGTGATCCAGGTTGGGGACAGTGCAGTATCCGCACGCTATGACCCTTGTTTGTGTGCGCTGCCATCCCTACTGAAGCTGATGGGATTAGACACCTCCCGAAGTCTGACTCTGTCTGAAACCCAGCCTTTGCCAGGCCAGGATCCATGGTGTGGTTAGAGTGCATTAACTAGGGCTGGGCTTCACCCTGAGCCATCGCAAAAGGAGAAAGAGAAACGCAACTCCGTTGGAAGGATGGACATCTGTGGTCTGCAGCCAGTTAGAAAGCACTAGGTTAGGAGCATCAACAGCAACTCTAAGGCAATGACAGACGTAGGTAGAAGCTTCAGTTGCATAAGTGGCCTTTTTTCAGCTCAGAGGAAGGAATAATTAACATCTCTGGTGTCTTAGGGACAGCAAAATGCAGCATGGTTACCTCAGTGAAACACCCAACAAGTGAATAGGTTTTCTGTTGCTTTTTTTCCCAGTAGAGGATAACAGTATACTGGCAATATACTCTCCACATGGCTTTCAGAAAACCCTGACATCCCTCTCCACAAGCAAACCTGTACCAGCAAGAGAATTCTGTATACATGTGCTTTTTTGGGATTTCTGCTTCTTTTTTTCATACTGGTCCTATCTCATCTCCTCCCTCATTTTCTCCAGCTAATGGAGATGTTAGAGATACGGGCTAAGGGAAGACAGAGAACCAGGGCTTTGGGGGCACAAATCTCGCACAAATGCAGACATAGACTGAAGAAATTGGCCCTTTTGTTTTATTGTTCACACCACTGAGGGAAGCAGAATAATTGTGGATATTTGCTACAGTGAACATCCTATCAAAAAAATAAGAATTGGTTTGCATCGCCTGTTTGTCCTCCTAGGTGAAATGATCTTTTTTGATGTCCCAAACACTGTTAACCTCTCGACAGCATGGTATGGGGATGGTTTTCTGGTGGATCAGCGGCCAGTGTATTTGCAGAGAGGAAGAAAGAGTTAAAAATATTGAAAACTGGGAGAGAGGAAGCCAAAAACCTTGGGATAATGATATGTGGAAACCCATGGGGTTTGAGAATTTGACCTCGTTAGACGCACACGACACAAATCTTTCCTGTCCCTCCGCAAAGCAGGCATGACTTGGACACCATGGCTGGGGCAGGATCAGAAAAGCTTGGAGCGCTCCAAGGGGGAAAAAAAAAGAACAGGACACATGGATTCGCTCATCTACAAAGGCTTGGCTGGAAATGTAAGAATTTAAGCAAACTCTCCAGCAGGAGAAATACACCAGGCCATCATAACAAACAGCAGGAGATACAAGTGTAAATTCACTCCGGCATTGTCCTGCCAGACTCCAGTGATAAAGCCGGGGTCGGCAGAGCAGCGGTGGATAGGAGGAGGCAGAGAGCTCCTGGGGAGAGAGGTGCCGGCAGGATGAGATTAAAATGTCCCTGACTTGTAAAGGGGAAGCGGAAGACCAAGAGGAGATACGATAAACCTATAATGCCAGCCGAGGAGACACTGAGGGCTTGCTCAACCCGTTGCAATCAGTGCTGGGGACTCATGGTCTCTGCAAGGATCGCTGTTCTTTGAGCAATGAGGAGCAGTGCACCCTGATTTAAAAGGGTTTCTGTTTTCTGTTTCGAGGTCTCCAGTGTCTACTAGCTGTGAACCTTGCTGAAGCTTTTACAGTGTTTGGGATGTTCACAGCTTCTCCCATGTAGATCTTCTGGGGTCTAATAAGGACAGAAACCATATACCTGCTTTTCCTCAGTGGGGACATTTATATTGTCTCCCTCTTTCTCTTTCCCTCCCTCCTTCACGAAGCATGTTGGAACTCAAGTGCTTTGGAGACTGCTGCTTTTTAACTGGAAATTGGTGAAGGGGCTCAAAAATTGCTAGAGGAAAAGCAGACAGTCCGTCAGACAGATATATACTCCCTCCCACGCGCTTCAAGAGTGACTGTACAAACTTTGCCTTCTTAGGATGCAACAAATCACTCCCACCTTTATCCAACCCTGGCAGCAAAGAGAAATTGCAGCCCTCAGTATTTCTCAGCAGTAGAGTTGCTCTACTTATATTTTTCCTTTGCAATATCCTATTTCTGCTGAAGAAGGGGTTAGAGCCCGCAACGCTGTTTGATTTTCTGTAATTCCTTTTGTGCTTGCTTCAGGGTGGTGATGGCGATGATTTCTATAAAAAAGAAACCGATATAAATGACTGCAAATTGTGAACAGTGTGGGTAAGAGATGCTGTGGATGCCTGTAACCTCCGCTGTGACAGTTACGAGAAAATAGACCCTCTCATGGAGACGCAGTATCTCTGTGTCCTCAAGTAAAACTGGTTCTATCGTGATGGAGAGACAGGTTAATGTGTGTTTGGTTTGACCAACTCAGACGCCAGGGAGGGTCAGGGTGCTTGGCCTGTGATCTGTCCCACGGATGGGAGAAGTCACAGGGAACTGCTGTACCAACAAGCTCAGTAGGCACTTGCCAACGGCAACAGGTTCCTGATGGTAAAAAACCCAACCATATGCTCTAGCTTCTGTGCCTTCAGTTGTCCCCTTGCCCTCCGGGAGCCCTGGAGCTCTCCCTTGTGTGTCCCCATAGCTGTCTCCTTCTCAGGCTTGAGGCAGCCCTGTGCCCCTGTACAGAAGGCAGCAAAACTCAAAGTTCTCTGTATCACTGAAAAGCTTTGATCCCACCGTGACCAGGCACCACACTGTTGCTGAGGAAGAGCCACCTTTGCCATCCCTTTTCAGGGTGCAGGGCTATGGTCCACTTTGTCCTCCACAGGTCTTCTTCCTCCTAGCCACAGGAGGATGTGAGCAAACCAGGGGCTCTCTCACTCCTGGGACTGCTGCATGTGTGCCAGTGAGTCTGACTTTGAGAGCAGGGATTCTCCCTTTGCGTGGCTGACAGGATAGACTTTGAGGAACCAAGTCAGGTCTCTGATTTCATAGAATGGTTATAGTTGGAAGAGACAAAGGTCATCAAGTTCAGCCCCACTGCCATGGGCAGGGACACCTCCCAC
>RSEF01000001.1:219986732-220005490 GCA_003993805.1 Himantopus leucocephalus | reverse complement strand
AGTAGACGACATCCACAGCCTTTCCCTCATCCACTAAGCGGGTTCCTGGGACCTCAGGCTTCATCTGCAGCAATGGGAAACGTGTTGGGTGCTGAGAGCTTTATTTAGGTGCTCAGCCAAATGATGTTTGGACAGATAGGATTACCTCGTTGCTCTTGGTATGTGAAGTTCATACCTTGTGTGGCTCATTTATCACCCCCTCTTCCCTCTTGGAGGAGGGGGAAGGAAACAGTAGGAGGGAAAAGAAAGTGGAAGGCAGGAGAGGGGGGACGCAGACAAGGGAGGAGGTTGTGTGGGGCGCGTCTTCCCAGCTTGAGTGATTTATTTTTCTGCTGGGAAACATTGAAACTTCCAAGTCAAAATTAATGGGACAAAAACTCTTTCCAGGTGCTCAGAAGTGCAAAAGTACAATAAATCAAAGGGGTAGTCTACAGGAGGAAGCTCGCAGCCGAGGGAGAGAAAAACAGGCAGAAGAGCTGACTCCTGAAGCTGTGTCTCCTCTGATGGGTCAGACGGTCTCCAAGCTCCCGCAGTACANATGGGTCAGACGGTCTCCAAGCTCCCGCAGTGCAGTGAGGACATGTCTTGAGCTGCACAAGGGACTTTCTTGGGCTGCTCTAGCCTGACGGTGGAGGAACCTGATGTAGGAGTTTGTTGTCTGTCTGAAACGCAATGAGTAGGATGCGTAGGAAGCTTCATCTCATGTGGGGATGCAACNAGTGAGGACATGTCTTGAGCTGCACAAGGGACTTTCTTGGGCTGTTCCAGCCTGACAGTGGAGGAACCTGATGTAGGAGTTTGTTGTCTGTCTGAAACGCTATGAGTAGGATGTGTAGGAAGCTTCATCTCATGTGGGGATGCAACACCTTTGGCATCAGCTTGGGAGCATGCTTAACTGTAAGGTCACAGATGTTGTTGCCGTCTGGCATTCAATGTTGGGCATATGTTTGAATGCTTATGCTGATGTGCTGAAGGGATGGCTTCATCGTCAGTTTGTGACTTGTTCCTGATGTGGCAGGCTTCTGGGCAGCGTGATTAGCTCACTTGCAGTCGCTGATCACCAAAGGGACTACTGGTCCAGGGCAGTGCTGACCTTTTTCACCTGTTGCATTCACTTCACAAGAGCTCCCTCAGTGCTCATCATCCCAACCATGCTGACCTTGTTCTGACATCACCATCAATGATTTTTTTTTTATTTTTTATTCTTTTTTTAACCGGAGAACACATTTCTCAAGTACAGCGGGGGTTTTCATTGGAAGAATTTGCAACGTCCTGCGGAAAACGGGTCATCTGAACACTTGGAAAATGGAAGCAGCTAGACTGTGCTGTTGTGGAAACATTTCCCCATCTTTTTCATACATCACCTCCACCAGTTATTATTATTTCTTAGTATTTATTTCTTATTATTTCTTATTATTAATTATTATTATTTCTGTTGTGGTAACACCCAGCAACTTTGGGGAAGCTCTGGCCTGCGCTGTGCTAGGTGCTTTGCAAACATACAGGAGAAATCCAGTCTCCAATTTCTTTTCTATTTATCTCAAACTGTCCTGGGCTTGGCCCCGGAAAGCGTATTATCAATTAGTCGACTTGCTGACAGCTGTAGTGCACAATGAGTCAGTTCCCTACTTGAGATGAGCCATTGGTCAATTAAACTAATAGTGAAAATCTCTGGGCATAAGAAAGGAAACATTTATGAGCTAATGTTAAGTGTGCGAGGGCTAAGGGAAATAAAAGCCCTCCACAATTATAACAAGGGAAAATGAGAACCCAGGCTCATTAATAAACAAAAAGCAGGATGTAATTAATAAATGCCTCTAAGCCCACCAGAATATGGAATTCCTTTCTAAATATGTCATTAGCAAGAAAAATAAAGAGAAAAATTGAGCTGATAAGGACAGGCTTGGAAACTTTGAAAGTATACAAATCATAGGACCTGGCTGACATTTATCCTGCTTGTTAAAGGGATTTAACTAAGGAGTTAAGGAATCATTACGGAGAGGTGGAAATCTGGCCACAGGATAGAAAAGCAAATGGTTGTAGTTTGCTTTTTTATACGCTTTTGTATACAGCAGAAGTTTTCTGCTTTGCTGGTCATGGTACAAACACAGCAGAGGGAGATGGTCCCTATTCAGAGGGGAGCACGTTGCTGGTTTTGGTCCATGACAGGATCCCAGTGTAAGAGTTGTAACGTGCAGGGAAAAAAGAAAAATTTCTTGATCTTCCAACCTCTGGAAAAAAAACCCCAACAAAACACTGCTACAAAACAACCATACAGGTCAGATTTGTAGTGGGGAATAATAATATAGAAAAGAAGCACATTATGGTTTAAAACTACTTCTAAGTATGAGTAGGTCAGTCACTTCACAACTTTTTCTTGTCTTGGACTTCATGTTCACACTCACTTATGGTGCCCCTTTACTGCATGGGCCCCAAAATCTCTCCCTTTTATCTTCTTGAGGTGTAACCCGGGCAGGGTGTAGGAGGACCCCACCAGCCCCAGATGTCAAAGCCCTTGAGCAATGCCGCCTCCTGAACTTCATTTGCTCATGTGCCTTGATGAATCCAAGCTCCAGCCAAGAGAGAGGCGTACGTCTGAGAAACCTGAAATGGGCAGCAGATGCAAAACCTGGCATGGGGGAACGCCTGACGCCGACCGAGGGATGAGAGGCTTTGAAACGGAGGAGAGGCGGCTCACGTCGGATGCGGCGCAGATGGGGGAATCCGAGGAGAGCTGCTTGGGGAGGAAGAGACGTGATCAAAGAGATACTCGCTCAGGATGAATATCAGCAGGACAGGATGGCGTTTGTCAAGATCAGAGAAAAAGAGGCTCCTGCACAAGGGTTTGGTGGTGCAGATGGGTTGGAAAGGGCGGGCTGCAGAGGCAGCATGTGTAAGGCAACGAGCCAGAATTGAACATAAATGCAAGGGATGAGCTGAGTCTCCACTAGTTAACATAGTTAAACCCAGCAGTTATTTTTCCCTTCAAACGTCATGCCCTTGCTCGATCATGAATTATCAATCAGTGGAGGTCTGCAGTAAGATTGCATGGTCCTAGAAGTCAACCTCTGCCCTGCGAATCTATGCATTTGCTGAAGGTCAGTGCTCTGCTTTAGTCCTCCCTGGGTTTTTTTCCCTGTTTTCTTTTCACTGGGAGCAGAATCAGCCCCATAACTGCCTAGTCCAGCTTTTTCCCAGTACACAACACAAGTGACAATATTTTGGCAACCTGTCTGGGATATTTTTTAGCAGTCTTGTTCTCTTTCTTTTCTGGACTTTAATATGCATTTCAAATCTTCACCGCAAAATGCAAAAAGTAAATAAAGAGACAATTTAGATGGGTAATATACAAACCTAACAGAAGATGGAGGAGAGAAACAGTAACAAATAAACCTAAATAAAGAGTCAAACTCTTAATAAATTACGTCCGACCACCAGACAACTGTAGCAAAGCAGCCAAATTAGCTGCCATACCCTGATGCTGATAGTCTAGATAAAACAGTAAAACAAATCTGGACCAAAGAGAGGCTCTCAGCAATGGTACAACAGTTTGCTTTCTAGCCGAGGCAAAAATAACATGTAATCATTTAATACAATTTCTTCAAATAAACTTCATTTTGAGATAATGACTTCCAGATGGATGAAGGTTTATAAACATCCCTGCCACATGATACATTCCCACTGGGTAACAGGGAGGGTAAGAGAGCGATTTAGTCACTGGGTCTATACCAGTAAATTAAATGTGCCCAGTGCTGATCTACAGCCCTGAGGCCAAACAGCAAGGAAGGGTTCGCGTCCATATTGCTGTTCCTTCTTGCCGTCCAAAACCAGGTGGCTGCTTTCGAACTGCCCGTTGGGAAGAATTGCTGGCTTGTGCTATCTCCTGAGCTGTGCCTGGGAGGTGTCCATGAAGCAGTCTGGTGGTCCAGACCTGACTGGTGCCAAGAGCATCCTAAAAATTAAACCATTTGGATAAAGGAGCTCTTATGCCTGGGAATAATCCCAGGTGGTGTTTCATTTACCCATATGGACACAGCCTAAAGGAAACTTTGCAGGAGACCCCACAACCCTTTCTGCATCAACCAATACCCTCCTTGAAACTATTTTGGAAGCTCATCTAAGGCTTCAGGGCTGGATTATCATGGCCAGCTTTGAAAACATGGAAGCCCACATAAAAGATCAAGTCACAAATGGTCATACTCAAAGCCAAGGCAAGAACCTGTTCAAGATGTCCATACAGTTTGTCAACTAATAGCCCATCACCTTTTTGGATGAAAAACTAGCCTCGAGCTCCTTGGAGCCAAAGCTGCTAGTCAGGCTGTCAGTGTTACACATGTATTTGATTGCTTTGTTGGGTTGGGGCCCTGCAGAATCAGCGCGAGGAATGTGAAGGAAACAATGGCACTTCGCGCTTAGTGTGGAGAATTTTGAGTGTTATTAATTATTTTTCGTTTTGCTGGTTAGCATTAAGAGACAGAGGGCTGAAACAAATCCAGGGCAGAAATCAGCCACAGTTATTAGTGTCTCAAATCTTTGTCTTGTAGGCTTCAGTCTGGTTAAAACAACAGAAAAAAAAGCTAGACATGTTTCAGATGAAGGCCCCCGAGGTATGTGGGATTTTAGATAAATGACCTGGGCTGGGTCCAGTGCTAATTATTTCTCTTTAAATCCTCAGATATTTGCCCCCTCTCTGTTTACAGGGGATTGTTAGTTTGTCTCTTTTGCCTTACTTTTATCCGTACCTCCCGCCATGACAATACCTCCATAGATCCCACAGCTGAAATTTAAATGATCCATGGAGACAGTTGGATTTCATCGAGGATCTGATGGAAAGTTGGCATGTTTCTAGCTCATCTTGCTTGGTTTTTCACCTGGTGGGTTGGGAGGGGAGTCCTCAGCTTCCAGGATTCCACATCTTGGGCAAATGGACTGCTGTGGAGCTGTGACCAGAGGAGTCCCGTTTCCTAAGCTCCTCTCCTCCTCAAAAGTCCCTGCAGTCCATGGGTGTCTACAAGGACTCCCATGTTGCTAAGTCCTCTGCAACCAGGCTGCTTTTAGCCTTTCAAAGCAGGAGCTGTGGGAGAGATGTAACAATGGCTTGAAGCCCCAAAGTTTCCCGGTGTTTCATAGCTGCACATTTCTGGGGCTCTGGGGCAGCCCTTTGGTGGTCAAGGGGCTCCATGTTCTCTTTTGACCTGCTCCACATAAAAACATTTTTCCAGGTGCTTGGGTAGTCATTGAAAGAGGACATAGGCTTTGGGATGATATTTTTAACTTGATGAACAGATGTAAATGGTAGATTTTGAGATGAAGGGTTATTGGTGGCTTACAACCCTAACTAGGTGTGATGAGACAGCAATATCCAATATGACTCCTCCTGATTCTAAGCCACAGATGCTGGCAGAAGATGGTGTCACTGCAGAGGTAGGCTGAGAGAAGATCAGAAACTCATTTTAATATATTTCATGTAAGTGGAAAACAAGGCAAAGGACAAGAAAGGATAGGCTTTTGGTTAAAGGCCCTGCACAGTCTAATGGACCACAAGGTTATTGAATGCATCCTGACTTCATCCCATCCAAAATGGGGCTAGACCTGAAGTTACANAAACTCATTTTAATATATTTCATGTAAGTGGAAAACAAGGCAAAGGACAAGAAAGGATAGGCTTTTGGTTAAAGGCCCTGCACAGTCTAATGGACCACAAGGATATTGAATGCATCCTGACTTCATCCCATCTGAAGTGGGGCTAGACCTGAAGTTACGCTGTCTCCTTGCTCAAGATTATGAATACCACGAACTTCACAGCAAGCTGATGCAAAGGATACGGATGCTGCAGCGGGTGCCATGTTTGTAATTCAGTATCTCGCCTCCAAACCTTAAGGTTGGTGGACCTGGCAGCAAAGGAAAGTGGGAGGATGGTTATTTAGAGCTGGTGACATTTGCCTATTCCATTGCAAAGGGTGTCAGTCCAAAAACAGCTGGAGGTTCCTGGATATCTAAAGGGAAACTCTGATGAAGATTATCAATGGCTGTGCCCATTTCAGGAGGAGGTCCAAAGGCTGCAGGTCTGGAGCACCTAACAAATATCTGCTGTGCTCTCCTCTTCTCAAGTGAAGAGACAACAGAGGCTGAACCAGCTCATGTAGGACAAAGTGGGAGCCATGTTTCCAGTCTGGAGAGCAGAACATCACCAGTTCCCAGTCTGACCCCGTGCTGAAATTCAGGACCATGCACAGATTGTTTCTCAAAAACGTTTAACTTTTTGACTGTAAGAACAGCCATGGAAGAATCTCTGTTGCTGGTTAGACACCAATGTGTTTCTCATCAGTTCATATTCCAGCTACACTTGACAACGACCTCATTAAATGTTAAACCCTGTGTGTTTTCATCTCGAATTCTTTTTGAGAGTATCATCTCCACCACTGCCAAGCTGGATGCCAGGTCTTAGGCAGGTGGGAGAAGCCACAAGCCTATTGTGCTGCCCTTCAACTATATATCCCAGCAGCACTGTGGAAGTCTTGCTCAACCAGCTCTGCATGCCAAAATCTCCCCAAGCTTCCTCCTTCACCCTCCATTGACACGGCAGATGCTTTTGGACACCTTCCCAGTTTCATCAGGTCAGTCCTCAGAAGGCTGGAAATCTCTGTTTCCCATGTAGTCCCCCCAAAATATAAACAAATATCATCTGTGTTGGAGCTGAGCAGTGGAAGTGTGTATGTCCTGTTATAGATTCATGTTTACATTATTACTGGGAGTAGATTAGGTGGTTTCATCTTTTTACAGTTTTTTAGTTTTCTTGCATGTCCCATGGTTTTGCAAAACAGAGTAAATACTGGGAGTCCTTTAAAAAGAGAAGTGGCTTAGAGGGGGCCTCAAACCTCCTCTACTCTGCCTGGATTTTGCAAGCCAAAGGTTATCTATCTTCCACCCCAACATCTCTTCCATGACCAGGATTTGTCTCTCATTCCTTCTCTCCAGCTAACCCCTGCTAGGTGTTCAGTAGTCACATCCTATGCTGGCGTGACAAGGGTGAGTTCTGAGGTTGATTACACCATGCTGCTGCAAATGGACTGGGTGAACTCTTTCCTGTGTGTCTTATGCAGCCCCTCTCTGTCATTAGAGACTTGACTGTCCCCACAGTAACAGCAAGCACGTGAAGACATTGCTTAATGAAGATACAACCAGCCCAAAGTACTTGCTAATCAAGCCAGCATCCCAAGAGCTGGCAGAAGAACTGAATGCTCTTGCTGAGTCAGCATGTGGGCCATGAATATTACTTTCCATCGAATGCTCACATAACTGCTGCCAAGTCTGGGCCAACTCTTCAGCATCGCTGAAACCAGACAAGTATCTGGATTGAGGTTCCAGTTTGAGGGGAGAGTCCTGCAGAGCTTCCTGCTTGCTTGTTTTGTTTTTTCACCAGTGAACCACGAAGCCTCAGCAGTGATCTTTCCAGCTGGAAAAGGACTCAACTGATCCAGTTTGTGCAAGAACCTTTCAACCCAGGAACTGGTGCATCTCCTACCTGCTGAGTCAAGCTTATTACAGAGCAGAGCCTGTTGTGCTGTTGCAGGGGTGGTGGAAAGGGGAGGGTTAAACTCTGCAGGACCGCCGTGACCTTCAGAGAGCCTGGGAGCAGGCAACGGGTGGCTTTGCCTTGTTTTGTTTTCATTGGAGAAGGTGGGAGTTGATTTTGGTCTTGACGCTCACCGTGCTACCAAAAGGGTCAGAAAGTCACCAGCCAAACTTCACTGGAGACCGGGGGCAGGAAGAAAAGCGATGTCTTCTGAGACATAGACCAGTGTGTGAGATTCTCAGCCAGATGACGGAGCCTGGAGGGAGGGCGTGCGTGGCAGAGGCAGCGTGGCCAGGTCATGCTCCGAGACTGACTTTTACGGCTGTCAGCTAATCTCTCTCTCTTTGGGGAGCTCTAGCTCATGTTACCAGCAGTAGGAGGTGAGAATGACCTGTAACTGGAGGTGGACAATGGCCCATAAACCAGCTCTTCTGACTGCTTTCTGGAGTCAGACCCTTGTCTCTTGAAAGGAGGCACCTGAAGGGCAGCTCCTTCTTGAACCAAGTGCCTCTGTCCCCTTTTCGGAAGAGGGAGGCACACAAAGATGCTGCATCTGCGGTGTTAGGATCTGCTCTGTGTTTCACCACTAAATGCTTTTCATCAGAAAATTCTACTGTGCCCAAAACATTCCCTCAAACCGAACGGCTGCGGGGTTTTTTTTGATGAAAATTTGCCTCTTTTAGTGATGCTTCATGATTTCTCAACTCTGCAGGAGGATATACTCCCAAAGCCAAAGACAGACAAGTATCAGCTCTAGAGTAGGTGATCGCCCCAAGCCTGGGAGGGCAGGGAAGGGAGTAATCCTCCTTTACCAGCTTCTAATGGGACCCTCACTGTCAGTTTCCCGCCGTGCAGATGGTTGCCATTCCCACTAATCCAGGGGAGCTTTTCTTGTTCTCTTTCTAATGGTGTTTCATAACGTATAGGGAAATATGCATTGGAGCAGGACGAACGGAAAATTTCAAGAATGATCAGATAAATTCGCCATGAAAAAATTATCACAGAGAATGTTAACAAGGGGAAATTTCATGTAAAAAGTTTCATTTGGGGGAAAAAGGTCATTTTATAACTAAAACTTTTAGTAAAAACTATTCCTATACCTTTCCCTGACTCTGCTGCTGGTGCTTCTGCATAAGCCCATCAGCATCTATTAATTCGAAATACCTTCTTGTCTCAGCCTTGTGCATCCTCAGGATCAGCGAGGATGGCACCTTTCAAGTCTGTACCCCCAGCCACTGCTGGTGGGAACATTGCCTCTGTCCTTCAGGGGGACAGCACATGTGGGCAGAGGTGACCCAAAGATGGTTCCTTCTCACGGATAAGCTAAACCATATGAGTCTGCCATGCCTTGGCATGAGGGACTGTGTGAACATAGACCTCTGAGTATGGGTCCACCGGGCAAGGCTGTGCCATGTCTTCAGCCCAGACTGCTTTTAGGCAAGCCATAGATGAAGTAGGGCTTTTAGCTGAGCTTTGGGGTGCATCTGGGAACCAGTTTGGTGCATGTTACCCCTCATAACCTTCTCATACAAGGAACAGGGGTGACTCACTGTGTCCAGCCACCATCATTTACCCCAAGGGCCCTTGGGCATCATGTGGCTGATGCCCAGCAGTGAGTTGGCCATAAGGTCTTTGGAAGGTCCATGGTCCTTGGACCATAGATATGGTCTAACACTACCTATTTGGTAGCACTGATGAAGTAGGAAGGGTACTTCAATCTGGGTACATCAGCATGGCCGTGCCTGCTAAGCAGCACGAATACGGTGGCAAAGGAGCACATGGGGTCTATCAGGATCACAGGATGTAGCCCCTGCTTCTGTCCCAGCTTTGACGTTAGGTCTCTGTGTGACCCTGGACTACCCTGCTCAGCTTCTTTATCCGTCAGATTGGGACAATAATGACAGGCTACCTCACAAGTGGAGTTCACGAGTTCGCTTCCCGACCCATTGTCCCAGCAGAGTGTTATGGGGCAGTTGGGGTCATTAAAGATCTGATGGAGTTGTTTTTGTGTTTTGCCTTTGCAAGAGTACATGGGGTATTACCCCAGGCGTCCTGGCAAACTTTCCAGCTTCCTTTCTGCTGTCGTGATGAAAGGGGACATGTCAGCCCTACAAAATGCGTGTTAAGCAAGAAAGAGGAGACTGCTGGGAAAGGACTTCTTTTCTGCAAAATTAGTTTTGCTGAGTTTACAAGGTGTCGAAGGCTATTAATACTGCATGCTTTGGTACCATGAGATTGTAAACAAAGTTTCAATATGCCTTTCTACAGAGCCATTTATCAGTCTCCATCTTTTTCCCNCTTCTAATACATACTTTTTTTTTTTTTTCCTTTTTTTTTTTCTCCCTCTCATTCTTTTGCTTTGTCTCCTGGACTTATTCCCATTCTCTAGGTTGTCTTATTAATTTTCCTCTTTCTCAAAGAAAAAAACAGGCTTGTGGGCTGGAGACTTTACAACATTCTCTCATAGTCCTGGATTTAAAACGCCTAGCCGGGGGTCTGTAATGTACTGACATGGAGAGACTAGACTTATTATTGAACTAATAATCTAGGAATTTTTATGAACTTCAGAGCTCTGCAATCTTTTCTAACCACATGGCATGGGTTGCTGAGGTATTAGCAGCCATCGGTGAAAAGCTACTGTGGCTGGACACGCCAGCTTTGTCAACACCTGGCAGCAGGGCTGCAAAGATGAAAGAGCTGAGGAGGTGAGCGGATAGGAATGGGACGCACACAACAGCCCTAGATGAGACCTGCCTCCTTCCTCCCAGGTTTGTACCTGGTGCGTTAGACAGGTTTTAGCCCCCAAACTATAAATTGGGGTATCAGAAAATACCTTGAATAAAACGGGTTGGAGTTGGAGGTGTAACTCTACTTGTCTCATTCTCTGCGTTGACCACCGCTACATATGAAGTTAGATGGATCCTTGACCCAAACCAACATAACTGCGCTTGTGTTCTTATGACAGACTGAGCCGGTTAAGACTGGATGTTGGTACCTCTCTCATTTTAACATCTTTTCTCATGGTAAAGACTAAAAGCCAGGATTTTCAGATGTGACTGATGATTTGGAGTACTTCTCTCCAAGGCCTTATAAGGAATCTTTTAAGGGTGTTTATGTTGGGTTGGTTTAAGGATCCATCTAATTTGGTATCTAGGAGTGCCCACAGTACTTTCTAGCAGCTGCAACATGTGAAGATGCCGTGTTGCTTACAAATATCTCTGCCGGCCACTTTAAATTTGATATGAAGTATATTCAGTCAGTATTCAGAACCACTGCGTTGCTCAGTTTGCTACCCAGTAAAATGCAATCCCGCAGCTTGACGCTGCTCATTACATTCCCAGAACATAATTTCAAACGGTGCATGAAACATTTCGCTCCTTGCTCCAGATACCTGGGCAGCCACATTGTTTGCTGCTAGGCAGCCCCACGTTTTGTTCGGGAGGTGGAGGTGCCTTCGTGGTGACCTGTGCATGGTTTTGCAAAGCTTTTTAATGTCCTTCAGGGTGAAATTTGCCAGTGGGAAGGAAGATTCACAGTTGTTTGTGTCTCAGTTTAAGGCATACAGTTGATTTTCTGTAATTTATGTGATTTATATGATTGTGCGAGCTACCATCGTATGAGACTTTTTTTTTTCCACTGCAAGGCATTTGTGAGACCTCCACCACTTGAATTTTTTGCCTGCCTGTAAGTCTGCTTATCTTTCCATTTTATTTAATTAGAAACACTGGTTTTGATGATGCCTCTCCTCAGAGATTGAACACACCAGGCCAGTCTCCGCGTTCCTCAGGTGGTAGAAGCACATTGGCTGCCCCAAAATCACCTGGGGGAAAACAAAGAGGAGGAAAAACTCGCTATCTCCCTGTGATGGATTACTAACCCATCCCTGGGATATTCCAGAGAGAACAGACACGCAGCCCATGCTGAGGATGAATTACTGGATCCTATTATAACGGGAGGAATTAAAAAAAAAAAAGAGAACTTCTCCGGATAATCAGCACCAGCTGCCACTTGCGGGGTACCCCCATCCTCCAGGCGAGCCGCAGCTGTGATTCATGCCACGTCCCACGTTGTTGCCTACCCTTAACATCTAAACAATATGACATGTTCTGCTCTAGTACATGCATATTTCTTCCTTACGTGTGAGTTTCCGGCTGCTCACCAAAGATGTAACTCATCCGTGAGGAGGACGATGGACGAGGGCGTTAGGGGAAGAAGTTTCCGGCAAGTCTCCGGATGGGAGACATGGATCTTCTTTTCTGCATCAGCTCCGTGTCAGGGTAATTGGAAGCAACAAGGCAGCGCTGGAAAATGTTGTCATGGATCTTAAGCCTTTGTGGGAGTCACTCCTTGTAATATATGGAGTGCTTACAAGACGTCGTGACAACTCCAGCGCACGGCTGACATCCTGAGTCTTTCACCTAAGCCAGCGAGGCAGGAAAAGAAGCTGAAAAGTTTCGTGCATTCACAGGGAGAAATGTCCCAGGGTTGTTTTAGAGAAGAAGAGAGCAGAGGGGGTAAGGGAGTCACGGTAGTTTCTAGCCGGGGAGGCCAAAACTCACCAGAGAGCCTGCACTGTGAAACTTTGCATGTGCTTGCTAAGACATCAGCAGATGGAGTTGAGGTCTGCCTTAGACCTGTGTGCCCGAGACATTCCCCACCACTGGCACAAGGGAAACAGGCATGGTCAACAACAACCGCAGGACAGTCGTGCCTCTGCCGGGGCACAGCAGGAGCTCCTCGAGAACCACAGCACACCCGCAGCTCCTGCCAAGAGCTGGCGAGTACTCAGGCTGCCACTCCACATGTATCCTCGTAGGCTGCCCCTATTGCCCCTGCAGCATCCCACGGACTGATGCTAACCTTCCCAGGCACTGGTGGGGTATTCTTTCCTTCTTTGGAAATTTTCCTCCTTGGAAGGAAAGTCTTTTTTCCTTCTTGGAACTTTTGTCTTGGCTGATGTGTGATTTTTCTATGTTTCTGACACTAGCCATGAGCCCTCTTGCAGCCTGCTCCACACCCAGGAATCTTATAAAGCTGCAGGCACATAGTCTTCACCTTTCAGGAGAAGATGGACCTATGAAAGGTGGGGTTTTTCTGCCAAGGAAATCCCACCTGCAGACTCAGGAGCCCTAAACCCAGCCCAGGGAGCCACCCCTTCCCACCCGGTTAGTGCATAAGGGCAGCCAGAGAGGACCAGTACCCGGCACCCTCTTGCCTGGCACCCAGGACCACCCAACATGAATGAGATGCTATGAGAGACAGAAGTAGTGCGCACTTGTGTTAATCGGTCTCGGTGCTATTTTTCTGCCATAAATATTTCTGAGCGCTGTTTGGTCTCACCTCACCTTTAAACCTTATTTAGAGTTTAGGACCTGAACATTTCATTTGATGTACGCTTGTTCCTGTGTAAGGACAGCTGCTACAAAGGGTGATCCCTATGCACCACCAGTTTACTGCAGGCTTTTTGGTCTGGAATTTGCACTGACCCCTCCTCCAAAATCATCCTTACTGCACCTCCCATGAGCACTGGGTGCGGGGCACAGCAGGAGGGGAGTTAAAATGGACCCCCTCCAGGGGGATGAAAAGGAGGAACTATGAGAGTGTTTCATGCCCTGGCTGGGCTGTAATCCCATCCAGGAAAGTTTATGCCATTCCCAATCTCATCCTTTGATCACTTCTGGAAAGGCAGTGGGTCTGGGGCCTCCGCTGATGACCTGCCGCCGGGGCCCAGCAGGGTGGATGGACAATGATGAATTGGTCTGAGGTAAGATGTCCTACTGCAAAACACATGTGTTACACATCTCTCCCTCCCACTCCTTGAAAGCCATTGCAGGAACCATGTTTCTTCTCTTTTTGGCTTGGAACTATTAAAAAAAAAAACCACTTCAGGAGAGGGTATGATTGTGCTGGCATGCTGGAGCGATGGTCAGCAGAATCGGTCCCTGGGTGGGCGCGCAGCAGGTGAGTCATGCTCAGGAATCGCAGCTTCACCCCTCCTGTCCAGGACTAAATCTGACCACTGCAAGGACAAGGGATTTATTGCCGAGTGTTGCTAAGTGCCTCCGTTTTTGCTGGGAAAGAGGAGTATTTGCAGCTTTGCTCATTTACCTCCATGCTATGGTAGCCTGATACTCTGACTCCAAGGGGTTCATCTCGTGGCCAGAGGTAGAGGTGTGAGGAGAAGTCCATACCAAGGGACTCTGTGCAAAGGTGTTTCTGTCTGACTAGAGTGGCATTATTTTTTGCTGCCATGAAGCCTGTAAGGCATAAGCAAGGTGAGGGTGTCACTGTGTTAAACATTAGACGCGTAGGCTGAGACCTACCAAGCTTGTTATCTAGACAGATACGACAGACAAGAGTGGGAAAAAGAAATATTACCATGGGAAAACAAGAAACTGGTTTTCTGGAACAAAAGCTTCAAGATTAGAATAGTCTATGTCTCCAGTGCCATGCCAGTGCCTCCCTCTGGTGCTTGTTGTCTTGAAATTATTTCTTTGTATTAATGGGTTTCCCATAATCCCTTGTGTTATCGCAGCTCGACACGTTCTCTCCCTGTGGTGTGTGGAGGTTTTTGCTGTTTAGCCATGAAAATGAGCCAGGGAGATGGGAAACAGATTGAGGAGCTAAAGAAATGCTCTTTGGGGAATATGGAGAAGTGGGCTGTGTCTGAGGTTATGCAGGAGCCTGAAAGCAGTGGGAAAGTGCTATGGCCATGGGGGGCAGTGCAGAGTCTTGGGGTGCAGAGGAAGGACAGTGAGGAGCTGGGCACCCTTTCCAAGCCCCAAAGGCTGTCAGATCCCAAGGAGAAGCTGTAGCAGCCGACCCCACGCAGGCGCCTTTCTGGCAGGCAGATGTTTCTATTGCGTGTTTGGCAACTATCGGGCGCCCAGGTTTTGGCAAGGGGATGAGTGGAGAGAGAGAGGCTGAGTGAGAGCAGAAGATGCAGCCAAAGTCTCATGAGGCTCAAGTGTCCACATGCACTTTGGAGATGTGAATCCCACCACAGAGAACAGGGCTATAATGTAACTGGCATGCACACCCACACATGAACACACATCCCACCTCTTATGGCAGATGCCTTCAGAAGAGTTGTCCTGAACTGACAGGAAACATAACTAATAGCGGTGTTAGGAAGTTATTCTCTTTCAAGTATCCTCCACTAACTTCAATGACATCTTGTAAAACCCCTTCAGGGTAAGGGCTGTCACTTTATTTTGCGCCTGTGCCTTGTCAAGCATGGTGGAACCTTCAATCATGACTGGGACATTTATATCATGATCACTGTTTCATGGGATTTGAACAAAAGTCCTTTGAAACGGTAAAGATAAGTCTGAAGATCCCATCCACTGATGTGGTTTGTGCCATTCCGGAGGGAAACCGCCAACCCCAGCTCAAAATGGAGAGATGGTCAGTACCAGAAGAGCACTGTTTCAGTTTTTTGGGCAGTATTTTTAATCACCTAAAGGCTACTAGAAAGCTGCATTAATACAAATGAGAAGGCAGACACCAGTTTTACTATAATGTGCTCAAAGCAAAGTTAAATAACATAAACTTGTATGCTGATATTAAGCTAAATGTAAGATTCAAAAATAAGAAGCTCTGCATCTAAAGTTTTTGTGACCTCTTCCTTCTATAATTCTTCCTTATGGTTTTGCTTCTTGAAATAACTCACTGTAATTTCTTTCTAGCAAAGGACTCAAAGGACTGCTATGAAGTTTACAGAGTTTTTACCAGTTGTCCACTCTTTTCATGGAAACCTTAGGCTCTTGTATTTCTCTCAACGTATTTCTGAGAAAGATTGCATGACGTGGGGCCTGAAACAGCAAGGACTTGACCCAACGTCTGTGTCTGTGCAAACAGATGAAACATGCTCAAGATTGTCCTGTGACTCTGAGGCCATCTGTCATGGAAGAGCTTGCATCCATGCTTTTAAATTTGAGTAGCCTGCAAATCCAGGTAGCTTCATCCCAACTGCTTGTTGGGAATGGTTCTTGGCCTCTGCTAGATCCCAATCCACAGCTGAATGTGTTTGCATGCCCAGAAATGTTCTCCAACACTCTTCATGAGCTGGTACACAAATTGCTGTTGATTCCAAAAGCCCCTTAATGAACGGTGTCCTCTTTAAGGTCCAGAGTGGCTGGTCTCTTGGACAACACTCATATTGACCACACTCTTGACTGGGTTGAGCTCCTGCTGCTTATAGCACAAGACACCACATGTACTGTGTCTCAGTACACAGGTTGGTGTGTCAACAGAGCGCAGAGCATCACTGGTAACATTTATTAACCCAGCTCCATGGAGTGGGCACCACGGGAACGTCTTGAGTAAGAGCAAAACCTTCACCCACTACAAACTAGAAGGAAGCATGAGAAAGCCAATGGCAGTGGGAAAGTGCTTGTGATGGAATGACGTAATGACTTCACTTCCCTTCTCATTTCAGTCTGTTTTGAGAAAATCACCCGTGGCACCTCCATTCTTCCTGACAAGTTAGCGCTGGACCTGTTAAAGGAATCCCAGTTGCACCAGCTGGACTGTAAAAGCAGGTAATTAAAAAGCACTACTTCGCTCAGCTGTAAGCTCAAGAAGCAGCACAGGTGCCTTACAGACAAGTGCACACACAGCCTTTGCCCTTGCACGAGAGGCAGAAATCTTTGGTACCTTCATTGCATATTACTCATAGTGAACCTTCTTGAATTACTGTGAAGAAACCAAGATGGTTTCACCTCCATGCACTGAGTTGCAATCAAACTGAGTTTGACTAGAGGAACCTCAGGATCTGTGGATTATCTGAGCGGTGTCTTTTTGCCTCAGGTTTGCATTTGGGTGTCATGGTTCTTATACCAGGGCCTCATGAATTTCCCATTCCCAGCACTTTGCAGGAACACTAGCTTTTGTTCTCAG
Source organism: Himantopus leucocephalus (assembly GCA_003993805.1). Classification (NCBI taxonomy): domain Eukaryota; kingdom Metazoa; phylum Chordata; class Aves; order Charadriiformes; family Recurvirostridae; genus Himantopus; species Himantopus leucocephalus. The sequence goes on along the minus strand of RSEF01000001.1, from coordinate 219,989,013 downwards.
ATTGTCCCAAGCACAAGGTGAGATGTGGCAGCCTTTTAACTCCTGCTAAAGAGAGATGCAGGCTGAAGCCTACATCACCTAGGAGATGATGGTGATGTTTCCTGGGTACAATATGCTCTTGTTTTTTGTTCCGGAGCCACTTTGTATGCCCAAGTGCAAGATGAAACCTTGGAGGGGGCTGCCGGTACCTCTGACAGGGGAAACAGTGCTGCAACTGGGCTGCAAGACAGATAAATTGCAGGAATGTGACCTCTGCTGTGCTTCCCCCTCCCTGCTGACCTTTGAAGTGAAGAAGCAGCCTGGGAGCTGGAGTGAAGCCTCCTGCCCAGCAATGTGGGTTGATATCAAAAAGCTACCAAACTCTTGAGGGGAGAGGAGTTGAGGAAGAAAGGGGTTATATTCACTGCGAGACAATACACCGTGGCTGCTCTGAAGGATGACAACTACAGCAAGTCATTTATAATTTGTCGGAAATGTCTCCTCCTGACTACCCTTGCAGAGAAGAGGAACAGGAGCAGCTGTTGGCCTCAACCCATCTCATATATTATTATCTGTCTTCGGGACCTGCTAGCAAGGCTTGATTGTTTTTTCCAGCATGAAATGTAATGGGATTCCTCGAGGTTTTGCTAACTCAGTCTTTCATCACAGAAGGAGATGTGGCTCTGGGCAAACGAGCTGGAATTTTGTCCAGGGAATTTGTAAGTACTCAGAGAGACAGGACAAGGGATGAAATGATGGATACAGGACGCTGCCTTGTGAGGGTCAAATTATGGCCACTCCAGGCTGAGTGTTGAGAAAGAAAGAGAAAGAGGGAACTGTGGGACCATCTACTCTTGAGTAGCTGGATGTGCCCACCAGCCATGCTGCAAGCTTTCAGGTCTTTAGACCACCTCAGCCTAACACCCAAGCTCTCTAGTGGAGGAGACTTTGAGCAGGTTTGGTAGCCTACCTGGAGGACAGCTCATATTTTTGCAGGCTAAACTTGTCTTCCATGGATGAAGCTAAACCCAACGGGCCACTCAGGTCTCCAGTGCATGTTGCTTAGATACAGAGCAACTGTATGGGCTGATGGGCAGCAGCGTTGGGCAGGAAGCGCACAGGCCATATTAAAGCTTGCTCTTCACTTCACATAGAACCATAGAATCATTTAGGTTGGAAAAGACCTTTAAGATCACTGTGGATGCAGCTCGAAAACACAGTCTTCATGGGATGTCAGTTCAGAAGCAAGAAAAGTTTCAAGGATCGGGAATCATGAAACCCACTAGGCCCATTGTGGTCTCTGGGAAGGGTATATGTGATGTTAGCACTGTCGTAGGCTGGCAATGTAGAGCTGAGAGCAAACATCACCACCCCAAGGGGACCACCTGCATATGTATGCTTGCACAAGGCTTTCATAGTGCCCCACTGTCACAAGCCCTCAGGCAGCAAGACTTCCCTGCCACCCTCATGCTGAAGAGCAGAGACCTAATAGCTTTTGTGCCACCGTTACTGGCCAGGAGTGAGACAGTGGAAGAACTGAATTTAGCCATCCCATAAGTGAGCATAAATCCCACAGGAATGCATGGGAGGGCCTCGCACAGCTGAGGTTGGTCAACGGTGTGGACCTCAAACATGCAGTAAGAGGGGATTACCCAGGGTTCCCCTCAGCAGTCTTTGACTATGTGAAAAGGGCTGTAAAGAGGAAGGGAATAAGTTGTTCTCTGTATCCTCAGGGAACAAGGCATGAAGTCATGGTCTTAAATGGAGCCCTGGGAGAGCTCTGTTAAACTGGAGAGGTGAGTTGCTAACAGTAAAGCCAGTTAAGCACTGGTGTAGATTGCCTGGGGAGGCTGTGAACCAATTGAGGTCTTTAAAAACAGATTAGACAAACATCTGTCAGGAATGGCTTAGGAACAACTGATCCTGCCTTGAGGCAAAGAAAAGGCCTTGATGACCTCTCTTCATCCTTCCAGCCTTCTTTTATTATGATTCTGTGACATGGCTTTCCTGCTAATCTGCACAATATTTCATGCTCAAGAAATACACCACTCTCTCAGGACTGAAGAGCTGAGTGTCTGACAGCACAGGTGGGCAGCAAAGGTATTCAGCAAAAATCTTCTGCAGAAGTTTCTTCATCACTAACATGCTCTTTGCAACATTGTCCAAAAGAAGCATCTTGATCTTGTGGCATTGCTGGCATGATGTTTTGATAAAGCCAATTGTGTTGTGCTCTACTATCATCATCCCTTTATGAAGACATGGGTCAGGGCAATCCCAAGCACAAATACAAGCTGGGCGGAGA
>RSEF01000001.1:219941000-219964420 GCA_003993805.1 Himantopus leucocephalus | reverse complement strand
TTTTTTTTTTTTTTTTTTGCCTCCTGCCCAGCAGAGGTTTTGCAACAGGTCTTTGCCCCGGGCATGGCCTTTTTGCACATTAAGAAGCACAAAAGAAGTGGAGAATAAAAGGCGACCTCATTTTTTGTTTTTGCAGGTTTCCTAAGCGAAGAGGTTTGCCATCTGGGTGGAAATCTGACAAAACATCACAGGAGGGGTTGGGCCCATCAGCCAAGCCGAACAGCTGCGGGGAAGCTACATGAAAACCAAATCACTCCACTGGAATAATTTATTGTGGCTGGCTTGCGGGGATAATAACAAAAAGAAATTCAGCTCTTTTATCTGCTCTTGCAGCATGAGGTCCCATGCCAGATATCTGTGAAGCACAGTTTTCAAGCTATGGTGAGTGTTTCACCTGGGACATTGTGCAGGAGTCAACTAGGAGGAGAAATGGCACATGGTACCTCTGTGGCTCTGTAATGTGGTATCTCAGGGCTTCACAGTCCATCCCTTCACCATGGCCTGCTGGTGAAGTCCTATTAATCATCCTGTGTTAGTTCCAGATTGTTAATGCCCAACCAAAGGTGTTTCTGGTCCTTGGCTTATGGTGGTTGTGTTTCTGTTGGGTGGAAGTCACACAGCCAAAAGCACTGACCTGATGCACTGCCACTGGGGGCTGGAACAGGGGACACTTCAGACCATCTCACCTTCTCTCTTACCATCAGAAAAGTAGCACACAGGGCTTAGGAAGACTTTTCATCACTTGGCTCCTCCTGAATCTGGATGCCTATAGGTTACCATTTGGGTCCCAGACTTCCTCCACCTGAAAATACCGTGCCACACTGTGACCTCCTTGCCTTTGGTTCCCAAGAATACAACACTGCCTACCTTCTCTTTTGGCCAGATGCATGCTCAGGTGGTTGCACTAACTTTAATCAGTGGTAATTTACCTCTGTAGGACTAGATGCTGGCAATTAGGAGCAAAAGAACTTCAGTCAAATCAATCAAAGAAACAAATAGCAGGGAAAATAGAGAGAAGTAAGGTCTGCTGAGAAACCACTTCTAATTGGACAGGGTAATTTTCAGGCATGTTCAAGAAAAGTTCACTTAACTTTCAAAACAAAATCAGACCAGTATTATTCCTGCAGTCCAAGAAGTGCCGGTGGAGAGGGACGTCTGGAGGTCTCTCATCCACACAAACGTGAGAGCAGCACAATCTATTGCCTGTTGTATTTGTCACTACAGCAAATGGTTTGGCTTTACCCATCTTTATAACTATTCCTCAAGTAGTTGGAGGCTGCTTTTAGACACCCCTCCTCCCTTAAATAAGCCCATCTCCCTCAAGCTCACCTGGTAGGTCTTGCATCCCAGGTGTCTGACCACATTCATAGCTTCACAGAACTTTGCGTTTCTGGTTTTAAATCTCACCTGGAAGGAAGGTGGGCCAAGGTAGGGGCAACGTAGGGAAAACAGAAAGAGCCTTCCCTCGCAGGAGCGCTGGCTCAGCTTTGGGACCCCGAGGAATTTGCACGTCTCTGAAAAGATGCTGGTAAGTGCGAGGGCGGATTTACTGGGTAGGCTGGGAAAATCCATCATCATTTCCCTCTTAGCACTGCTCCATCTATCACACACACAACGCTACAAGATGAGGAGCCAGACTGCCGCCCTTCTTTATATTACAGCTCCCCGTAGCCCTGGAGCACTTGAGCCCGAATTCAGAGGTCTCTCAGACTGTTCCTTGGCAATGGAGCATAACACACAGCATGTAGTTTGTTCTGCCTTTCCATTACAAACCTCTTTTAACTTGTATGTGACTTTGCCACACTTCAGCAATTCAACTTGACATTTCCTATACCTCAGGCCGATTTCTTGGTGTGAAGCTTTCACAAAACCCGTCCCTCAGCATGTGAACGTTAAGTGGCTTTGCCAACGTCTTTTTGTTTACTTTTTTTTTTTTTTTAATTCACAGAGTCGGATTCTCAGCTGGTGTCTACAGTTCACAACTGCTATGTACCTATGCCAGCTGCTGCTGCTATCTCGGCAAAGTGCAAACTGTGCAGAAAGCATTATGTTTTCATGGTACTGTTAATTGTCATTTAGGCATGAGCCTTTTTCTTCCTTCGTGAGTCAGGGCTTGCCTGGGCCATGGTTGCGGAGAGCTCAGGTTCATGTCGTGTCATGCAAAGCCTGAGAGATGCGGAGCATCACGTGCCAGTGTCTGACCCAGGTTTGGCACAAATAACGCCAAGATAATGCTGATGCTTGGATGTTTCGGCTCGATGCTCCACAATGTGTCTCAGAGGTGTTGAGATGTCTCATCTGAATGATTTCCAAACAAGTGATCCTTTATTTTTTGTGCTTTGAATTGCAGCTTTCGTTTGAAGTATCTCCTTGCTTTTTCTCCCAGAAGTTGATGTGTAACGTCTTTACCAAGAGCTGGTTTCTCAGCCCAGGTACCATGGACTCCCAGGCACCAGAGGAAAGTCCACCTAGCTCACTGCAGGAGAAGGTCTGGCTCATTAGCCAAACCCAGACTTCCACATGGCTCCCCTGACGCCAGGATTAATACTTGCACATGGGTGACAGAAGTGTCTAAATGACAGCGTGTCGGTTAACTTTCCAGTTTGCCTTTCCCAAGCAGCCTTTTCTTTTCTTTTGTTCCCCCCATCAACCCAAACGAGATATTTCTGCTCTGGTTTGCACAGCCAAAAACCCCATTCATCTTCTTTTCAAATAGCCGTGTGTCATCTGTTAAAAATAATCTTGTCAAGGCCTGTGCAGGGCTTGAAAAATGTGCTAATATTAAGCAGATTTTCCTATTAAAATCCCCGTATCCCATGCAAGGTCAGTCAGTTCAGCTCGCACACTCCAGGAAAGACAAATAATGGCATTAATGACTGTACCTGGTAAAGAATTAACTGCAGTCAAGTAAGTTTCTAAGGCAGTCACGGGGTCAGGGCTGTAATGTGTTAATTACCCACACGGGGTAGTTGTCAGGCTAAGCCCTCCTCACTGAGTGGTTCTATCACTGTGATGTACATCGTACATCCATGAACCTGAAAAGAAATCAGGTTTTTGCTGCCCGTGGTGACTTCTTGCTGTCTTTCACAACACAGCTCCGAGGGCTGGGCAAGTTGTGCTGGGGAAAATTGTCTGCTGGGGGCACATTTGGGGTAAGTCAACAAGGAAGCAGTGATTGAGGGGCCTCAACTGAGGTCCCTCATGCAGGGACTGAGCTCTCCTGTGTAAACCCCTCATGTTCATGAAGGTAGGCTCATTACTGTGCTCTAAGTGCTCTAAAATGCTGGTTGCATCTTGGGGTATGGCTGAAAAACATAGGAAATCTGCACTGATCCCCAGTTTACCACACATATGTCTCTCTTGGTGCCTGTTTCTCACACGCCTTTTCCATCTCTTATCTGCTTGTGAGGACTCTGGACCTGCCTGTTGCTTTGTGTCAGTATTGGGGAGTCCCAGGTACAGGCATCCATCCATGTGGCTCCTGCTCATGGTGGAGCTGCTCTGGAGGGGATTGAGTACCACGGAGCCTCTCCTCATCCCATCTGCACCACAAAGCAGAGACTTGGTCCCTGTGTCAGGAGAAGAACCTAATGCGGTTCAACAAAAGCAAGTGCAAGGTCCNGCCATCCATGTGGGTCCTGCTCATGGTGGAGCTGCTCTGGAAGGGATTGAGTACCACGGAGCCTCTCCTCATCCCATCTGCATCACAAAGCAGAGACTTGGTCCCTGTGTTCTCCACCCCCCAGTTCCTCCTCTTTTCCTGTTTTTCTCTCCCAGAGGAAACCACCAGTCACCCAACCCACAAAAGCCTCCAGGGGCAAGGTGTAGAAACCTCAGACCTGAAAATCTCAGGCTCATCCTCCTCTCCCTCCCTTTCCCCTTCTTCCCATTGCTTGCGCCATATTTGAGAGCAGTACCAAAGCAGCAGGAAAAGAGTATTTTCTATTCATGCCCCCATGCAATGAGCCAAGGAGAAGTGAACCAGCCTCCGCTGTCCCCAGACTGCCCAGCGCTTCCCAGGATCGGTGATCATACAAAAACATTCCTGTCCCCCTGGAGAGGGCTCGGGCGCCCGGCCCTGCTGCTGGCAGCATCCCACAAGCCTGCATTGTGGCTGCAGCTCAGTGCTGCCAAGATAAGGGTCATCTGAAGGATCGGCTCTGCCTCGAGTACCAGACTCACCTGGAAAGTCGTGCCAAGGTTTTTGGAGGGTTTTCTGATGGAGAGGGGTGGTGCATGCACTGGTTTTATTTAGAAAATGAGGGCTGTACCATGGTTGGAGCATGTTTTGTTTTCCATTCTGGCTTAAGTGTTTTCATTCTGCTTCGCAGTGCAATTTTACAGGTACTTCAGTATTAAAACCTTTCCCAATTACAAATGGCACAAGTATAGCAAGCAGATGCGGGTCCTTCGAGGGAGCTGGGCACCTCCATCAACTTCACATGAAGCCACGTCACATAAAAGCTTGAAAAGGTGTCAAGAGCTCCTTTAGCTTTCTCTTTGGTCTTCTCCTGTCCTTCAAGTGAGGCCCAGATTGTTGGGTGAGGCCTTGGCTGTGCTGTTTGTGACTGTTACATCCAGAGGAGCTCTTCTATGTGGTGACTAACTACTGTGGACACTTCCAGGTCTTAGAGATAAATGGAGAGGGCCATGGGAGACCACCAGCCAAAAGTAATTAACGGCCCAAAACTTCAAGTGATTGGGTGGGAAAATGAAGGGGTCCTGCTTTAGTTACCTCAGACAACTTTCATGCCCGCTCCGTGTCTATGTGACGTCTTTTCTAGCCCCTTATTCAAACGTGCTTGTTTTAATGGGGCTTTCAAAAGCAGGCTCCATCCTCTGCCTGCCACACGAAACATGGAGTGGACCCATCAAACAGCTAATCGCTAAAGGGTAAGGGGAGAGCATAAGTCTTTCAATGCCCAGAAGAATGCTTGGTGTTCAGTATGAAGAAGAGGTGAGGAGTAAGAACATCTGTGGTGCCGTTGCCCATGCACCACAAATCATGCTAGTTTGCACCCGTAATCCATGCAGCGTGTGATGAGATTTTCTGTCTGTCTGTTGTCCTCTCGGCATCTGGTTTCAAAAGCAGGTACGGCAGTTGCTGCATTTGGGTAATGACCCTCTGCTACTTGCAGCAAAAACCTTGAGTTGTCTCATTCCAGAAGTTTGCTCAGTATTGCCGTTCCCGGGGTTAAACTTTTAAATTGCTCATTTTGTAGGAATTGCAAGTACACTGATCTATCTTCTGTGGGTACGGGCTGTCATGGCCGTTACAGAGCCAGCCTCAAACCCTCCTATAATTTTCTAAACGCAATACCTCACTGGCCAATACATCCTTTCCATGCAGCTGTTCCTGAGCTGCAGGCAAACCCTCGTGTGACAATTTCCCCCTGGCTTTGGGAGGAATTCCTGTCTGTGACTCTGTGTAGTTCTTGTGGACCAACGTCTCCTGGAGGAGGTACCTGTGTCCATCCTGCTCCCTCAGAGCAACCAGCAGTGCAACGGCCTTTGGTGTATGCCCATTGGTAGCCCACTTACAGGGCCTTGCTCTGGAGTTCATTGTACTCCGAGGACGACAGAGAACAATTACTTGGAGAAAGCAAGGTATAGAAAAGTGCAGTCAAGTTTTCTTCCTCATCCTCAAATTCCCCCTAAAAAAAACCCAACCCAAACCAACAGGGAGTTTTGTGATTTCTACCAAAAGATCACAACCATAGGTGCCACAAGAAAGATATTTAGCCTTTTTCTAATTCATATTTATATACTGGCTTGATCTTTCCCCCTAGCTACATCTACATATTCAAAAATCAGATGCCTGCAAGAGATCGCAGCAGTCATCCAATCTGTTGTCCTGCTGCTACAGACAGAAGTATTTAACCAGCAATTCCTGCACCAAGCCTACAACTAGTCTGCTGGTGAACATCTGTTTTTAGAAAGGCATCTGATCTTGATTTAGGGACTTCACATGATGAAGGACTCAGCACATCTTTAGATAAGCCACCCAGAGGGTTCTTTACGTTTCCTGTGAAAAGAGAAACGTGCCTTATCACCCTTCTGAATTTATCTGGTCTCTGCTTCCAGTTGTTGCATCTGGTGACACTTCTGATGGCTTTGCAACCTCCGCTGAAACCTGCAGAGGACACAAAGGTGCCACTTGCTGTTTCTCGTGATTCACTTTCATTCAGAAAAAGCACACAGAGGAATAAGGATTTGGGGTCCTTATTTACACTGAAACCTTACCGAGTCTGAGTGGAAGGAAGAATTGGACCCAAAATGTGCAACCCAGCCCATAGCTGGATGACAGAGCTGTGAAGGGCTTCAGTGTGGTCAGGCTGAGTGAGAGCCCATTTGGAAAGGGTTTATCTCCAGGAGGGTAAGAGGGAGAGCTGCAGTCAGGGCAGGCTGCCGACCTGCAGCAGGAGATGCCAAAGCACCAATCCCTTTTATTTTAAATAAACAGCCCGGCACCTCAGCTGGGCATGAGCCCTGCAGCACTCTTGTTTTACAGAGGTTGCATTACTTGACATCATCGTGGGCTCCTGAAATCCAGCCAGATGTTTGGTGCCTGGCTGGACCTCTCAGGTCCGCCTTCTCCACGGCACATGGCAGCACCGAGGTGGATGGATCACATCGAGGGGAGGCACTGGGAGATTTGCTCTACCTTATCTCCCATGTGCTGTGAGGTGGGGCCACCAAGCCCTGCCCACCCTGAAGCAAGGGCGCAAGCACGGCTGATGGGTGCATAAAGGGACTTTCCCAGCCCTCCAGCACCGGGAAGTCGGGCATAGGGAGGAGAGAGACGTCATGTGTTTTCTTACCTGCACCTTGGTTTCAGCTCTAGCCACTGGGCTGCAAAGCAAGTGCCAAACCTTTGTCTCTGGAGGTGATGCCCTCAGAGTTTGTGACATCCTGATCTACATCTCAGTGTGTATGCATGGATCACATCTCTGTGGTTAAGTCTCCTGGATGTTATTTTGGCCGATAAGCACTTGGGGCACATGCAACATTTTTAAAACACACCGATAAATAGAGAAAGAAAAACCAAACAAGAAACAAAACTACAACTTAAATAATTAGCAGGGAGAGCAGGCTGCAAGTTTTAAATCTCTGGAGACTGCAGCCAAGGCACTGAATCTAGCAGCGACTTAAAGAAAAATGGGAAAAAACTGTGCTCAGATTTTAATGGGTTTTACTTATTTTTAGAGGGGGTGGGCAAATGTGCACACGTGTATCTCCAAGCATAGGCAGGGAGAAAAACCAAGCAACAGCAAAAGCACACACGCAGCAGGTTAATCCACCTGCTGTGGGTTTACCGCTGCAAAAGATGATAATAACTTCTCTGGAGAGGCCACTGCAGGATCTCTGTGCACTAATGCTCTCCCTTATCCCCCGCAGCCTCTGCTTCTCCTCCCTGGGGGCTCGCACTCCAGAGAGCCTCTGAGCTCTGCCTGGAAACCCAAACCTGCTAAATCCCTCCCCGGAGGACCCTGGCTGTTTGCAGGCGCTTTCCACCCGAGGTGGACATTTAACACTAACCAGAGCAGCGCTCTCGATACCGAACGGGATGCTGCTTTCCCAACCTCTCACCCCTAATCTGCACTGGGTGCATTTGTCCTCACTACAGGAGCATTCATTGCCATCAAAATTCCTCTGTCAGTGCAGTGGGGGATGAAAGCATCTCTACTGAACGTGCACAACCTCATGGAAACCAGCTGATGTTGCATTTGCTCGTTAAGTTTAGACGCCACTGCAGGTGATTTGGGTTAAAGGGAGTTTGTGATTTAGAGCCAGGCACTTCACATTGCAGCTGGGAGGTCTGTTCATCTTCCTACATAGAATGGTTTGGGTTGGAAGGGTCCTTTAGAGGTCACCTAGTCCAACCCCCTGCCATAAGCAGGGACATCTTCCACTAGATCAGGTTGCTCAGAGCCCCGTCCAACCTGGCTTGGAATGTTTCCAGGGATGGGGCATCTCCCACCTCTCTGGGAAACCTGGGCCAGGGTCTCACCACCCTCAGCTTAAAACATTTCTTCCTTAGATCTAGTCTGAACTTACCCTCCTTTAGTTTAAAACCATTACCCCTTGTCCTATCACAACAGGTCCTGCTAAAAAGTCTGTCCCCAAAGACTGTGCGGCTTAGCTAGTCAGCCTTGGTGTGACTTCAAATTCATCTTTTCCTGCATCAGTGCCTCCTTCCTTAATGGAGATGACTTCCTTCCTGTGGTACTTTGAGGTCTGCCCATGGAAGCCTTCCGGCTATTCCTTCCTCTTTTCATGGAAGCAGAGATCTGCAAAGACACGGGATGAAGCACACCCCAGAGAAGAAAAGCTCCCTGCACCGCACCGGCACAAACGGGGCGAACATCCAACGGCGGAAATACAAACGCCTCCTATAAAAATACAAACCAAGAGAAAAAGTGAGAGAAATCATTCCTGAAATTTCCTCTCTGCTGAGAGAGACGGGCAATAAACGGTTTTGGACACATTCTGCAAAACGAGCCATTACGTCTTTTCTGTCACGTCTCACCTGTTGTTATTTCTAATGTTTCCTCTTCCCAAGACCAGGCAGGGTTTTGCATCGAGGTAATATAGTTGCTTTTGTTCAAGAACCAGACGAGTTACTCCACCTTGCAACCAGGACTTTGTCGTAAACGAGCAAACATCTGTTAAATTGAGCTGTACTGCGTGAGAGGGTCGGGTTTTTTTCTTGTAAAGGAAAAAAAATAAAACAAAAAACCCAAAAGAAAGTTGAGTGGATTTCTTGAGCAGTGTGTCCAGCAGGATATACTCAGGTNCGCAAACATCTGTTAAATTGAGCTGTACTGCATGAGAGGGTCAGTTTTTTTTCTTGTAAAGGAAAAAAAAACAAAAAAAAAACAAAAAACCCAAAAGAAAGTGGAGTGGATTTCTTGAGCAGTGTGTCCAGCAGGATATACTCAGGTGAAGGCAGGGAACTGTCTGGGTGATTTACAATTTGNTGAAGGCGGGGAACTGTCTGGGTGATTTACAATTTGTAATGCACTTCAGTTAAGTGACTGAAACAGAAGTGGAGGGGAAATTCTGAACTGATCTGTTCTTCTGCTGGGTTGTGCTTTGCTCCAGGAGAAACATCCTCATTTCAGCTCAGCTCTTTACAAAACAGACGACAAGAGTTATTAGAAAGAGATGTTTTTCAGGACAGCTCAATGAGTGCTAATTGCTCAGAGACGTAATGTTCTTCTGGTGGTTCTGGGTTTTTCAGCCACGAAGTCCCCAAAGCTCGTTGGCTCGTTGTTCGTTGGTGAAACTCAATATAGCCCTCAGGATTACAGCACAACTTTCTGCAGTTTGCACCAGCTGAAAAATGCTCACCCCGAATGCTTAAAAGAGCAATTCTGAATCAAAAATAGATATATGTACATATATATATAATTAACTCTTTGCAGAGTAGCAAAGCTACTGATTTCATGGGCAGTCTAGCAGTGTGAACTTGCTGCTTCTGCTTTAGTGCTATCCCCAGAAAGCTGTTTCGTATTTTCCATAGGTAAACCTCTGCCAAGTCTTCCCTGGGTTCCTGGGGCAGCGTAGAGCAGTGGCACTGCAATTCAGCGACAAGCTTGTACTACAGAAAACTTTGCAAAAACTTGGCCCTACAAAAAAAAAAAAAACCAACAACACAACCCTCTTCCATCTCATCTTGCCAAAATCTGGTCTCCTAACCCTGCTTTAGGTGCAACAAATCTAAGAGATATTATTTGAATCTCACCTACAGGAAAGGGGGAGGCAGGGAGGGATGCTTGCTTTGACCTCATTTCTTGTCCAAGTCTTTGCTTTCATTCTGCAGAATAAAAGTCCCGATGGACAGAAGGACCCACCCAGCCCCCAGGCCCTGGCAGAAAATTAGAGAGAGGCCTTAAGCGTAATGAAAACTGATGTAAACCATTTGCTGAAGGTTACGCCGCGACAGAGGCTGTGCCTTCTCCCTGAAGGACTATGATGAGATATCCGACGTGCAGCCTTGTTCGTTGTGTTCAGTCAGGAACAGATCTGAGGGCAGCTAATAAACTTATCTGCATCAGATTAAATTGCCAATCCTGCCCTCCCTCTCCCTGCCCTCTCTCCCTCCCCGGATCAGTTACACACATCAAGCCAAATAAAGATAAATGCATGACAGAGTTCATTCGAGTGATTGAAAATCAAGATGGAGCAGCATATTTTTCATCAATGCTATCCCAGGAAATAAAGATAAATTCCCCCACTTCATATTTTAACATAGCTTATCATAATCACCGGTAATAGCAACCAAATGTTTTTCATTTGTTACATTTTAAAGGGGGCTGGGGGAACAGTTTCCTGGTTGTAGGCTCATCGAGTCTAATTTTAAGCTAGTGTCAGGGGTCACTTCCACTTTATGTTGCATTTCTGATGAGCGGTTTTTGCTGGAATACCTGGCTTGACTAAATGACTGCAAGAAAGAGCAAGGCTATGGAAGTCAAAGCCGTGATGGTGGGGAAGGACACTTGGCCGCTGGGCTGGGATTCATCACCAACGAAATGCAAACCTTGGTCCAGAGTGGCTCTTTACAAGTATTCTTCCCAGAGAGACAGAGGACTTCTGCAGATCCCATGTTCTTCCCCTGTCTCTGACATTACCTACAGTGTCTTTCCAACCACTCAGAACTCCATGGAGCTTTGGTTCCTTTTTTTTTTGAGATGCCAACGTGCAGTGGGACAGTGTCCTTCAGGACTTTCCACAGGTAAGCCAGAGGTTTACTAATTGATCCCCAAGGATCTCTTAGTGCTACTCTTCTGCTCTCCCTTCCCATTTCTCCCTGGGTCCCTGAAGCTTCTGATGGGATGCTGATCAGTGCAATAGAAAGTGGAAAGAGAAAACCTTCATTACCCCAAATAATCTGAACCTGCATACTACTGGTTTATAGTACAGCAAAGGCCACACACGGCAGTACTGAAACTGACTCCTTATTAAAGAAACAGCAATATTTTCACACTGATGGAAACATCATCTTCTCACCCAAAAGCGAGGACTCCTTCCCAGGAGGCATATGGGATAACGCATTGGTGGCAAAGTCATTGAGGAGGTGGAGAGAAGGCGGCCACAGAAGTGGTGGTGAGAGCGTGAAGAAATGCACCTCCAGGTCTGGCAAGGAGATGAGTGGGGTGCATCTAATGTGGAGCTAGAATAGGAATGGGCGTCCCTGTAAAGCAGAAAGTTGGGACACAGGCTTAAGAGGACACCATATAAATTCAGGACAGTAAAGATAATATAAGAGACCTGTTGCAGTTGTTGGGTTTTGGTTGTTTGTTTTTTTTTTTTTTTGCAGGAATCTCCATTTCTTCAGAGATAATCTTCTCCATTGGAGTTTATGGAACTTTTGCTGTTGACTGTAAGGGAAACACTTTCAGATTTGTTGTCCTACAAGCTGGCAAATGGTTTGCTCATTATTCTTTTGTTTCCTCCTCCTTCTGCAAACGTAGCCCTGATTTTTTAACTAAAAAAAAAGCATCAGAGAAGAGGAGGCTAAAGTTGGGGAGCGGACTGACCTGTCAGACTCCAACCCATAAATTTCAGTAGTTTCTAATATAATCATAATAACAATATAGAGGGGCTTTGGAGCAGAATGCCTCTTGATCGCAACAACATCTGGAGTGTTTGTGTCCTGGTGGTAGATTGGCAGCAATATCCCATATGGGACAAGAAAGGTCATGGCTGGCCATGGAAGGGGAGCCCTTTCCTGAGGCCTGAGCAGAGAAAGTTGAAAGGTAACATCATCTGGTGATAAGCTACCACTGCCTTACCCTCTGGCAAATTACACACGATACAAAAGGAGGGAGAGAGGAGAATAATTAAATCTCAGGCATGCAGCTGGAGGGTGATGGGGGAACCCAAGTGGCTTAAGGAAAATTTAAGCTTGAAACCTTGGTTTTTCAAGACTTGTGTTTCGAAGATGTTTGGGAAGCTGCGTAACAAGAGGGAAAGTAACACATTTCTTGGGATCCTGCTGAACAGACCAAGTCAGAGAGGTGAGCCAGACTTCTGGTCCCCCACCTGCCTGGACTCCTGCCTGATCTGTGCACCATGTAGACAAGAATGTGGGAGAGAGATGTGGATGCACAGGGGTCACACTTCGGTATTACAGGGCAAGTCTTGAGCCCAACCCTGCACCCCTGCTCTCTGAAGTGCCCCTGGGTTCTCCGGTTTTGGTGTAGCCTCAGCGAGGACACCGGGATAAATACAGGATTAATCTCTTACAGTTAGTGGAGCAATTTCAGACCAAAGCCATGGTAAAACCACAGCTACAAGAGTCAAATGGCTCCTGTGGAATGCCCTTCGTGGAGCAGTGATGCTGCCTGGGCAAGAGCATCCCTGCACACTTGGGGCAAGATAAAAGAGCTTTGACATTGCGCTGGCATGGATTAGGAATATGTACGGCGAGAAGGAAAGGTGGAAAGGAAAGGCTGAGGGTGGGAGCACCTTCTCCTGCCACAGCTATTCTAGATTACCTGTTCACGTCCCCTGTATCTAACGGAGCTGGAGTTTTGCCAGGACATTCGGCGCACTGAACGTCAACAAAGAAAAGGGGCACAGACTCTGTGAAACCTCAAAGAACAAGACCTCAGCTTTGTACCTGCTCCAAGAGATAACAGTGCTAATACAGTAGCAGTCCTCCCTGGGAGCTGAGGTCATTGCTTCAATCGTATTTACTTAAGGGTAAAACACTCCCTATTGTAACCCTACTGCAACTTGTTGACATCCAAACTAGCCTGATGGAGCTTCAGTCCACCCTCCTGACTTCAGAGCAGGCAGCATGAGTGAAATGCAGACCATCAAAAAAACCCACAGCTGTGGACAAAAAAAAAAAGAGCTATCCACCCCGCTTGCTTTTCACTCGCTAGATAAAATTTACTGCAAACCTTGCTGTGCCATGTGGACTTTGCAACGGGATTGGAAATGTACGTTAAATAATAACAAACCCACAAATCATAACGAGGGGCCAGATAATCTCTCTGTATCTCATTAAGCAGCGGATTTATGGATCGTGCTCCTTGCCCTGATACCCAGACCCTGCTATTGCAGACAGTAGCGTTACCGAGGGCTCGGAGAGCCAAAGTGTGAGCAGACTCTCAACAGGGGATGGGACATTTCAGATATTTATTGGCCAGACTTGCATGATCAAATCCACAGAGGCGTTTCTCTGTCTAACTTCTTGTTTAGGCACCTGATTTCTCACTCGTTTCAATAGTAAATTAAGCGCTGAAACAGGAGCTGTGCGTTGACGTCTGTAAATCTGGGACCCGCTGACTCCAGCAGAGCAGTGAGGGGTTTTATGGTGGAGCTAACGAGGTGGGCAGAGACCAGCCACCATGCTGTACCTCTGGGTGCCTTCGTGGCCATCATCTTATTTTTAATTTCCATGTCTGCTCCGGCGCTGAAGCGATGAGCTCAGAACAGATCTCCAGGCAGGCATGGGTAGAGCAGTTTGGTGCCGGTGGAGGACGCCACTGCAGACTCTGCTCTCCTCCTGTCCTTCTCTTTCTCCAGCAACGTGATGTGGTCCATGTATTCCTGCATCCAGTTGAAGCCAGAGTGTCACTCTATTAATACAGTATTGCAAGGGCGAGCTTGCGCTTCACAATGTGGTGTTCCCGGTGTTGGCTATCCACGTGCATCCCCTTCCAGGTTCAAAGTGACCATAGTCCTGCAGAAATCCGGGTGTTGCTGTGGGTCTGAGCCAGGAGTAACCCCCCTGGAAGATAACGAGTTTTTCCCAGCCTCGCTCATCCCAGGGTCACACGTCTGTAACGGCCTTGGGCCAAGTTCTCAGCTGGGGAAAACGGGCACAACCTTGACCTCAAAAGGGCTGTGGGTCTCTGAGCAGCTGAGGGTTTGTGATCATGGCTGGCTTAAACCATATTCAGGTCTGGCAAAGATGCAGTGGTGTAAAACTAATGCAAAGAAAGAGCTAAAGGAAGCTATTTGGGGGGGAAAAAAAAAAAAAAAGCTGTGTGAAAAGTAGTTCTGCTGTATGGTGTCCTCACCTGCAGTAAAATATCCTCTAACAAAAAACTCAGTCTGTGTAAAAATGGCTCAAAGTCACTGACACCTACAGAACTAAGCTTTTTTTAGCTGCTTTTACCCAATATTGCTACTATACAGCACCTAAACCCTCACATGTTGCAACCAAATACCACATTCTTCACCTTTCTTTCTGCAGTATGGCTCAGGATATGTCCCTCTTCTGTGAACAAGGAGGTAAGGGGACCCTGAAGTGCATTGCTAGCTGCAGGAAGAATGCGTCTGGGAGAGCAACCTACTATTGTTATTATTCAAGCAGCTCGATAACACCAAAAGAAAACATGGCATAAAGTGAAGAACCAGCTATGGTTTTCACAACCAGCCAGGTCAAGTAGGGGAAGTATCTTATTCCCTCCCCTGCCTTGACGGAGCGCATGCATTGAATTTACAACAACCATCCCGACCCAACTTTGGGTTGATGACTGGGGAGAGCCACGTGTGCACTGTATGTCGGACCAGAAGGGTTTTCCTCTGGGCAGAATCTATGTGGAGAAAGGCACGGGTTTGCCAAGTTGGAAAGGAGACCTAAATCTGCAGATTTATGGGTGGGGAGATTTTGCTTGGAAAAGGAGCGATGGAAAGAATGTCAGGGAGGTGAGCAGCTGGGTACCACCGGGGAAGGATGCCAAAATCCATTGTTTTGGGGATCAATGTGGAAGACTTTTCCTATCCGCTTCTGAGGATGCTGGTTGTTGAGTTGCAATCTTAAGCAGAGGAGAGCCACAGACTCTGCCCTGTTTTCTGGGTTTCTGGGAGACCATGCAGGGATGTGCAGAAGATGGCTGTGTCCACCTCCAGAGGGAAGCAGGAGGGAAGCTCCCTTTGTTTCCTAGACACTGCAACCCCAATGTGACATGTGATACACAAATACACCACAAAAAACAGACTTTTAATGGGGTCAAGTGAAGAAATCTCAACAAAGTACCAACATTCTGGGGTCTGGCTGGGACTTGCCGTCACCACCAACCCTTGGCGGGGGGGTCACACATAGGACGTCTCCATCCCTCTCTCAGCTCAGATGGTGAGTGATCAGTCTTCAAGGCAGAGAGATAATTCAGTCCTCATGCCAGATGAGGCCCTGTCTCGGTGAGCAGAGAGATGCGCCAGTGATGACGATTACCTTTGAATCCTAGGCTGTAATTTTTGGATACTGAGCTCAGAGCAGCTGACCTGTGATTCTGCAGCAAGACCTTGAGCCAGGGCCATGGAGGTCAAAGAAAACAAGAGGGCAAGAGAGCAGCAAATGATTCATTCTTTCAGTCACTCAATCCTCGGGAGCAATAGCTATCTCAATCTTCGACGTGGAGGCTGATGATGAATGGTTTTATTACCAAAGATAATTTGAACCATGTGCAATGTTTACCATGTTACCTGTTTGCCTCCTTGCCCTCAGCTGTGGGAGTTCTGCTTTAAGGATACTTTCACCATTCACCTCCTGCGTTGGGATGAGTGAAGCAGTACAGCATGACAGAGGACTTTCCCATCCCTTTTCCACAAAGGTCTCACTGATTTGGGGTACATTTCTCTCCCCTTACATTGCTTTTTCCCCCTCTCTCTTTTGCTTCTTAAGAAACTGCCAGACAACTTAAACACATTTAAAAATACATGTCCTCCACTGTAATCCATTATCTGAGGTTCCCATGTGGGCTCCATCATCAGAGACCGCCAGATTGATAGCGTGGTTTGCATGGGGCCCCCGGCCTGAGATGGGTTGGAAACAGGATTAGTGCACACAGCACATCCTCTGTGTTTCTACCTTTATTGGAAAGGGGGAACAGGCTGTGTCAGGTGAAGGGTATGAGCAAGATACAAAGCAATGATCTAGTTACGCGGGATAACAGATGGCAAGATGGAGACCGGGGAGGTGGAAAGTAAGGGGGAGCATAGAGGTTCCTCCGAAAGAGCTGAAATGGCACTATCCTTGCTGATGGTTTTCAGCTGTTTGGGTGCATCTGGAGATTTCTGCTTTATTAAAAAGGGTTCACGTTTGAGATAGGCGCAGGCTGAAATCTGAACCCTCACACACCTTGGAGGGGTTTGGATTTAGACCTGGATGCGAACCACAGCTCACATATCCAGGGGCTGAGAGCAGAGAAAGGTGTCGTGTCAAGAGGTAAATGACGAGGATTCAGAAAGGCAAGTTGTGCTACTCTTGTTACCATCGGTCAGCTAAATCAAGGCGGGGGTTGTTCCCTTGCTGGGCTGATCAGCAGCATGTGTGTCTGGAGGAAATACACACGTCCAAGTGTAAAGTATGTGTTCTGTGCGTGGTCTCGCATTAAGCTGTTCAACGCACGGTGCGTTGTGCCTCTAAAGCAAGCCAGTGAAACAACTATGGCCATGTTCGGCAGTGACTCCCACAGAAATTGTCGCCTCTTTCCCAGAGACATGTAATTCTGACAGCATCAAGTCATATTTTTCCAAAGCTGATTTTCCTCGTGGTTGCTAGAAAAAACTTCAGAAGACCAACCGTAATGGCTCAAAAAGCAAGAAGCTAAATGAAAAGTTTATCAAATGTGTTATATAGCAGAATCTCATGGTTTCAGTGTCACAGTCATGTTTTTAGGTGAGTAGGATGTACAGTTCTTCAGGCACTTACAAAATCTGGAAACGGACAAATATGCATTTAAAGAACGCAAATTTGTTTAACAATTTTAGTATGACTACCCTGACCGTAGAAAGACCCCTGGAAGATTCTGGTAGGGTTCTTTCCATTCTCCTCTAGAAGGGACTCAAAAGTATTTGACAATCATCTACCATGATTCTTTTCCAGATCATTTATCACTCAATATTAGCCCCAAGGAACCTCACCAGTAGGTTGAAAAATGATCATCCCTTCCTAAATCTAGTTTTCTGTCTCTTACATGGACCCATTCCTTAACAGAGCTATCACTCTCAAATATGACTCTATTATTTCCATAACAGTGTCTAGTCATGAACTTCATCAAAGCTTAATTAAGCTCTTTTTCAGTCACCCCCCTCCTTTTTTTCAATAGCATATACCAAGAGCTCTACTAGACCTGGGATGAGTTCTGAGGGGAGGTTGTGCCAATTTGCTCCCTCTACCAACTATTTCAAATATTACTTCTCAAAGTTTGATTGTATCAGGGAAGTCTCTGGCCTTCAATTTGCAAGATATTTTAAGTAACCAGACACAGCATTAGCAAACCATCAAATTGTTGTTTTCGAGGCCGGTTCTTACAGGAGGGCTGCATAGTTTTGGTAGATACCTCCTTCAAGAGCCTTGGACGAATATTGTCTAGTGCTAGACTTGTTCCCTCATAACTTTTCAGATCCCAAGACAACGAGCAGACTCATTTCTCGTCCTGCCAATCTATGGCGTGGGTTCCTGCAGGCCTAATTGAAACAGCAGGGAAGTGGCAGAGCTGTATCAGGGGCAGAGTTTAGCTCTCACTTTCTAGCAGGAATAGGGAGATTGTGTTTTACCCCTGTCACCACAGAAAAGCTTCCGATTCCACACTGCATTAGTCGAACTCACGCTGAAGTAGCTGAGCACATCCTCTGTGCAAAACCTACAACCCCAGCTGAGTCGTGGTGAAGATAACTTGCAAGTCACCTCCAGCCTAATAGCAAGCAGATGCAAGTCCACTGAGACCCACAGCATCAGAGCCGCTCGCCTTGGCTCTGGTTTTCCAGCAGAGCAGGGCCATGCTTGCTTTTAACATGTCTTCATTTACCTCCCTTGGGTTTTGTCCCTGCGGTGAAAAGTGGGAAGGAAAAGCCCACCTAAGGCACCAAAGTGGGATGCAGGAGGACTTTGGTACATCTCTTGCCCGAAGTACAGGCTGCCTGTGTGACCTTGGGAAATCATTAAGTTTATGCAGTTTCCCCATCAATGTTACGGCAGTGCTGTTTCCTTATTGCACACCGTTGTTAACAGCAGTTAATGACTGTACATAAATAGCACATGGAGGAGAGCCTGAAGCAGGGTGAAGATGGAAGACAAAGAGCTATACAAAGTTTTACCTCTTCCTCCTAAGCTACCATCTCACAAGAAGTAAAGCTGTCATGAGAGATGACCGCTTCAGTAGTTTTTGCAGTCCGTTCTCCCAGCATTTTCACTTAAACCCAAGGGAGAGGTTTCTCATTCCCAGTAGTCTCCAATAGATGGTTTATAGCCCCAGGGGGAGACTGGTGGCTTTAGTGCGGAGATGTGTGACAGCCATGTGGCAAGCATCACTAGTTTATCTCGTGATAAACCCGCTGCAGCGGGTTCTCAGCACTGGAGCTTTTGGTGTCCTTCCAGGTCTCCCCAAGGTCCTGAGTTCAGGGAGGTCTCTGTCTTGAGAGCTCATCTGTTGGGGCAGGAAGGAGGATTAGTTAGGCTGCCTCGTTTGCAAGCAAGCCGAGGCTGTTTGCAGTGAATTTGCTCCATAATCCTCTCTCAAGGTCCTGCATGCAACCAAACACATTTGGCTACCCCTAGTGGTTCATTAATAGAGTTTGTAATGAAACACTTGGAAAGAAAGCAATAAAGCATGATCCCATAAAGAGAAGTATTGCAAAGAAGGAGAACGGGATTCAACCCCAAATGCAAGCTGTTGATCAGACCTTTGGAGGTGATGAGGCATGCAAACACAGCCCTAGGCACTGGGTAATGGTTCCTCTTATTTCCTTTATATTTAAGCAGTGATTGGAAGTGGAGAGCATGGGCCCCTCGTGCACTGCACATACACGTAGTGAGAGATAATCTCTAAATGGAAAAGACATACTAACAGGGAGGGGAGAAAAAAAGGAGGAAGAGATTTGCTTGCTCCCATCTTTTGTTTCTGCCTTAGATCATGCAATAAGCTGAGGTCTCTGGAGTCCAGTTCAGCGACCCACTCAATCTCGTGGCTTCTCCTTTTTGGTAGAAGTCTAGACGGAGGGGTGCAATTGCATTCCTTCATCACCTCCACAGAGCTACAAGCCGATCTATAGACTGGCTTCCCAACCAGACCCCAGGTCAGTTCCCTGGGAAATCTCTTGTGGGGTATTTCCAACTTCTCCAACACACTCCCAGCCCTCAGGGGCCACCGCAACCCCTGCCGTGCGTAGGGGAGAAGTGATACTGGGATGTAGGAAGGCCAGACAAGGAAAATTCTATTCTGGAGGGTTATGGCATGTGTTTTTCCCTGTGGGGCCATTGCAGCACACTGGTGCTCAGACAACATCTGGGTATGCAGGCAGCTCTGCTTGGAGGAAGTGTTTCATGAGATGGGTCTGTGTTTGAGGCACAAGGAATAAAATAGGGCTATATCAGGGTTTGGGGTTGGTGTTTTTCTACTTAGATTATGACCATGATCTTAGGAGCAAATCTAGGAAATCCAGAGTGGAGACTACTGGAAAAAGGAACAAAACTCAGAGACAAATCGCATCCCTGGCACTAAATTGCAGCCCTGACCCTCACCAAAGCCTGCTTAGTAGCTTGATGCTCTTTGCCCTGGTATTGCAATGGTTAAAAAATAAAGCTAAATACAAGCTGCGGCACTACTAGCTGTAGCAGGCAATGGCTGTCACATGCTCCCCCCTCATCTGGATGCACCCACAACTCACCAGAGGACCCAAATAAATGCTAATTGTACTCGAAAATCACTGTCAGCCCACAGAATATGTCATGTATGAAAGATTTGTGAGAGAGGTCAAAAATCTGGAGAAACAATAGATCGGACCGCTGCCAAATTACACCAAATTTGTAATAGGAACGAAAGATGTGGGAGTCTGAATGAAAAGGCTCAGTAGACTTACCAACTGTCAGGTTTTTCTCTGGCCTGTGCAGATTTTATTATTGCTCCCCAGCATGTAAAATTGGGAAGGAAGGGGTTTTCTGAAATACGAATAGCAGGTGGAACAGCTGAGGACAGTGCCCCAGAGACACTGAAAGCAGTTACCTTGAGTGCCAGGCTATCCAACAGTCACTGCAGCATATAGGCTGGATTTTTCCTGGGTGATGCTAAGCACCGAAGCAAAGCACATAGGAGTTCATTCTCTGGAGACTCCCCTTTATTGTCAGTGGAAAGAAAGAGGCACCTCCAGAAGAAGCAGGCTGAAATGCCCTCTGAAGTTGTCTCCATTGGTTGCAACTAGTTAAGGGTGCTCCTGACGTCAGCTGTCTATCTGAGGTTGGGTGAAATGAGGTCTAAAATCTATGGATGTAAACATGTGCACATTAAGAGGCTAGAGGACAAGTGGAAGTTCAGCAAAGGAGTTTGGCACTGGGTGGCTGGAGGAAATGGAGGTCCTAAGTGGAAAGATAGAGAAGAAGTCAAAGGCAGGAAGATAATGGGGCTAGGGAGTGAAGGAGGCAGGAGACAAAGCTCCTTTAGTGAATTTTTGGATGAACGGGAGAGCAATTCTTCACAGCCATTTGTTCAAACCAATTGTCAATCCTCATGCTCCCACAAGAACTCTACCAAGAGCTGTGAGCATAGGAAAAGTGAACTCTCACCTATGTGAAAGTGCCGAACAGACGTAAAGTTCATCAGATACCAACAGGACGCACAAAAAGACATGGAAAAGAAGAGACAGAGAGACTACTAGCTAGAAATACAGAGATGAGCCAGTCGCATGGGATAGATGGATCAGACAGAAATGCAGCTGAATCACAACACCCAGATTTTTGGGAACAGATGCACTCTCAAGAACACACCAGAAAGCTAGAGGTGCCTCATACTGGCCAAATGTGATCAAGGATATCTGAGGTCTGGTGAGCAGATGTTATACAGGCAAGGAAATGCTGGCCAGGCAACAAACAGAGACAACGAAAATATACAGCATCCCCAGTAGATTTTGGAACAAACCAGGAAAGGACCTTTTCATCGCAAACCACACAAACTACCTCATCGTTGCAGACAAGTGTTCAGACCAAGGGGAGGCAGATGAACTGTCAGATGAAATGCAATAAAGCAAAGAGGCATTTCAGCAGGCACCTTGTTTGACTTGCAGTAATTTTGCATGATTTACCCAGGAAGAGAAATCCTGTCCCAGCATGTCGCCCTCTGACCGTGACCAAACAGCAAAGCTGAACCAGCGGCTTTATTTGCTAAGATTGTACCGAAGGAAGCAAAGACAGTGCCTGGTGAGTCATTCTCTAGGGGAGAAACACTCTCATTGAAGACCAGCATGACGCTCTGATTCAAGCACCAAAATCCAAATACTTGCACAGCATGAAAGAACCAAGAGAAGTGGAAAAAAATACAAGATGGGAAGGAAGACAGCCAAAGACCAAAGCTTACCTTTCTCACAAGCTGGAGACCCTGTAGAACACCTTTTTGGGGCCTTTTCCAGGACCAGACTATTTTCTTGGAACAAAATGTGAATGTGTAAGAGCACTCCATGTACTGAGAAGGAAAGGGCGTATAAGAGAAAGCAGTTCTTTGAAGCCACAAGTGTATTTGCCCATTGCACATACGAGCTACAGATGCAGATGTAAGAGATTACGGATCCACTGAGACTTGACCTGAGGGACACAGAAGGAACACGGGCCATGAGCTAGCAGCAGATACAGAAATATATGCAAAATATCGCATACCCCCAGAAGAAATACATTCTGGAGAGTTTCCTGTTCTAAAAACAAAGGTCAGCCCCAGTTCACTGCAAGACGTACATGAGAGTTTGAAAATAATCAAGGTCTTTGCATCAAGGGGTGAGACCTCTGGTCCAGCCCACTGCCAGACCTTACCTCTGTCTTTTCTTGCTCTGTGGGCCAGCTATGGGCCCTACATCACCTATACATTCCATAGCTAACCTATAGACTAAGGTGAGATGGAGAAATCTCTCTGAACGCAACATTCAGTCCTGAAATCTTCAAAANAAATAATCAAGGTCTTTGCATCAAGGGGTGAGACCTCTGGTCCAGCCCACTGCCAGACCTTATCTCTGTCTTTTCTTGCTCTGTGGGCCAGCTATGGGCCCTACATCACCTATACATTCCATAGCTAACCTATAGACTAAGGTGAGATGGAGAAATCTCTCTGAATGCAACATTCAGTCTTGAAATCTTCAAAACCAATAATTTTTTGGATGATCTTCCTCTAAAAGGTGTTGCTGCGAAATGGTGCTAAACAATGCATAACATAAACAGAGATATTAAAGGAAGCACGGTGGAACATGAAATCTGAGAAGACATTTATTGCTATTACCTATTTGTATTTTCAATTTTGCTCTTAAAGAAAAAAAAAAAAACGGAAAANACATGGAAAAGGGGACTTTACCAAAGGTAGCATCTGCCCAGGGGAAGGTAACATGATAGCATGCTTATACTTAAAGCAGTTTTGGGAATGGAGGGACCCCTAATTGTGGGAAATGGTCAATAGGGGAGGACTGCAATGGGAAAGGAAGGGATCAGGTCTGAGTATTGAAACTCCCTGTTTATGATTGAACTCTGGCATTTGGTGCAGGAGATTTGCTGGAGGGTAAGTGAATAGGGTTACAGCACAAAAGCAGAGGATAAATGTATGGGCTGGGAGTAATTTTGTGCTGGTGTTTTAAGATTGAGGAGATTTGACAGATTCTTTCCCGGAGTTTCCTTACACCAAGCACAGGTTGTTGGAGGTTGGTGTAGAAAAATAGTCCAACTCTCTGTCTGGCTTTTGTTACCAGAAAAGGCATCTCCCCGCCTGGCTGTCAATCACAGTCTTTATATCCAAACATTATTTCCTTATTCAGTCGGAGGACGGGGTGCACCAGGAAAGCGATCATCTGCAAAGCACTGAAAGCTCGCATGGCATTGAAAAGAAATCCCTTTCCCTTCCAATCTGTCAGATTGATGGACCAGAAAGTGTATCAAATCCATCAGTCCTGGCTGTTTGCGTTTAGTGGTAATGAAACGTAAAACACATTTGGAGCTCACCTGTTGAGAAATTCAGATGAAAGTTCCACTTCAGGATGTCTCATTTTCACAAACACCAAAACCCTGCGTGGTGAGGAGACCTGAAGAAACTCCCGCTGTTACTCGGCATGAGGATCGCACAGCTGGGATAGGCTCCGTTAATAAACATCATGTTCTGAAAGTCCTCCTCTGTCTGACTGTGTATACTCTACCAGGAGAGCACAGAGGCAAAGGGCTGCAAAACCGCGAGTTACGATTTCGCATGCTCATTTGAGACACTTTACTTTTCACAAGGTGCAAAGTGGAAGTTTCGACCTGTGAAACTTGATGCACCTTAAATCAGCAGCATTTTTGTTCCTTTACTTTGGCCCTATCCATCTCATTCAACTAAATCCGCATAATTAAGCAACCCTGCACCTAAAACCAGTCTTCTGAAAAGGACCTTCTTTTTTCAGACAGGCAAGATGTGCCCAAGGGCAGCAGGCACTGATGAAGCCCTGGTCATACAGCAGAT
>RSEF01000001.1:219916136-219940900 GCA_003993805.1 Himantopus leucocephalus | reverse complement strand
GCATTGCTGCCTATGGAGCTGTACCCTGGAGATACCTAAAGCCAGGTACAGTCCTGGAGCTACACCTTGGTCTGGTCCTGTTTGAACAGTTTCTCCTGTCACCTTTGGATGGTTTCATTCCAGTCTCAGCTACAAAAAGTCTATTTCATAGCAGGCATTTGCTATAAACCTCTTTAAAACTTTTATTTTTAAAATGCGTAGCTAGGAGCTGCCTGAAATGCAGTCACTGGAAAGCAAGCTCGGCAGACACTCCTTCACTGTACTTGTCCGCAGTCTGGACAGAACATCACTAACAAAAAGAGGGTTGCTTCCAGCTCCCCAGTACTCTCCTCCTGCATCCAGGATGGTGTGAGGACCAGCCCGGTAATTCAAAGACCCAGGCTCAGTATCCCACCCTGCCACTCACTTCAAGGGTGACCTTGGCCAAAGTACTTCATCTCAGTTCCCCTTCTGGGACAACAAAAGTAAAAGCAAGGGCTGATGTCACAAAGCCTTCAGTATCTGTAGAGGTGGGATCACAAAAGTTCTCAGGAACATGGCTCCAGTTCCCACTGTTTTTAGATTGCAAAATTTGCACCTTTGTGAGTATTGACAGAGTTGCTCTCCCTCATCTCTTGTTACCCCTTATCCCTCCAGATGAAGGACCTAAGGCAGCAGGTAAGGGTGGCAGGGGTTCCTCTCACCTAAGGTTAGCCCCCTGAAGCATCCAGAGCAGGACCCTGTGACAGCCCAGTGCACATCCAAAACTTGGTTCATCCCACCAGCTTTCATCTCCCAAATACCCTACCCCATCCTGTCAGGATGGAGAGGGGGTGCCTGCCTCTCTCCCCTCTCTCCAGAAGCTTTTGGGATGTACACAGTCAGCAGACCCAGTGCATGGGCTTCCCCATAGAGGCTGGCTGAGTGTTAGCATACTCCTTGGACGGTTTTGGCAACATTACCTGAACATTGACCAGAGACTATTCACCATGCACAGTTTTGGGGCAGAAAAAAAGGTATTTTAACTGTGTGGATGTGAGTCATGATCTGAGATCAAACCTGGCCTGCTTTCCTTACCCGTTCAGGTGTAGCCTCAATGGTCAGTGCTGGCCAAAGATTGAGCTCAGAGAGTTGGGAGAGGAGTGTGATGACCCTCACAATGAACTTGGCTGCACAGGAGGGGTCAGGGGGAGATGAAAATGCATCTTCTGCACTCTCAGTCACTACCCAAATCAGAGAATTTGCTGGACTTGCTGTCGGGGTGTTGGTGCCTTTCTGGGAGGGGATGGCCAGGCATCACCATGCTGAGGACATCCTGACTGGTTTTGGAGCTGGGACAGGGGTTTAAACCAGTGTCTCCACTTAAGGCTGAGCCTTAAATTCCACTCTGTCAGTTGCTCTCGGTCTCTTTGTTGTTCATTGTCTTGACCTGAAGATTTTCCTGCCCTTATTTGAAGAAAAAAAAAATAACTGCAGTGTGGAAAAATGAAGGTGGGTGAGAGCAGCCCCTTGCCCACAACCAGCGTGATGCCCATGTTGCTGCATCTGCTGACATGACTCTCTTCACTTGAACGTTCACGTGGGGCTCTGCGGTCCCTCTCCCTTCATTTCCAAAAAAGTCCTTGCTTGTCCGCAACTGTTGGTGTAAGCGTTAACCACAACCATATTAGGACCAACGGTCAGACTGAAGCTAGCAGCAACACAGCTGGGTGATGACACCCTGTCTTCTGTGACAAAGGCTCCTTCCCTCATCCCAGATAATGTCAGATGGTCTTTTTTATTTATGAATAAGCGAATTTCCAGGGGATGAGAAGCAATGAAATCAACCCAGGCTCGGCTTTCTGGGGACGCAGGAATTCACACTAAATGGGGTCCATCCCACAACTGTTAGTGTAAATTAAGCAGTTTCTGGTTTAAGTGCCTGGCGATGTACATGCTTGTCAGATACTAATAGTTTTAAGTAAGTGACGACCCTTCTGTGACTTGGGTAAGCCCTGTCCAAACCCTTACATGTTTCAGAATCATTCGGGCCTTGATCTGACATCCACTAATTGGAATAGTCTTTCTGGCAGACTAAATATTTGCAGATTCCCTTTCCCCGGTGGTGCAGGCAAGCGCTGGAGTCTCAGCACTGACATCCTTCTGGCGCTGTGTCCTGGGTACCGTCCCCAGGGAAGGCGATGTTGGGCTTGGACATTATCTGGAGCTGATTAGCATCAGATCTTCTGGCATCTGTCCCAGTCGTCTTCTCTGTCTATTTTATGTTCTCCCTTTTTCTGTTATCCTTAATTTTTTTTTTTTTTCAAATAAAAGGAATGTATTTTACTAGCATGAGATTTTGAGGGAGCCTGAAGCAAGTCAGGGGTCACTTAAAAGATTCAAGGCAGTGCTGAGCTTGTTAATTTTTTCAGGGCTACTTCTTTTCCCGGAGGGAGGTTACTGTGACTTAACTGTGGTGAAGACTCCAGGGTAACGTAAATGCCAGCCACAGTTCTGGGCTGAGGTGGTCAGCTTCATGGGAAGGTGCTACTGGAATGACAGTGATGTGGTCAGACTCTAAATAATTGCTTAATCCCCCATTTTGTTATGGCCTTCCTTTGTAGCGTTCGCTGCCTCAGCTCCCTGGATGAAAAACAGAATTAATCCATCATTTTTTCCACCCTTTCATCTGCACTTCTTACCGCATGTCTACTAGTTTTGCCCCGTATAATAANCTTTCATCTGCACTTCTTACCGCATGTCTACTAGTTTTGCCCCGTGTAATAATGTAGGAAAGGCTGCACTGGGTTAGCCTCTCTGTCTTACCTCTGAGAAGGTGCAGGAGCTCAGGAAAGAATGATCGAGCTTGAACACAGCAAGACCTATTTTGGTTCTGCCCTCATTTTGTTCCAGGACCTTAAAAGACATTTATTTTCCATCCTCCTTCAGCCGCTGGCATTTTTTATTGAGGCAGCAGACTCAACCTCTGAGGCAATGGCAGTGCTGGGTGCTGCTGTTAGAAACGTAATGGAGGATACCAAAGGTACCTTCATGCCAGCAGACAGACAGGGCAGTTGTTTTCTGCCCCGATCAAGCCGCATACGCAGCGCAGTTTGTTCCTTATCTCTTTTTCCACTGTTGCAATATTTTTCAAAACTCTGTCTGAACTATTTTGCAGGTTGCTGGGGTTAAAATGCAAATGTGCAATATCACTGACAATCCACGAAGCAACGTAGATGGCTTCGTTTTCATTTTCTCTATCAGCTTAAGAAGTGCACGAGCGCTTCCTGACTTTTTTCTATTCTATGTTAAGGATGGCAGAAACCGTCGAACCCCTAATTTGATCTCCTGCATAGCACAGAACAGACGTTTTCGCCTCGAAACTGGACTGAGCCCAGTGACCTGGATTTGTTTAAAGTATCTTTTCCTGAAGGCACCCTAACGATTGGCCAACCCTTGAACCGTTCTTTGACAGATCGCCCCAGGCTGTCAACCGCCCCCTTCAATTTACAAGGCTCACTTGCTTGTAACCAACGTTTTTTTGGCTTCAGCTCCCAGATGTTGGCTCTTGCTATTTTTTTTCCCTGAGTAGAGCCCTTTATTATTCCCTTGTGTTAAGCTAATATGATTGTAGCTCTTTCTGGAAGCGTGGACGGTTTTCTCCTCTGAACTTACGGCAGCTCTTACCCCGTATCTATGCTCAATTAAGAGAGCTCTCGGTAACCAGCAGAAGGGGTAGGCTTGAACCAACACAGCCCAGGATTTGGCAGAAGACATCTCCTCTTTTCCCAAAGCTGTTACCCAGCAATTAAATCGCAGTCAGGTTTCTTTCTCAAGAGGTAGTAGCTCAAATTCAGGATTCCTACTCAGGAACATATTTCGACGTGTACCTGAGAGCACCTCTAAGGGTCTCACCAAAACAATGGGTACTTAAGCAAGTCTTTAAGTACTCTCTTCTGAAGGCAGTAAGATTGGGGCAAGGCTAAATCCCTGTTGTATCAGAGCAACGCTACCCAGAAATCACGGCAGCGGGAGGAGAAGGCAACCCTGGTGCCTTTCTGCAGTGAGGTCCCACTTCATCAGCTCACTCTGTGCTTCACTGACGTGCCAGACAACCTGGCATTTTTGTCGATGGTCAGACAGGGGTGGGAGACGTTTATGATGGGGTTTCTGAGCAGCAGGAGCCCCATGGTTCCACCTCATAGACTGCCTGGCATCCCTGTACTGAGGAAACTTTGCTCTGTCCTTTTCCCCAACCTCCCTCTTAACTGCACCTTCAGTGTCGCCCAAAGCCTACTGGAGTGAAAAATGTTTTTCTGTCTGCTTCAACGGGCTGCAGCTCAGGCTTCCAGCGCGTGCATGTGTCTCTCACTTCCAAACACAGCTACCCCAGTTCAGACGCGGTGTGTCTGAAGGCTCCTGGCATCCACGTCCCGCAGCTTTCCTTCTCAGCTCTGAGCCACATGGCCAAGGACTTCACGCCTTGAGTACTGGCCATCGCCTGGCGGGATGTGTGGTTCCTTCCAAATTGCCAGCGTTAGCACCTTGTCCATGAGCAGCTTCAGCCCTGACCGGTGCTGCGGTGTGGCTGATGTTTCTGGGGGCCCACCTACAGCTCTGCTCCCCCCTCCCTCCCGTCATGCACACACAGACACACACGCGCGCGTACGCAGAGCCATGTGCATTTCCTGGCTTTGTTTCAACGAGCAGAAAATAAAGAAGTGGGAACCTCTGGTCCAATCTGCAGGGACAGGATTCCTGAATTAATAAGTCACCAACATCTAATTCACCTCCCTGTCCTCAGCAGCAAGCGTAATGATTCCCTCTTTGCCTCTAACAAAAGCAATAAAAGGAAAAAAATTAAAACAGAAAATTCCTGAACAATGCTTTTCTTTTCTTTTTTTTTTTTTTTTTTGCTCCTAACATCAGTAAGTGGGGGTACTTCCATGATCTTGAAATTAAAACAATCCAGACAAACAATATGTCGAGTTCTGTCCTGCTTCCTGCTGCAATTATTCCTAATGTTTGGCCTCAGATCAGAGGCAGCAGCAATCTCTATAAATACGACAGCGGAGCGGAGAGCTATTTCCAACAGAAACGCCTCCCGAATCATGTCAGGAATTTATGAGCCTGAGAACGGGCCAAGATTGAAATATGTTCTGGATCAAATGGCATTGCATAGGTGGCTCTGATCAGCTTGGCAGTGGTGGGATGAAGGAGGAATCCTCCAGATGGAGGAGTGGAGGGATATTTATTGATTTTAAAAAATAATAAATTAAAGCTGAGAGTGACAAGAAAAGGCATTGGTATTTTAAAACTCAAGCTCTGCCAGACAGGGCCAGCAAGGAAAAGGCTTTAACAAGTCTAGATTCCTCTGCATCTCTTTTTCTTTTTTTTCGTCTGTGTGTGTGTATGTGCGTTATTCTTACTGTCAAAGCTCCCTGGACCACTTTGTGCCTGGTACATAGGAAGAAGCAATCCCTATACCGCTACCGTTTCCCCTCTAAATCCCATCTTCCTGGGGGCATGCTTGCAAATTTGGGGGAGGTACCCTCATTGCAGACCATTTGGAGAGGGTGTCATCTGGTGGGGTTTTGTTTAATGCCCGCCTCTCGTCAAATGTACANAATGCTTGCAGATTTGGGGGGGGGTGCCCTCATTGCAGACCATTTGGAGAGGGTGTCCTCTGGTGGGGTTTTGTTTAATGCCCGCCTCTCGTCAAATGTACAGTAAAATATTTTGCCCATCTCTGCTTCTGCTGAGACCACGTCAGGCTAGACAGAGCCCTCCTCAGAGACAGGTCATCCTCCTACACCGAAATAAACAAGGTGGGGAAGGGGAGAGAGAGCCATGGGGAGGTGGGCTGCCATGCTCTCTCCCCTCGCCAGCTCTGAAGGTGCCGCGCTGAGAAACACGGAGAGTTGCGAAAGGAGCACCAGCATCTATTTTCTTTCACTGCGCTTGCAGAGACTCAGTGTTAGACCTTTTCACCCCGTTTCCCCGAACCATGAGGTAACCAGTTCTGAAAGCAACAGATCTCCCCTGTGCAGAGAGACGCAGTGACCGGTACCAGCTCAGACAGGGCAACATTTTCTCTAGTAAGCAACTTGAACAGATAGCAGCAGCACAGCCTGAGACCGGGATTTTCCAGGGGCAAACTCCTGGTTTGCACCTTAATAGGGCTTTTGGGCAGGGACAGCAAATACAGTGCCCCGTTTTGTGGGCCTCAGCCAGGCCCCATGAACACCAGGCTGCTTTTGAAGGACCTGTGACACTCCCAAAGGTCCCAATTAACATTTTTTCACTTAAACCACTCCCAGATGTCAAACCCAAAGAGCAATATCCTATGTAGATGAAGGTGGCATCACGTGGCTGAACAAGCACTTCATCCTGTGCTCACACAGGGAGTAGGGGGGTCATGGAAAGCTCATGCCTTCTGTGAACTTTTGGTCCAATTTGCTAATTGTCATGACAAATTAGCATTTGGTGTGGCACCAACTACACTGTCTCTATAGTCAATGGAAGGAGACAGACGATGCAAGAGTACAGTTTATCCACCGTAGTCAGATATGGAATCATAGAGTCACCTAGGTTGGAAAAGACCTTGAAGATCATCAAGTCCAACCATCAACCTAACACTGCCAAGTCCACCACTAAACCGTGTCCCTCAGCACCACGTCTACATGTCTTTTAAATACTTCCAGGGATGGCGACCACACTGCTTCCCTGGGCAGCCTGTTCCAACACTTGATAACCCTTTCGATGCAGAAATTTTTCCTAATAACCAATCTAAACCTCCCCTGGTGCAACTTGAGGCTATTTCCTCTTGTCCTATCACCTCTTACTTGGGAAGATGAGGTATTAAGGGAACGTGGACAACAATCTTTGCCTAGATGCCAGAGTTGAGAAGCAATGTCCATCCTTGGCTTCTGATTCATACGCCAGCTCAGCGATGGGGTATAAACTCTGTTTTTCACACTGTTCATGCTGCTGATAATATATATGATGAGGGGAGCCTGAAGGGAAAAGGAAGAGGTCATTTTTGAATAAATGAGGATAACCTACAGTGCCATAGGGAAGCTCCTATATACTGATGAAGTAAACATGGCTTAGAGCTGGCATGAAGGAGAGAAGTAGCAGAAAAGAGAATATCAGTTAAAGTAGCCCATATCTCAGGGCCAAACTCTCCTTCAGCTTCAGCGGGAGTTCCTGAGGATGAAATGTGGGTCTGGTGTATTTGCATTTGATTGTGATAAAACTGTACCCTGGACTCACCCACGTCAGAAGCTAGGAGGGTATTGCAAAGGAAAGAGGGGTCCTTGCTTGCTTCATAAAATAACTTGCTTTTTAAAATACTTGTTCAAACATTTGTTTCTAACTACTTCTGGGTAGGGAACACTATCTGTGACCTGGTCTAATGTAGTCATTCTTTTTTCGTTATTTTTGTAAGGACAAGAGATGACTTTTTGAAGTGTCTCTCCCCAGTTTGTGAATATTTAATTCATTTATGCTGTGGAGGCAGATGCAGTCATTTTAAGGGCAACATGTTGCCCCTACTCACACCTACACAGCCTGCGGGGTTGTGCTGTATCCTCATGTCTTCTCCAGCCCCTCTGCACATAAGCTGCAAATATTTAGACTTCTTGGCTCTCCCTTGCCAATGAGTAACATAAACCCTCGTCTGTGTGACCCCTGACTTTTGCCTCAAACCTTACAACTTGTATATCATTACTGAGTTCCTGCCCCACCATTCCTGGGCCTCCTTCGGACTTTTCCATCAGCTTCACTGGAGGTGGAGTTCCCATCTTTTTCCAATATTCTTCCACCCAGCGCTCTCATTCCTGGGGCCGGTCCATAACACATAATGTTCCTCTTCATGTTCCTGCCAGGTAGGTCTTTATTAGTTTTGGTCTACACATTGGATCATTGTTTGGATCGTTGAGCGACTAAGTCCTGGACAATAACAGGATTCTGTGCATTCGCTAGTGTTTCCGTCATCATTTCCAGGACTAAAATTTCCCCAATTAAAATGAAGTAAGAAAAAAAGAAAAAAAAAAAATAGAAGAAACACAGCCCATCCACTGCTACGCTCTACTTGCAAAAGACATCTCACCAGCGAAACAATGCTCCCAAAATTTGGCTTCAGATGTCACAGCCCAAGCGCAATAGCTTTTGTCACCTTTGACAGTTTTTTATTGCTGTTTCCTTCAACACTGGTCAATATTTGCATAATAAAGTTTCTCTGATGCTGGAATGCAGCCATGTCTTTGGAAACAAGCCCTGGCTCTGCCGGGAATGCCTCTTAGAATGAAAGAAATATCTGAATTTCCTTAATTTGTGCAGGGATTTCCCTTTCAGTAGCATGGCTGGCCCTGGCGGAATAATAGCTAAAGGAGACATTGTGCCCTGTTATTTTCTTCTTTCTCTTTGTGCTTCAGAGGTCAAGATTGTATAAGCTGCAGCCCTGCTAAACTGGAGGAAAATCTTCAGATAATCACTGTAAAGGCACAGTAGAAGATGCAGCTGGATTTTTGCAGGGGAAGCAGCTGTGGGATCTGTTTTGAATGGGTAGGATTTGGGGAAATTCCTAAAGGCTGGGAATACGTGTGGCATTTCTAAAGTGCAACGTCCCTGGCAGACAGAGAGCTAACATCAATGTTTATTATAGCGATAACACCCGTGGCCTCTGAGAGCTGAGTGCTGTGCAGACGGGAGACATTCAGGGGCTTGTGCACCTGCTGGGCTATGTTTTGGATGTTAGTTCAAATCCAGCCTGGTTTGACAGGGGTGAAAAACTGCCATCTCCTCACTGCCTGAAGTCAGTCAGTAGACATATGCCCATCTTATAAAAGCCACAGTTACCCCCTGTGATCTCCTTGTCAGCAGAGAGGTGGGTGCCAGAGGAACTGCCTCTTCTTTCAGGCTCAATGGAAGACAGACAGTTCCCCTTCCATGTTATCTCTGAAGACCTATCAAGCCTCTCATATTTTTTGACCGAGGCACACCACTTCCACCCTTGGAGATGAACTGGTATCTCAGCTGGCAAGCCTGCCTCGTTTCTCCTAGCTGACCTGAGATCTCCAGAGCAACTTTACGCAGTGATGCCTGAAGATGAAATATGGGGACAGCTATCTCCTTTGAGGTGGGCCAGATGCGAGGTTTAAGGAATCTTCCCCAAATACCTACAGAAATGGGACAACAGTGTCCATGTACACTCAGGAGTGAAGGAAAAGGCTCATGAGGTTGACTGCTTGGGAGATGAGCTGCTGGCTTTGTCACCTCCACAGGCTGATTCTTCCAGGCCAACAGCAAGGTCATTGTGTCACGAGATGCAAATTCCTCAAACCAAAGCTAGGAAGGCTTTTTCAGTTGTGACTTTTCAGTCATTTGGCTCATTGAGCAAACACAGCCCAAAGCGTGTCCATGATTTTATGCTAAGTCGTTGCCTGAGCACCTACCTATCTACTGCTTCCTACACAGTCAAGTCACTCATTCCCGTAGACCACATCCAGGCTATCAAACAGATTTAGATCACAAGCATTTTGGTACAAGATCCTCCTGTATATATAACAACATATCCGTGCTCATGCTGAGTAGGGACCTAGAGGTTTGCTGTAGTATCTGCAGCAATGTCAAGTTATGCCTGGAATGTCAAACCCATGCATTCTGGATTAAAGCCAAGCTGGGTTTTCTTTCTCACAGAGCAAGTCCACATCTGCCACCCCTTTGTGGAGATGCAACCCATCGTCTGTGAACAGCGGGGTACTGGGGCTCAAACACACAACCCAGTTATGGCAGCCCATATGGCATCACCACGTGTTGGCTGAGATGTAGTAACTGTCCCAGTGCACATTCTCCATGCAAGGCAAGCAGAAGTTGGACACTTCTGCATGGTAAGTTGAGTTGATGTGAATGACCTCACATTTGGCTGCCATGGACTGCCTTGCATTTGATAACCCTATTAAACTGCTCTGTTGCGCTATGAACTTAACCAGGGGTATTTATGGAGACTTGTAGGGTTTTGAGTGTTGCCATGTGTCATACCAAAGGAAGATTTCCCTGAGCCATGATTTTCATCACATGGAGGTGAGCTGGTCAGTCAGTCAGATGTATGTACATCTCACAAACTATTTCCAATGTCTGCACTGGCAAAAGTCTGTCTTGCTTTCTAAGGGCTTGGTTCCTCTAAATCCACAACGATTTCCTCTGTAGTGATAAAAAAAAAAAAAGAGGGCTGTGCTCCCATCTAGCCTTGAAGACCAGTTGCGCAGCCTGGTTTGTATCGCCGCACACAGCTTGGGGTTGCCAGCAGACTGCCTGGTCCACAGCACGTGGCATTTGGCCTTCAGCCTCCTCTGGGTCTTGTGTGATGCCCCATGGCCCTAGTTCATAGTAATTATTGGAGGAGGGATGGGGGGGTTCAGTTCAAAGTCTCTGAAATATTAAGTGGGCTGCGCTGCAGCCTGCCAGAGTAATGTTTTTATAGTAAGAAACCGAGGGTAGGTGTTACGAGCTCTGAGATGTGGCATAAAGACTTGTGGGGGTGTTTGAAGGTGCAAAGCCTGCCGGGACAGTATTGAAGGACTGCGCAGGGCAGAGGGAGCCAAAAGCGGTACAGTCTCATCAGCAACACCTACTCTACTAAATAAAGCCGGCCGGGGCTGGTTCGCTGGCCCTGAGGCCAAGTGTCACAGCATGGCTTGTGTCCAAACACCTCAGCTCTCCTCTGCATAAGAGCAGGGTTTGGGAGTGAGCTAACGGCAAAGCAGCATGGACAACTGGTGCTCCAAGACCTGAGCTTGCACCCTGGACCTCTCTTACTTAGCAATGAAGATACTCCCTGAGATCCCAGGAATGTTCTCAGGGATCTTTAAATCAGCTCCTCTATGGCTTAGAAGCAGCAAGGACCTTCTTATGGGGACTGCTAAGGACTTCAGGTTGTATTTTATAATGCAATCTGAAATCAGAGGGTTGCCCAGCTCTCCTTCATCAAACACAACAGTAGCAACACTGTCCACCTTCAAGTACAAGGACACTCCAGAAGAGAAGACCACCACATCTTCTGGTTGCCCTTTCCAATGGCCGTTCACACAGGCAACACCATTACTAAACAAGGCTATTATTAAAAATTGTAATCTCACGTGGGAGTAGCAGATTTAGCACTTTCCAAATGATGAGAAAACAGTCACTGGTCTCCTGCTACTGAAATGAAGTGCGCCCACTTTCTTGGAGGTGTTTGTCTTTCATTACTGTCATATCTGAATGATCCTCAGGCTGATAGGGAAGTAAAAACCTTATCTTGCAGACAGGGGAAAAAAAGGGAAACACAGATGAAAAATCATAAGAAAATATCACACCAAAAATCTATGCCTTTCATGTGAACCATGTCCCCACCAGTGACAAGGGTCACCTTGTTCTTGTTAAAGAAACTCAAATTTTGTACCATGTAACTCAATAGTTTCGTACAACATCATAACATACCGGTTATATCTCCTCAGCATCTTCCTGCATATGTTATGCAAAAGTTGGCTAATACATCCCAAATGTCCCAGCTGGTTTATGACCAAATAGACATTAGCCTGGCTAGCAATCACTCAGAAAAAGGCTTGTTAGGCAGCTCTTTGCCATTAATTTTTTTTTGCTCAGACATTAAACAGCCTCATCCACCTAGATCATAAAATGTCTTCCTAACCCTGCAGACTGTTAAAAAGTGTGCCTGCAGACATTTACTGTCACATCTGGAAAAGCCCGCGCTATCATAATGACTTCAATACAGATTTCATCAGAAGACACATGGAAATTAAACTGGATTCACCAAATCCCTTGCAAGCCGTTCCATGCTAAGCACGTAAGAGCTCACTCCCTCTGTTTCGGGGTCTGCGCAAGCTGGTGGTGCTCGGCTTGGTTTGCAGGTGAGTGTCCAGGACTAGTGTTGGATTAAGCTGCCAGGCTAGAGTTAGGCAACTTTCCTTATTGCAGTGATCCTGTCCCTGACTCTGTCTCTGCTCATTTTGGATTCCTGAATGCCCCTGGGACCCTGGTGCATGATTCCTTCTCTGGTACTTGCTAATCATATTTCCTTCTCCCAAAATAAACCTTTGTAGAAACCCCAGGCTTGACTATGACTTGTTTAACAAGTGGTTTAGGCCAGGACACGGTCCCAATGTTTGCTGCGGTGCTCGCAGGGACTGGCTGCTCCCTACTTATCCAGGGGCTGAGATGCCTACTAACTCATCCTCTTGTTTTCTTGTTGCCTGCACAGTGGTGTGGTGTAAAGGCTGCAGTGAGTTGCCCCTGGTCTGATAACCGGTTGCCCAGAGAAGCTGTGGCTGCCCCATCCCTGGAGATGTTCAAGGCCAGGCTGGAGGGGGCTTTGAGCAACCTGGTCTGGTGGGAAGTGTCCCTGCCCATGGCAGGGGGGTTGGAACTTGATCTTCAACGTCCATTCCAACATAAACCATTCTATGATTCTGTGATGATTCTATAATGATATGGTTTAATGGGGGATCCAGAAACTCACTACTGCACATCTTGTGGGTTGCTCTGCCTCTAGCTGTGGCTGGAGAAGAGCAGATCCAGAAGAGCCCTTGGCCTGTGGTTACACTGCTCTAGCTGATGGAGCACAGATCAACTGGAAGATGACCGTGCACTTTGCGATGCTATCTTCAAATGATCAAGGTGACAGCATGGTATTTTCCTTGTAAGTCTCAACCCCGTCCTGGGGCTGGAAACCTGCAGCTCTGAGCACTTTGCCTACAAAAAGTCTGCTTCCACACAGATAAGGGAGTACAACATGAAATTTTGCAAAACATTGACACAGAGAAACATTTCTTCCTAAAAAAAAAAGCTTCCAATGTCACAAATCCAAGTATTGGAAACCTTGCTGAGAAAAAGTCTTTTCTCTTGGTGAACATAGACAGGTTTTTACTCCCAAGTTTGATTTCAAGCCAGGAAGGACAAAAGTCCTTTTCATGAAACTTTAAAAAACTGGGAAAGAAATACAAAGTTTACAAATTCCTTTCAATGCTCCTCCTTATTTTACCATCATTACTGGAAACCCACTGGACCTGAAACCTTTCTGGCTTGAAAACCAATCAGGTGACATTTTAAAATACAGCCTTGAGAAGCAATCAGTGACTTCATTCCCTTCTTTCCCTTGATTGTTGTGCTCTCTTTTCTCCCAACCCTCTGCCTTTCAGCCCACCCTTAAACCTACTACCTGCCTTTTCGTGCACACAAAGGACCCAGACTTCCCACTCATTTCTACAACCAGGTCACAATTGACTACATATGCTTAAAAAATACCCACACAGGCTGTGCAAGGAACTCTGCCTTGAGCCAACCAACACTCCTGATTCTCTTTGCAGATCCTTTCCCAGGGATGCAAAGCAAAGATGAAGTAGGTGTCAATGCCCCCATACACACTCTTTTGTACCCTCTTTGCAGGCCAGTCAGGCTTCAGGCTGTGAGTTGGGCCAAGAAAAGGTCTGTATCTCTTAATTTCCCTTCTCTTGGTGGGGAGCTTGGCCAACTAAGAGGGCACG
Organism: Himantopus leucocephalus; assembly: GCA_003993805.1. Classification (NCBI taxonomy): domain Eukaryota; kingdom Metazoa; phylum Chordata; class Aves; order Charadriiformes; family Recurvirostridae; genus Himantopus; species Himantopus leucocephalus. The sequence goes on along the minus strand of RSEF01000001.1, from coordinate 219,927,398 downwards.
TTTCTCCAGCCTGCTCTAGAAAAGGTTACAACATCTGCTTGCCAGGGAGGAAGAAAGCCACAGTACAAGGATCCCATCTGTTTTCCATCTTGACANCTTGGAGAAGACAGCACGTTTCTCCAGCCTGCTCTAGAAAAGGTTACAACGTCTGCTTGCCAGGGAGGGAGAAAGCCACAGTACAAGGATCCCATCTGTTTTCCATCTTGACATGAAGCCAGAAAAGCCAGTTGGTTTTTCATTTCCCCAGATGCTTGTGGAGCTCAGCTCCTCACCCTCCTATCCATGCACTAGGAATGGAGGGTGCCTGGACACTGGTGAGGTTTGGTGGTGCCATGAAGATCTTGTGGACTGGTTCACCATCCCCCTGCCTAGATTCTCAAGACAGGGAGGCCCCTGATTCCCCTGCAGACCTGTGATACCTGAACACGTCTCCACGGTCTCAGGGGTGATGCTAAGGTCTCCAGCTGAGGCACAGACCCCTGTGACCCAAGTGAACCCTATGCAATGAAACTCTCAGGAGTTTGTTCTTGAACCCCTGGTGCTCAAATGTGGGGAGACAGGGAAGCTACCTGCTCCTGAAGCAGTTTGGGATCAGTCTCTGGTCCTCATTGTGTGCTCCTCTCTCTAAGCAGCATATGAAGGGATCTAATAAAGGGGTAACAAGTTTAATAGATGTGCAGAGATTTCTTGCCACACCTGAGAGATGAGGAAAAGAGTTTGCTGCTAGTCCTTACAGGTTAGCTGTTCTGTTCTCCTGTCCCATTGGGACATATGGAAGAAGGGTTTTTTGTGACCTCTGTTAGTAACCCCCAGGGTGATACATGCTTGTTTTACTCCAGAAGAGCATTTGGCTGGGCAGCCTTTCCAACCACGTCTCACCTACGTTCAGGCTGAGCCCAAATCGTTGTTCCTAGCCTGCCATGGGGGAGACAGGGCTTACCAGCACCTCCATCCTCTCTGCCTAACTGCAAAGGGCTATGGAGAAAAAGCAGTAGCTTGGGAGAAACAGATGGCAGTAAGGGACCCATCACTTCTTTCTCGGTGTCCTCCCTCAGCCTCCAATTTATTAAGCAAGAAGGTAAATAAGTAAATCTAAACTAGACCTGGTATCACTGGGAAGGATGATTGGTTCATTTCTTGTGGTTGAGAGTTTGGTGTTTTTTACCTGAAAAAGGGTATTTCTCCTGCTCCTGGACCTTAACCGTGTTGTGGCCCAGGAGCACTCCCTGAGCTCTCTCCTTTGGGTATGAAATCTCTCGGGAGGCACTGGGACAAGAAAAATAAGCAAATGTGACCCAGCCCTACCCTGGCTATCTACAGTAGAGATATCCAAGCTTGGAAGGACATCACAGTGACTCCTCCTCCTTGCAGTCAAAAAGCTGCAAGGGCTCATTTCTGAGGAGGGATAAAAAGAGAGGTTTACAACCTGTGTGTTGCTTAACTACAAGCTATAGCAGGATCTCTCTGCTATGTCTCTGTTATGCATCCTTGAAGACTATGAGGGTGATAGGTACATAAAAATGAGAGGACATCCTGGAAGGACATCCAGGAGGGATGAAGTACAAGAACCTTCTCTTGTCGAAGTAGGACAGGGGGACATCGAATGAAGCTGTTAGGAACAGATTCACGACAAACAAGGGAGTTAGCTCTTCAGCCAACACAGAATTGAACTGCAGGACTCTCTTCTGGGATATGAGAAGGTGACAGGGCTCAAGGGGAGAATGTACAATTTCAGGAAAAGAAAACCAAAGGGTTACGAAATGCTTTAAGCCTCTAAGGCTGTGTCTTTATTAAAGTGCCAGCTAGAGCCAGAGCAATGGCACCGGCTCTTTTCCATGATCATCCAGACTGCTTAAATCTTAGCTTACTCCCCGTCATGTCTGAGGCCCACATCAGCTAGTGAGTCTAGACAACATCCAGGCATGGTCATCCTCACAAAGGGCAAGGATCATTGACAAAACTCAGCAGGGGTGAAGTCATCTGTTTGGGGGATAAAAACCATCTGGTTGCAAGTTCTGCTGTGCCACTTGCCCTGGGCAGCCAACGAACAGGCTCCAGCCTGGTTTATTTACTAGTCAAACGCAGCCAAAGATGCAGGTATCTCGGGGCTGTTGCAGGCGCTTGAGTCCAAGAAAGAAGTGTGATTTCCAACACGTCTCTCTCTTTGGCAGTGCCTGTTGGCTGGGCCGAGACATTCCCCTGTGAAGCACTTCAGGCTGCTGTGATGCTGAGGTGCCAGTGGTCCTCATTTAGACATGTCCATCTGGCCATGCCCCATCTGCTAGCAGGACTGTGTCTCCACTAGACCCTTCCCCATTCCTCTGAATCAGGGAATTTTAAAAAACAAGAACAATGCAAGCTGGGATGGGCACCAAAAGGAGCATGGAACCCACGGCAAGAACACAACGTCCCATTAGTACCTCGCGCCTTCCATGAGTAGCAGACCTGTTCTGGTTGAAACGGTTTGTCTGATAGGGTTTCTGCAAGTGAGAATAATGTGGTCCATCTGGTAGCTCCAGAGCTGGGATTTAAGCCCAGCAGCTTGGTCAAAGTCCAAAGAGAAAGTTCAGCTGTAGCTGGGACACCATATTTAAAGGATAATACGGTTTTCCATTCTCAAGCACACTTATGAAATCCCGCTTATAACCGAGCACAAAGGCGAGGAGGAAAATGAATTGGTGTTTCATAGAGAAATGCCTTTCTTTGACTTATTACGCCCATAGATTTAGCACATTCAAAGGCAATTTAACCAGAATAGAGACAGGAACTGAGCTCCAAGAGTTTTGGATTATTATCACTAAATTAATTTACCTACCTTTACAAGGAGTACAGTTACTTCATTTGTTCTCCTAAGTACACCAAGTATAATTGATCATTTGGGAGACTAATGCTGAACTACCCTGGCGGTGTGCTACCTTTATCAGAGAAGTTCTGGGCTGTTTTACACAAGGATGAAACGGGTCCCTGATGCCAATTTCTAATCACTGCTTATAGAGGGAGTCCAGAATGAACTAGCTCAGCAACAGAGTTGGCATAGCTAGCCAGATGGGATATCATCCACCTTTGATGCTCTTGAAAACTCAACCCCCTGCCAAAGTTTGCTGGAACTGGCTACTGAGAGCAGAAGGCACCTGAAAGGACAGAGGAGAGGATGGACATAGAGACATCTGTGAAGGCATAAGAAGAATGTCCCAAAAAACTTACGTCCTTAACAAATCAGGGAACAAACTGCAGTCCCTCCAGCTTACCAGAACTTGCCACCTCTCCCACAGCTCTCAGCTCTGATAGACAAACTCTGTCCAAGTGTGCAAGGTCTTTTAAGACACTGCCACTCCCAAACTTTCATTCCTTTCGTAACCCTCAGCCAGACATAGCTAACCCTGTGAGAGGTGCAGATGTTCACCAGGTTCTCAGATGTCCCTAGTCAGAGGTCCACACATCAATTGTCACTCTGAATTCGTTTGCCCCAGAAACAGACCTGTCGGTCTTTCTGAGAAAACAAAATTCCTCTCCAAAAAAAGCACAAATCCTGCTTCCCATTTCCCTTTGTGCCGCACTGTCCTTCCCTTCCATTGCCATGGTTGGTGGACACCTATTCCCACCTCCTTCCCTCCTGAGCGTCCAACCTGTGGGCTGCATCCATCACAGCTCCAGATGCCTCTGGAGGCCCCTTAGATCCCCGTAAAGCACTGTGGGCTCCAGCGGGGCTTGCGAGCTGTCAATACCTCGTATGGGATATTCAGCACCTCAGCTTCAAGTGACTTGCCCATGATGTAAGAGGGAGCTTAGACCATTATCACCCAGCTCCCGGTCTGTTCTTCAACGACACGTCCATCTTTCCTCTTGTTTAATCATGCAAAGAACGTGGGAATATAAAGGATATGAAAAAAATATGGCATAAAACACAACGGTATTTTTACAAAATGTTCTTGTAGCTAATATAATACACAGTCGAATGCACTTTACAAGGCAGGCCCTCTAAAACCTGCTACCAAACACCAGAATTCATGTGTTCAGCTGGTATAAATCATTGCTGCTGATTTACACCAGCTGAGAACCAGGTCACAATTGCCTAATTAAATCACTTCTCTTTGAGCAAAAAGCTATACTTTTTAAAAGTGTAACTGTGAATTAATTTATATAGCCCATCGCTGGAAAGAAAGAGAGAGTGTGAGAAAGAAAGTGCGAAAGAAAGCAAAATGAAAAGAGAGAAAGAGCAAGAGAGAGCAGAAGAAAGCAAAAGAAAGGAAAGGGAAAGAAGGAAGGAAAGGGAAAGAGAAAGAAAAAGAGAGAGAAAGAAGGAATCATTTGTTTATATTTGTTTTGGGAGTTCAATTCCTTTCATTGGGGAAGAATGGGGCAGTTTGGGAAGCCCAGACTAAATCACTCACAATAACAGGGTGATACCGAGAGCAGTAAAACTAATTTATTGGGCTGAGTTTATCTGATTCCAGGGAAAGTGAGCACTGCTGAGTGCAGCTCTGACTGTGCTTGCGTCTGACAAGACACACAGCTCAGACGCAAAATTACATTAAGCAGATGTAGCCCATTAAGAAGCCGAGTCTGAAAATGTACTTTATCCTGTCAAGGCAAATCCTAGTTGAAAACTTTGGGCCTTAAAAAAAAAAAACAAAAAAACAAAAAAAAAAACCTGCAAGAAGATGTTCTATTTTGGGTTTTATTGCTTTAATCTTTTTTGTGTCAGCCCCAGTTACAGAGTGATGATAAATATAAACCCACCTCCGCTGGATTTCTAACATAACACAGCTCCGTTACCTAGCCCCAGCTAGAGGGGTGAAAAGTCCCTTAGAAGCAGAACCAGTCCTGGATTCAGTTATAATCCAGAATTAGGTGAGACTCGCCGGATCTCAGAGATAAACCAGGTAAAACACAAAACATACGTTCCTACCAGGCTAAAAGGCAGAATAACAGGGAGAACGCAGCCAGTTCATCCCTTCCTCACACCTATCCATCATGAAGATTATGCTGGGTTAGCTCAGATGGAGGTGTCTCCATCGCTGTCACCTGAAGCTGCGTGAGATGATTCTCATCCCAGGTGACTTTCTGTGTGAGAGCACCTGAAAAAACGTGGGATCTGGTGCAGAAGGAAAACTTGGATGGGATTCGAGATCTGTGCAGGGTGGGAGCTTTATTTAATAAAAATTTTGGTGAATTCCCAGACTCAATTCCTTTATATCTATCCTATTTATATACCCACATCAGTTGTAAAGCTCGGGAGAAAAAATTGGTCTGGACTAAAAAAGGACAAAATACACAACAATATATTAGTCACTGAGGCACTCGAGTCTCACTCTTGCATTTAGGTGCCTAAAATGCACTTTGGAGCATCTTCCCCTGAGTGCTGACTTTTTTGCTTTGGAATATTTCAGCTCATTCTCCATGATTCCTTTATTCTCATGTACTTCATCCAGTACACATAATGTTGAGACAAGTGTTCAAAAGTACCAGCAGGATATCAGCAACAAGAAAGCAGGTCAATCTCATTAGACTGGCCAAGACCATTTTGAAGAGAAATGATGACGTTGAAAGGATGATCAGTGTGTTTCTATGCAGAGAGATCTCTCGGCTAATCTAAGTCTCCTAAAGGTAAGCCAGGGCACTTAGGCTATTAACCAGACTACATAGAGTAATGGAAAATATTTTGCAAGGAGAAATCCTCTACCAGCAATTCGGTGTTCATGTAAAACACAGTTACTGCGTGGCATTCATTTTGTTCTTTGAAGTTTCTTTGTTTACATTTTATTATCTGGAATAGCCTCTTTAATGGTTGGGAAAAAAAAAAAGTTACTTTGTACCAGAGCAATTAACAATAATAGTCAAGTTCAGGGGCCATGAGTCTGACATTTGATTGCAACCACAAAGTGGACAGTGTGCTTGAATGGTTTGATTTTCTTTATAAACTCCACAAAAAAAAGTAACTTTGTTAGTTTCCTTGGAATTATATGCAAATCCCAAGATGAAAATGTTCCCTCTAATGGAGAGAAGAGGAAAAAGTAAATCTAACCAGCTACATTTACATGTTCACGATGCTTGATTTCACCCATTGAGTTTCGTTGTTTTATTTGGAAGTGTTTTTAAGCAATTTATGTAAAATAATAGATGCCAGCTGTAATCATTTTGAGCAAAGGAGTTATATAGCATCATGGTCTCATGCTAATAGCCCAGCTATGCTCAACAACTAATTAGCTTGGTTTATAACAAGACCAAACATCAAAACAGAAGGACCTCTACAACAAGCATCAGGCTAAGGATAAATCTCACCCGACCTCTGACATCTGCTGTATGGATGCCTACATGAAAAGGGTCACTCTAACTCCCAATGGACACAATTCATCTTATCGTCATCCCCTCTTTGGAGGCACGCCAAGTTTCTAGCACTCTAGAAATATCTTCATTGACAGCACAGGGAGCTGAGGACAGCTTGCTCCATGACCTGGGCAATGTCAGAGGAGGTGAATTCCTCTTGGGGGAATTAGTTCAACAGCTTGGGACTGTTCACTAAGGTCTCGTTTAACTCAGAAGCCCCTTTTGGTGATTTGGGGCTGTAAGGACCAGCTCTGGAGGTCTGACCTGGCCTACGTGTGTCAGTGGCAATTATGATGCAGGATCAGCCCCACGGCTTTGCAGAGCTCATTTTTGAGTGTCACCCAGTTTGATGGTCCGTGATGGTCCTGGAAGAGCCCTTGAGATCAATGCTATTGGGGGAAGAAAGTGTCCTTGAGTCCTTACATCACCAGATGCAGGAGTGAAATCCAATTGCTTAAATGACAATACTATTTGAAATGCCCTCGGGTGTCCCTTTGATGTTCCTTTTCCAAGCCCTGACGGCCAGGGGTCTCCTGCAGGGCCAAAGTCAAGGCAGAGCCTTGAACGGCACCAGGTGCTTCGCTGCTGAGAGGAGCCCTATGTCCAGGGGAGGAAGAGTTATGTGTGGGGGTCAGGTTGAGCTGAGGAGTTGTGGCTGCCTTAAATCAGCCAATTCTTTGCAACTGCCAGCTTGAAGCTTTTATGCCGTGCCGAGGGCTGCTCTTCAAGCATGGATGTACAGGGAATTGCTAGCCATCATTTCCCACTTTCCCCAAACGCAAGGATACTTCCAGCTCGCACCCCTCACAGCTTTCACGATGCCTGCAGCAAGGAAGGAAGCACCTGCAGAGGTGAGCACCGAGGTGGTATTTTAATCTGTCCAAGCCAGATGAGGAGAGCGGCCCTGGACTGAGCAGGAGCTTAGAAAAGAAAACAGTTTTCCTGCCTGAGCCTGGCCCTGGTCAACATGTGTAGCACTTTGTAAAATAAATTGCATATTGAGCAGGTAGCAGGGTGGAAAGTAGCTGCAGGTGGTGCGCGTTCTCTGTGTCTGCATCCAGCAGAGAAAGGTCTGGGTCCTCCTTTGTATGAGCAACCTCCTGGACCTGGGGGGCATTTGATTTGAGATATGCCCACTGGTTGGTTTTCTTTGGCGATGCAGTTGCTGCTATTAATGATTTTTTTTATATATAATGACCCAGATTATAGCATCTCAGCCTAAATTTCAAGCTATTTACGATAATCCTAATTATCTGAAGCTCTAGGAATGTGTGGCAGCTCAACTTCAACCTCCTCGAGGATCAACCGCTTCCTTAAAATTCTTACTGAATTTCAGAGGAAAGAGAGATTTTAAGTCCATCATTATTTAGGATAATCCAAAATAGCTTGAAATTTAGGATGAGATGCTATAATCTGGGATAATCCTAAATATATTGAATTTTAGGATGAGAAAAGATGGGGAAGGAAGGAAGCCCCCTAGAATGATGGAGATAAAATCTCTCTTTCCTCTGTAATTCATTATCAGTTTTGAGAGAGATCCTTGGGGCTGTTGAAGTTGAGCTGTCACACATCCCTAGAGCTTCAGACAATTAAGATTATCCTAGAGAGCTGGAAATTTAGGGTAGATTATGCTTATAATTATCCTATAATTATTTTATAGTTCTACCTTTGCTCCAGCCTGGGTTCATCGTTCATCACCACTGAGCAACGCTACAGACCCGATCCCAGACTGAGTGAATTTGGGGCCCAGGGTTAGAAAATTTGAAAGAAACGCTGGTCTCCGCTTTAAAAAGCCCATGTTTGTCAGCAGTTACCCCTTGGAGAGATCTGAGATATCGATAACTGGCATTTATAGGATTCAGTTCTCCAAGGTTTTCAGCACTTTGGCCCGGATCCAGAAGAACATTTATATACATGTTTAGCTTGAAGCGTGTGAGCCGTCCCCATTTGAGTTGTCGCCGTGTTGTACGAGTGGGCAAATTCTCAAAGTAACTCAAACCAAGACCATTTTTAGGTCTGAAGCTCATCCCTGCATGGATGGCAGCACAAGAACCCCCGTGCTGCGTTTCAGGTCCAGTGGCTTTCTCATAAGCTCTGCAGCCTTTGCAGCATTTCCCTTCCCGTCCCAGCTCCCGCAGTTGTGCAATTACGTGATACCTTCTTCCTTTTTATTTTCTTAAGAGGAATTTCGAGGCCATGTGGTTCTGGTGAATACCTTGAAAAATTCCACTTAAAATAGAAAAAAAAACCCCCAAAACTCCACACAATCCAGAAAGGATCTTTAAAATAACTCATTTCGTCTTTACAATACAGACAAAATACAGTCCACCTACTCTTAACAAAAAGCAAATAAAACCGATCCACAATGCATACCATTGTTATTATTTTTATTATTATTGTTGCTCTTATAATCAGAAAACAAAGCTAATGCTGCTTCCCTGAACAGGGGGTAACTTTTGCTCTAGATGAATAAACCACTGCTCTGCTGCGATATTTAATCAAACTCTGTCTGACTGATGAAACTGGTCCTGAGGGGAAAACAAAACAAAACAAAACATGTTGTACATGTTAAAGTCATTAATCTCAGGTGGATTTTAAGTTTCCTGTTCTTTCTCCCCCTCTCCCAAATCTTGCCTTCTGCTCCGTCTCCCACGTGTAGAGGACAAAGTCGTGCCTGTGCTGAGTCCCCTCTGCTCTTGGGAGAAAACGATGGCGTTTCATGACGTTCTGCCCGATGCAGGTATGGCAAACCCTTCATGGTGGGGTGAGGGTGTTAAGCATAAGCGAACCCAGGGTTGAATTTTCCTCTTGCTCCCCCCATCCTTGAGTACTTCCAGAGCCTCTTCCCAGCAGGATGGAATGTCCAGTTCTGGGCTCCCCAGTTCAAGAGAGACAAGGAACTGCTGGAGAGAGTCCAGCGGAGGGCTACGAAGATATTCAAGGGACTGGAGCATCTCTCTCATGAGGAAAGGCTGAGGGACCTGGAGCTGTTCAGCCTGGAGAAGAGAAGGCTGAGAGGGGATCTCATCAATGCTTATTAATACCTAAAGGGCGGGTGGCAAGAGGATGGGGCCAGACTCTTTTCAGTGGCCTTCAAGGGGCAACAGGCACAAGCTGGAACAGAAAATTCCACCTGAACATGAGGAAAAACTTTACTGTGAGGGTGGCAGAGCACTGGCACAGGCTGCCCAGTGAGGCTGTGGAGTCTCCCACTCTGGAGAGATTCAAACCCCACCTGGACACGTTCCTGTACAACCTGCTCTGGGTGACCCTGCTCTGGCAGGGGGTTTGGACTGGATGATCTCCAAAGGTCCCTTCCAACCCTGACCGTTCTGTGATTATGTGATCTTCCCCCAGCAGGTAGCCCAGAGCTGGGCAGCGCAAGCCCAGCTCACTTTGAGGATGCTTATAGTTGTCTACAGGGTTCTGTTTTTTAGTAGGAAAAGGGATGGTCCCTCAGGGACTCTTTTATCACTTTCCTGACAAGGGCACTGTTAATTGTATTCAGATTTTTTCCTCCTTTCCCCACCTCCCTTCCCCTCAAAAAGGGCTTTTGTAGCTGCACGTGAAACACTCGTGGGCCGCCTGCTTTAGCATGATTAAGATACATTCTGTTTTGCGGACGAAACTAAACAATCAGATGGGAATTTTCTATAATGAATGTCATTTGCCTACCTTGGGGAGCAACATAATTGATATAAAACAGAAAGGGGGTGAGGATAGGGGGGGAATTCATCAAAAAACATAAAGCCATCTGGATGCACGCAAGGTCTAAATCCTCAGATTTGGAAATAGCATTAAGTCAAAACTGTTTTATTAAATCACGGATATTTTTTCAAATGAATAAATGCTACAAAGCCACCGACATAATACTTTTCAAGATAGCTTGTCCTTTTCCCTCAGGGGTAATATTGTAATATTTTGAAATAATAGTCTTCATGGGAATATATCAGCTGTATTTTCCCAGCTAGTGTAAATCAACAGAGCTGTGTAGCAGGACATGGAGGTGGGCCAGACTGTACCATCTGTTAGGATGTGGCAGAGCATGTTATGAGAGAGGGAACTGGAGCATCACCCAACAGACATTCACCATAATTAAAGCCATTTCATTCAGAAGCTGAAAGACCTCAGTGTTTCGGAGCAAAGCCTTGCAAACTGGTTGCTGAGGGGCCGGGCAGGGAAGGAGACGGGTACGTGAAGGTCTTGCCCTGTCACTAATGGTATATTTTCCTTGCAAAACTGGTTTGTGACAGATGTTCTCCCAAATATCTCTCAGGCCACACATGCATAGAAAATCATTTGGCAGCTACATTTTGGACCTCTGTTGCACCGAGCATTGCAGCTGAGAGCAAGACCACTTCTCTTTTCTGGACTCTCTGTCCTTTGCTGGTGATGCCAGGAGAAACACATCAGAGCCAGGTCACAGGATGCACCATGAGCTGTTCCACCAGTACAGTGCTGTGTTATAGACTCTCTTTTTTATTTCTAGTTTATATTAAAAGGAAAAAAAAAACAGAAAGCGCTGCATCCCTCTCATAGAAAACCATTTTCTGAAAAATTAGAAATAGCCACACCATCAGGAGGGAGATGACAATAATTAGCTGGATGGAACAGGGCTGTGAAACAAGAGAGGCTGCAGTTTATCGGACCTCACCCTGTGCACGACTCTCTTCTCGGTAAGGCACATCACCCTGGGCCCATTGCTAACGCAGGGTGCAGCCGCTCCTGAGAAGGACCCTGAAACACAAGAGTTATTGGAAAAAGAGTGTAATGGTGTGAATTCATAGACCAACAGTTTAGGACGCGGGCTGGGGCCACCCAGACTCACCTCAAAGATGCAAAATTCAGATGAAGCCCATGAGGGATTATCTAGAGGAGACAGCAGAGATTTTAGGACAGGCTGAGAGAGTTGGGGTTGTTCAGTCTGGAGAAGAG
>RSEF01000001.1:219893450-219907656 GCA_003993805.1 Himantopus leucocephalus | reverse complement strand
AAAGCATTTTTTGGGGTTGGCAAGAAACAAGTGGTGTCAAAGCAAAGGGCTGCAACTGAACACTGAAAACCTCTGCAGCCTTTCTTTGCAGCATTTTGTCAGCCCTGCTGTTGGCACCACCAAAGTGCCAAAGAGGTAACCACCAGCTGCTACGTCTTTGCAGTCACCACCAAGCAGCAGATGCATGCTCAGCTAACTTCATGCACGTCCCTATCCAAGAAAACACACCAGCCTAAGACACCTTGGAAGACGCTTAAGATTAATGTTTTATATCGCAGAAAAGAATGAATACGTGAGCAAGGAGCAACCACCAAACGATGGCCACGCTCCTTTGCCAAAGTGAGTCAGCTAAGGAGTGGTGGCTGGTCAACCCAGCTCAGCTGCAGCGCAACGTCGCAGCCCGATTTCTGCAGCGTTAAGAGGGCTCCTTCCCATCTCCAGCAGGGAGGGAGCTGCGTTTGCGTGGCTCCAAAACTGCTCTGGGAAAAATCAGTAATAAACAGCTCAGTTATCTCTGCAAGGCTTCGGGAGCTGGAGGCGTTTGCATGCATGGCAGATTTTCCCTTTCCTTGGATTCCTTAAGGGACCTTAAACAGGCTTTGAAATATGATACGTTGCACCCTACTGATAAAGAAGGTTAATACTTTTGCTTCTTTTCTCACAAAAGAGGTCTCAATTTTATAATCTGCTATTATTTATCATTTACTCAAAGCTGATAACAAATTTTCCAGGCAGGAGAAACTGAACTACCTTTTTAAATGATGAGTTATAGGGTGCTTCTGTCCAAGAAAGCTCTGACATGGGAATATATACATTTTTTTCCCAGTGGTTAATTTGTTGTATTTAACGTACAATCCACTTGCTGCTCCACAGGTCGGCTTCTTTAGATTTTTCTATCAGACCATTTTTTTTATTGGCTATGAAAGTGTGATGGTGGCATGTAAGCACACGGAATTTGGCTGGAGTCGATGAGGGCTGGGGCTGCAGCAAACCTGTTTGCAGGAGCCTTGGACACCGGTTGCAAAACTCAGCGCCTTAATCAGATTTTGAGCACTTCAAAGAGGCTTCAAACCTCAGGTTTGGGTTCAGCTCCCCGGCTGTGAAATCTGGATACACCCCAAGTGCTTGGAGGCATGCAGATTTCCAAACCATTTCTAATTTCAACATGAAACTAAGAAAGACCAAGGTGTCTTAGAAAACGTTTCAGGCTTGTTCAAAATAAGGCTCTGAAATCCTTTCAGCGAAGAGCTCTGAAAGGTTTTTGAGTAACCGGTTGTGCATTTTCTGAGTGGATTTTCACGCGGTTCCACTACAAGGTAATTCAATTCCCTTTCTTGCCTGAAAAACACACAATAACTCCCCATAATGTGAGGGATAATTAGAGAGATGGAAGCAACCGATTAGATTATCCCTTCCACCCACCTGCCCGTGTAGGATTGTTCCCTACAGCATACGCTGAAACTCAATACGTCCAAGGTGTTGCAACTGGGCCATCATCCTTTGTCCTGCTTCCAGCACGCTTTGAGCAAGAATCAGACCTGGGGGAGTGGGAGGGGGGAAAGGACTTTTCCTGCTTATGATGCAAAACTACTCATTTTTTGTAATGAAAATGCAGCAATCTGAGTTTTTTAATCCAGTAACAGGAAAATGGGTTGTTAATGGGGTTCCCTCCCCTCTGCACTCCTTTGGAGGTAGAAGGTGGGGCTGGGAGGAGGCTGAAGATGCCCAGATGTCTTCTGGAGTGTGTTGAGGGGGTTCTGCACTGTAACATCCTGCACGCTGATCCCTGCGCCCACGTTCGTGGCCAGAAAAAGGCCAAAGAGGGACTAAGCAGGTGGTGGAGGAAGAGAAGAGAGAAAACGAACTGAGGGACAACCACTAAAAATCCTTTTTTGATTGCGTTTGCTATAAAAGACCTTAAAAATTAGCCTAGTAGGAAACAGTGGGATCTCCCCCCAGAAAATTTTGATGTGCGCAAGGATAAAATGTTAAGACGCCTCCGGGATTTGACTTATAAAATAAAAACCTGTTTGGGCTATTTCCGTGGGAGCACTTTTACATCTTTGCGGAGTAAGCATGAACCACATTTTTCCCTGCCCTCTCTAACAGCATCCCTTTTGTGTTCCTTCTCCCTCATCCCTGTCATTAGGCGCTATCTCTGCAGCCCCAGGGCTGGCTGGAACAGAGCCACTGCATTTAAAATACATTTAGATGTCCTCTCCGTGAGAGAAAAATTGAGAAGGGGAAAAGGCGTCCATGGCAAGAGGAGGTCAGGGAAGCTCCCCTCCTTTTCCCTGCTCCCCCCAGGAAGAATGGATCCATCTGCAAACACACTGTGTGCATTTTACACATATATCCTCTGCTAATTTAATGCAGAAAATGGTCTGCTAAGTCTTGGGTTACACGTGCCAGTTTTGAGACACCAGGCATCTTCTCAAGAGCTGGCAGATGGATTGCGATGAAAATGAGCGTAACTACACATGACCTTAAAACTTGGCCTGAGAGACGCCTGCAGCTCAACACGGGACTATCGCTCCCTCCTCCCCTCCCACAGCCATCACCATCTTGCACATCTGAGAATAAGGAGTATTTCTTGACAGGTTCCTTTTGAAAGTCATCCCCTCCTGCCTTAATATCTCGGTCCTCTAAATCCTCACTCAATCTCACTTCCCGTGGACCCTCGCCTGGCAGGCTCACAATCACTGCTGTCGCCCAGCTCGGGATAAACGGATGCCTGCAATACACATTTTCCTGTCCTCAGAACTAAAAAAAAGATCTTTCAAGACCTTGACATATTTTTCATCCCTAGCTGGGATAAAAAGGCAAAATCTGCTGTAAAATGAAATTAGATGAAGAAGTCACCCCTCCCTCCCCCTTGAAAAGATTTCAACTTGTGGAAAATGTTTTACTTGGCAAATCTGTAACAGATTAAGTTAGGTTCTGACACAACCTGTTGCTTTCACGTGATTCCTATAAAACTAATTTCAAAATAACATCTACAATTTTTTTTTCATTTCAAAACAGAGTGGCACAACAAAGAGGTCTTTTTAAAGACACAGATCTGTCAAAATCCATACAAGTCCACAAAAATATCACTTCCACTCAAATGATATTTTCCCTCAGAAACGAGTTTCAATGTATGCTTTTTTCCTACAGTCCTCAGTGACCCATAAATGTCTTCACTTGTTAATTATCGCTCCACCACCAGGCTGGTGGTGAACGTCAGCCTGGTGTTCCCACCACAGAGCTGCCAGACAAGCGCTCTTGTAGACCAGTCCAGCCATTGGTTTTGATCCTAATGGAGGATACAAAACTGTAACTAACTGCCACAGAACATCAGAAGACAAAAGGGACACACTTGTCTCACTCAGCTATCATCTCCTGATCAGCTCCACTAGCCAAATGCTGATATTGCAGAGTTGCAGTTCCCAATTAAATGGCTGTTGCCAAAGGATATCTTCTAAAGTCCGCTCACCAAATACTTCACATGAATCAAAGGTATGCAAAGAGTGTCTTTTCTACATTTGGGTCATTTACTTCATTTCCATTACAGCAAAACCTTCTCTCCATTGAACCAAAGTGGTGCAAAGACCACTACATCCAACAAGAGTTTAAATGAAGACACCCCACAAAAGGGTAGGCGTGTGCTCCTTGCAACTTGACTGTCTGAGTCTCCACCACAAAGTAACACAAAGAGCAAAGAAGAATTATGAGAACTATCTGAAGAAAGCCAAGTGAGCAGATAGCAACTAATGAGCCAGCTTGAAATCCAGCCGTTGCGGCCACTTAACAAAAATCCTGGAAATTCTGCAAAATTCTGGAAACACAAAATTATCTGGCTGTAGAGGGTCTGCTGCCCACCTGGAGATGATCAGACTGCTGAAACATGGAATTGATTTGTCTTGGAGGGAATTAAACAGATCCTGGGAAGGGTGTCTGTTGCCTGTGCAAGGGACAGCACTGTGCCCAGTAGAGGTTTGGGTATGATGACCTTAAATCACTAATGTTAATAGGATGAAGAAATTCCTCTGCAGGGACATGAGCGACACAATCACACCTGGATTTTTAAAATGCAGTGGAAGAAAAATGCTAAAAAATCACCTTTGTAGTTCACAGGGCTTTTTTTAAGGCTGCCTAGGAACACTGGTCCTAACTGGGTTAACACTTGCCTACTTAGAGGAGCCTCACAGTAGAGTAACAACTCATCACATCAGCAGTGACTGCAAGAAGTGACTTAGAGAGACTCAACACAGTAAAAAACAGCCGCTTGATCATTACAAGGTCCTGCAGGGGTGAGCCACTTAGGGGACTTCAATTAACCCCAATTATTTGCCTCTTTTTCATACATATTCCCCTCTTCCCCTTCCCTCTTTGGGGCTCAGAGTGCAGTCAGCACCCGCCGTAGAAACCCTCACCTGTCCTGGGTCCCGTGCGACCCCACTTTTTCGTTCTTCATGCAGAAATCGGGCGAGCTCTGCAGGTAAATCAGCTCTGTCTCTTTAACCGGCCTGATATCAATATCCTTTGGCACGAGGTATTTGCGTGTGCCCATGGGCCTGTGAACGACCTTGGTGGCTGATAAATACTTGTTTTTGAGGTCCAATGCAATGTCTCGCAGCTCTTGAAGGCCTTTCCAACAGGTCTTGATAGAGCATGACCCAGAAACTCCATGGCACTTACATTTCATTTCAAGAGAGGCTTTCAAGACCTGCAAAAAGGAATGCAGGAGTTAGGAAATGCCCTTCTCTTACCTCCTAACATCCCACAAGCTTGCTAAAGTAGGCACTTTTTTAGCAGGGACTGCTATAGTGAAGGACTGCTGCTCTGATTTCTGCACAGTCACTCTAGAGGAGCTACTGCGCAAAGGGAATGAGATCCCATGGCTCCTTGGTGATCACTATCAGCCCAGGACTACTTTCACCAAGGCGTCTTTGCAGCCAGCAGACAGAAAAGTATTTTGAATTTTGATCAGATATCTACACAGGGCTGCATTTCCACCCTCTAAATTCCTAAGGAGCTGAAAACCAAAGCAATCCATAAATAGATAATTAACATCCATTTCTGCCTCCGGCAGCTTTGGGCTTTGGGTAACAGAGGTGTCGAGGCTCTGATGAATTCAGGGCACCCTCACCCTGTCTTTTTGCTGGCCATGGGGCCAAAAGAGCCTTTTATTTTGGTTCTGCACTAGTCTCATTTCTGTGGGACATGGCAGGACACTGCCAGGAAGGGATGGATGGATGCACCAGTCATGGCAACACTATGTCCCAAACAAAAAATTGCCCATTGCAATTAAAACAAAACCTCAAGACATTACTAAAATGAAAAATAAAAATTAAAAAAAAAAAAACAAACCAGATAGAGTAGGATTGGTAAAGAAAAGCACCCAGGGGAGGGAAGTTCAGCATGGTTGTGCTCTGCAAAGGTGAGTTCAGCCTGTAGCTACACAGTAAGCTGCCAATGAGCTCAACACGCTCCAAGTTTTATCTGCTCCAGCACCAGAACACAAGCAGCCCTGGAAGGACCAAGCTGCATGGTAGGACCAGCCTAGGGAACCGCTGCAGCCCCACAGATGGGTTGCAGGGGTCAGATTTACAGCCCCCCCACCCATTTCTCCAGCTGCATGGAGGGCCAAGATGAGGATTACCACCTCGGTGCACACCAAGCACTGCGCATGGTAAGCATTATCCCTCCACTAGGTGCAAGCTGTTAAAAGCGGCTTCTGCCAGATATGGGAATAATCACTAGGGAAGCAGTTTGAAAAGGGAAAATCAGCCCTCCTGGCTGCGGGGATGGCTGGGAGGCAGCTGCTGCTGGACGCGTCTGGCAGATGATAATCCTCCACGCTTACACAGCACTTCGCCTGTGCAACGCCCTTGGCAGAGCACGACAGGACCCATCCCCACCACACCTCCTGGGGTAAGCAATCCAGAGCCATCCCTGGCTGTGGAAAGGGTGGCAGTGAGACATCCCACCCACGGTTACATAGGGCTGATAATAGCATTCAGGACCTCCTGAGTCCCAGCGTGAGTTATATAGCCACAGTCTTCAGCAGGCCAAAGGAGTTCAGAGCAATCTGGGAGAAACCTGCTCCTTTCGCTAGCTGATAGAGACACTGAACCTCACAGAGCGACCGACCACTACAGATGATTGTACAAGTACAATAACTCTCGTGGATTTGTTACCTGTCTCCCTACTTCACTGTTGTGCAGATGCATCAGTTTATTGGCTTGTGATCCTGATTTTTTCATCTTCATGGGAGCATCTGAAAATTTGGACCCCATGATAAGACCATAGTTGAGGTTGTCTGCACATCCTCCCCATCGATACCCAGGTCCAGGTGTCTCACCTGGGATGGGACCACAGGAACAGCCAGGGAGGTCCCCGGTGGTGCAGGCTCTGGCAATGGTGTGGCTGATGGCAGCAGCAGAAAGGGCATACACAAATGCTGACTCCCTTGTGCCTGGAAGAGACAAGAACTCCAGCTCAGCCTCCTGGGACAGCTAAATGTTCCCCTAAAAGAGACCCACACAATCTGTACCCCACGGAACAGCATACACACCAACTCACTGCAGCTGAGACCTCCCATGGCATCACCAGCTTGGAATACATCTCCTAAGTGAGCACTTCAACATGAGGCAACATCCCATCAGGGCAAAGAGGCACATGGACTTACGCAACTTGTCCATTGTAGTGTGATCTGCTCTTGGAGCATGTGAAGAAGCCGCCCCATGGACTCTCCTGTCCCCTTTTGCCCCTGTGCTGGATGCTGCTTGCCAGCAGGTCATGGAGCTGGTGTGCATGGAGGCGAGGGAGGTGGTGGGAGGCCTTAGAGATGCAGCACAAGCATGCAAGGAAGCTCTGACCCATACCAGACTGTGCAGCCTCACAGGTCGCATGTGCAGCTTGAAAAACCCGCGTGCCCTGAACTACAGGTCCATGGCCATGAGCAAGTGCACCACGACTCCTGATGGGATGAGCAAACCAGATTGGTGGCATGTTTTGTGAGAGCTGTGGGAGACCAGGTCTTGGACTCAAGAGCTCCTGGACATGACCGGCACCAAAACGATGACCGTGGTCTCAAAGAACAGGACAACGAGGCTACGTAGTCCTTCCATGGCCCCCCTGGTAGCAAGACCCTTCCCAGTCCCAACACACATACACACACGCTGGCTGACTCTACTCACTCATGTCCCGGGCTGAGCCAGCAGTGCTGTTTACCTCTCTCTAAGTCCAGCAGGTAGTTAGGAGCCAGCTCAATGGAAGAGCAGTTCCACCGCATGTCTGAGAAAGTTTTACGGCAGGTCTTTATCACTTCCCGTGCTGCCTGGATGATGGTCTGCATTAGCTCCAGGTTGCTGCGGCACAGCTGCACCTGGGAAACCACCAAGCCTTCGAGCTGCTTGCAGTGCTGGGTTTGATTCAGGGCCAAAGCCGAAGGAGTCTTGGACAGAGCTCTGAGGAGACAAGCACATGCAAAAAAAGTATTAAAACCCGCAAAAAAGTTAATCTTCAGGTCAATATTAATTTCTCCACTACCTCCAGTTCAGTGAATGCTTTGGCTTGTGTTCATTCGACTTAATTTTAGCTACCTGTAAATAAGTGCTTAGTTAAAGCTGGTGAGAAAGATGGGCAACTTTTAAGAGGGATTTATCTCATCTAAGTAGGTGTTTAAGGTAGGTGGGAAGAAACACCCTCTAGAAGTGCACACATTTCTCTCCGTCATCTAGTGGAGCCTGCACAAAGCTCCTGGGGCATACGCCAAGCTGACTGAATGTGTAAATCCTTATGGGAAGGTTTTTTGCTGAAGAGTGAAGAGGACAGACCTCCCAACACAGTAAAAAATGACCCATCAGTTCCATGATAACAGAAAGCTGGATCTTCCAAGACTGTGGTATTCGGGGGGGGGGAGGGAAGTGAAGTTGGTGTTATCAGTGTTTTGCATTCAGCATCTGTCTCACACACTCTCTAAGGATTATGTTAAATGTCATGTAATTAATTATGGAAAAAATCCCCTGAAAGGCCTAGGGAAAAGCCACCAAGTTTGCAAAACAGATGCTTTTCCTTAGAGTTAATGCCAAGGGTCTCCACCAATTCCATCTCTGTTGCACGTAGATAAGTCTGTTTCTCTAGTCTCCAAAAATGTAGTGCAGAAGCACAACGACAGTATATAAAAAGACAGTACCATGGTCAAAACTGAGAAGTGATCCACTAGCATCAGCATGTATATTACCCTGGAAGAAGCTGACAAAACTCCAAAGACCCCATTGGTTTTTGTGCTGGGCAATTGACAAAGTTCCCAGGTAAAAGAGAAAAAGGCAAATGGTGCCATGCATTGTACGGGGCTGTGCTCTTCTTCCCCGAGCACCCACAGCGATCAGCAGAAGCCTGGTGTGTAACTCTCTTTGTATCTTTATGACCTGCTTAGGGTAGTCATAAATGTTATTCATTCCCATAAAACAACTTTCTAGCTGGCTGCATCAGTAACTGGCATCTGATCCTGGCAACACAACTGCCTTAACACATATTTCCTTCTCTCCTTGTTAAATGTGTTGCCTTCCAGTTTTATCCTAAGCCATCTTGGTTAGTTTGGCTTATTAGCAGACACATTTCTGGGTGCATTTCACTTTATTACTGTAACATCCACGTCCTTCAGAAGTTAAACGAGATGGAAACGGAGCTAAAATTGAGCCCTAACCAAGACCAGGGGTATTAGCTCTGATCTCCGGTTTTCAGGAAAACACATCTATGTTCCACCGGCTCCCTCAAGGTTGGTTTGAACCAGCTGCTGTGTACGTTGGAGCTCTCTCCGGGCTGCGCATAACTGCTAACCCCAGCCGCTCTTCCAGCAGGGAAAAGATACGATCCTTGCTAACGCTGAGTAGGTCTGCACTGACAAATTCCCAGGCGGCTGAAGTTTGGCGTTTCTGGCACTAGATAATCAGTGGCAAACTTGGAAGGGAAACCACCACTCTGCTAGCTATGTAAATATATACATCATACATATATTTAAAGAGGTCCATTAAATATACAGAGAGCAGAAATTTTGGCCAGTGAACTTCAAGGGAAAGGAAAAAGTGGAGTATTTAATCATCAGAAATTCTGCCCTGCAGTTCATCTCTGTCCCTTGCACACTGTTGCTCATGCAACACTCCATATCTGGAGAGGGGCACCTCCAGAAGGTAACTCATCCTGCCTTGGACATGAACCAGTGCTGGACCTGCGCTGGTGGAGACAAAAACTTGTTGGTGATATTCCGGGTGCTCAGGTATCTCAGATATGTCATGTCCTTGAAGGTAGAGGCATGAACCTTCGGACAGTATGAACGTCACCTGACTGCAAATCTCTACAGCGTGGACCTCGTGGTAGTCCTTCAAGGTCTTTCTTCAGCCCATGGAAAGAAAAAGCCAAGTCTAGGGAGTAATTAGCCCGATGTGCTTTTGAGATCTACATCATGCCCTAGAAGTGCTCATTTTCTGCACTGCCTATAGAGGCAGCCCAAGCACCGAGCTCGGACGCAGACATCTGGACTGTATAAGCACAGAGCTGGGTGAGATGTGTCCAACCCTTAGCACTTGGCACCAGAAACCTGTGAAAACTTATCCCAGAAAGCCTATCAGCAACTCTCAGGAATGGGCTGAAATGCAAATCAGGCAAGCGGCCAAAACAGCTCGTCACTAATAGAGTAAAGATGATAAATACTCCAGCACAGCATATCCAAGCAGCAAAATAAGCAGGCAGGGTGAGGCAGACGAAATGAGAGAGCTTCACAGCCTGAGTTTCAGGCAAATGAGGAACGCTCCAGGTCTCTGAGAGGTGCCGTCCGATGGGGCACCAACTCGGGTTTCTAATCAGAGGTGCCAAGTGTCACTTTAGAGGCCTTGGGACGTTCCACCTGGCCCTCCAGATGGATGCATATATCCCCTAGGTCCTGCAACACATGTTCTAATCCTGTATAGAGGTCTTCAGCATCTTTAAAAGACCTGGAAGCCTACATTGAGGCGTCTCCATCTCACCATTACAGACAAATGAGGAACAGCAGAAATAACCACCTACAAGTCGGGATGAGAGCTGAATTCAGACTGAAACATCCCCATCGTGAAAAAAAGGGGATGTGATATGACGAGATCACGTTATTACAGATGGCCTGAAATGATCACCATTAGAGAAGCAGATTTATAACGCATCAAGAAAGAAATTCTCTTCTTGGAAAAGGGAAAAATATCTGCCAGACCGTCAGGAGAGGAAGGACGGTGGCCCCGTTGGGGACAACTCAGTAAACGGCAGCAATGGCTGTTTCTCATCGAATGAACAGAGCTCCAGGGAGCCCGCCAAGAATAAAAATGCAAGACGCAGGAAGGTGTTTTCTGAACATCTCCCAGGCCTGAACTTCATGCCTTTGCTTGTGAGAACCTATAATTGGAAACATCTCCAAGCGTCAGGAGGAAAAAGTAAAGGGTAATGGAGATGGAAAAGAAAACTCACAGTTACTGGAGTCGCTTGCCGAGACCAAAAAGTGCATTTATAAATCACAGATCAGGAATGTGAGAGGCCTATTAGGTCATCTAGTCCATGCCCTGACAGCCCAGGTTTGCTCGGTCTCTGTCCCACGTTCAGAAATGTCTTCTCCACCCCTTGTAGCTTTAAACCCGCCCCATGGAAAGGCACCAACCCCTCCCCTGCTCCCCAAATTCTGGCAGCACTAAGGAGGGATGCACACCGCTTGCAAAGGACACTGTCGGGAAATACAGTCCATTCATGGGGCAGCGGAAAGCTTTCCCCAGAAGAGTCTGGTCCCTGGTGGGATTTAGTGGTGGGTTTCTACCCCATCTCCACTCAGTCTCTGTTGACCACCAGCACCGGGATGGAAAATGAAGCCAAAGGGGCACAGGCAGCCTGAATAAAGCAGCCCTCAAGAGCATAGTTAGCAGAACAACCTTTAGTCCTCAATCTGGGGAAAAAAACCCTTGATTAACATCTTCCTTTGGACTCACACCCTTCATCTGAGAAGCAGCACATGGGGATTTTACCTGCTGCCACCCTGGAAATGCTGCTTTTCCCTGTTTCCTCCTGCTAACGCCGTGCTCTCCTCCCTTGACTCTCCTGCCCCAGCCTTCATTCCGCAGAAAGCTGAAAACAACTGAGGGGTGTTTGGTTTGGTGGTTTGTTTTTTTTTTTTAATTATACATATTTGACCCATCCCTTTAAATAAACAGGCCCCAAACCAAACATCTCCTCCTTTATATATAGCGTAGCAGGGCTTTCAATTGAAGTTATGGATACTGACAGAAAACCATAAACGTAATTACAGAGGAAATATGATGCATGGATGTATCATGACTTTCATTTACTCTTTTAATTATCTCAGGCAGTTAATAAATTAATTTGAAAACATGAATGCTCTACAGTTTTAAGACCTTTGAGAGGTACGGGCCCATTCCTGCAGATCTGGGCTCCATGAGAAGACTATTCATAGGAGCAGCATCTTGGGAGATGTACCTTCAGATCTAAGCAGACATCAGTGAAAGCCACGTGTTATTTGGTTTACAAGGACCACTGTGAGTAGGACACTGCTCCTGGTCATGCCAAAAGGAGAAAAACCCCTTGAATCGAGCACTGAAACATCGGTGCCCTTTAAAACACCCTTAAAGGGTAGAAGGATCTCCTCTCTTTCTGATGTGGTCTCTCTCTGGAGGGCATCTCCCCATCCTCGCTTGTGTGATGTGACCCAAGAAGGTCTCACAGAGGGACTGTTGGTGAAATCATGAACTTCTGCTCCAAACTGCCGGCTTTGCTTTCTGCGAAGGCACTCTCTTTTTTTATGTGTATCCTTAAACCCCTTAATCTTGCAGGGATTTGGGCGAAACAAAAAGATTTAGACAAAACGACACTTCTCTGGACAGCGAAGTGTGCAGTAAACTTTAACAAAGAGAGGCAGCGACTGGAGTTTTTTTGCATTCAATCTCATTAAAAGTCTTTAATCTGCAGGAGCCTCATTTTCTCAGGTTTTCAACTGGAAAAGGCTCACAGGACTGTTACGAATGCCATGTCTAAGCTCCTGGTAGTCAGAGGCAGCCTGTGCCCCTCCCCTGCATCAGTCCTGGTCTGGGGACCCACAAGCACTGGGAAAGCCACCACGTCCCCTGGTAAATGCTTCCAATGGTTCTGCAAAGCCTTTTCAAACAGAGAAGCGGGATTTATATGGTAAAAAAAAAAGAAGAAGAAAAAAAAAAACTGAAATAAAGAGGAGGAAGAGGGACAGGAGTGGGGAAAAAAAAACGCAACCCTGAAGTAAAAGCTTAAAATAAGAGCTGCTTTCAGATACGGTGCCAAATCCAGCGCTGGCAGTAGTGGGCACAAGGCCATTGACTTCCAGCCCAAGCTTGACTGAAGTCGATGCCAGCGGCGAGTTGGCTCCCTGCGCGCCGAGGAAGGCTGTGGAGCTTTGTCAAGTTTTCCCGAGCTGCCTACGGAGCGAAGAGCAAACTTCAAAGCCGTTGTCCCCCCCTTCCCTCCCCCCCAGCCCACTCCCCTCCCGCCGTCTCCGTCCTGCAGTCCTTTCACGGCAGCTCATCTAGCAGCCCCCTTGCCAGGCAGACGGTCTCCTCGCAGGCGCCCATGCCCCAGTGTCCCAGCTCTCCCCCCCAAGTTGAAGGAGAGAAGCAGGAGCTGCTGGGAAACACAAAATCTTTCCATTTTCTCCCCTGCTTTCTGCTGGCTGCAGAAAGGCTGCGGTGCTGCTTGAGGTCGGTGAGCTGGGGTACATCCCAGGTTCACCGAAATGCATGGCTGAGGCGCCTTTTGCTCCCGAAGGGATGTGATTTAACCATGGGAACTGTGCAGCAAAGCTGACCTGGTAGCTGGTGTTGGTGCTCAGCTAGGGACGGCTTCAGAGGGCATGGGGCATGTCGGGGCCACCACAACAGGGGCAGGCAGGGACTTCCAAAAGTGACCAAGCTCCGCTTAAAAATGATGGGATTCCTAATGCCACCACTTGCTGTCATGGGCTGATCCTGCAAGCCATGCAGAAAAACCACTTGTTGCATTCGTCCTCTTTGCAACCACTCTCACGTTGAGGGTGACACTCGACACGGAGGGACAGTCCAACCTGTGTCTTGGTGCCTCGGCAGAGGAGATGCCAACCCCCAGGGAGGCAGGAGTGCCTCGAAAGCCACTCTGTGCCCAAACATCCCAACATCTGCAGACCTCTACGGCACGCACATCTGGCCACAGCTCCCTCTAGTGCTCATCTCTTTTTCAGCTGTACTCAAACAAGTTGCTTCAGCAAGCGGCTTGGCCAAACCCAAGCCCCCCTAGGAAAGATAAAGGGGGTTCAAAAGGAGATGGGTAAGGTGATAGAGTACCTACACGAGTCATCTCGCATTGAAAGCGATGGCTGCCTCACCTCCCCAGCTGCTGTGGTGCAAAACAAGCACTGAGGACCACAAAGCGACGCAAAAAAGCCCTTCTCTAAGGATGGGAAAGTGATTGCAAAACTTACTGTGCAAAAAATGAGACTTGTGGGCTCACATGCATTGAATGGAAAGGCTGCCTCTCCATGGCAGCCCTGATCCTACAAAGATCTGTTGATACCCTGACCTTACACCCAAGTAACTCCCTGCAGCTTGGATGGAAAAGGCCAAAATAAGAAGTTTCTCCAGCAGCAAGAGTGGGTTTACGAGATGCTGACCCTCCACGCACCGTGCTGGATGCTCAGTGGTACATGCCTTGACGGCAGGGAAGGGCACGATGCCGATTTACAACAGCTGGGGACCTGGACCACAGAACTCATAAAAATAAGCCAAATAAAATAAAACAAATAGCTCCCTTTTACCTTCTCCCCACTTTTACTAATTTACAGGGGATATTCGTGTTACAGGGAAGTCCTAAACTGCTGAAAAGTGTGTTTTTCTTCTCTCCCTCCCCTCGCAATTACATCACGCACCGAATCAAAATTGGATTTCCTATCGCCTTTCGTATCAGTCCTCCCTCTTCCTCAGCCTTGCAAACCCAGCCTGCCAGCCTGGCAAAACCCACCTCCTTATCTTCCCCCCGCCTCCCCCCACCCAAAACCTCCCCTCCCAAATCCTCTTTGAAGCTCGCCTCTGGCACCGTGCCTACAACAACGGCGCAGCGAGCAGACTGCTGAGACAAGCCCACGACCGAAAACATCTCGTGGCACTTTCCTCCCTCTTCATCCCATCCTTTC
>RSEF01000001.1:219834754-219846606 GCA_003993805.1 Himantopus leucocephalus | reverse complement strand
CTCCAACAGGTCCATGTCTTTCCTATGTTGGGGGCTTCAGAGCCCAGGAAGCCCTGAGTCCCACCTTGGCAGGGTGAGACCATGGTCTACGCTCATGTGCTGCAAGCACACCTGTTTCTTGGGAAACTCTTGCTTCTGGCTCAAGTGTCTCAGCATGAATGGGAGTGGTGTGTGCCCTTTCAGACACCACTGCTTCAATGCATGGACAGCTTGTGTGCCCAGCTGGGCATTGCGAGATCCTCTCAAGCTGTCTTCCTGAGGACCATGCAATGGGATGTATCAACACCTCTTCTATCACCCAACTGCCCCCCTGGTTGGTCTTAGTGGAAATAGGAGACAACACTCCTAGTAAGACTCAGGTGTGTTGGGTACAGCCCAGGTGGAAGTTGGGTATCCAAGTTCANCTCTTCTATCACCCAACTGCCCCCCTGGTTGGTCTTAGTAGAAACAGGAGACAACACTCCTAGTAAGACTCAAGTGTGTTGGGTACAGCCCAGGTGGAAGTTGGGTATCCAAGTTCAGGAGAGAAACCAAATACTTTTTGCAAATCCTTCTGAGATTTTTGAAAAGCTGAAGACATAAGTTTACTTCAGAAACTTTATAGGGAACGAAAGTTACATTAAATGCAGAGGATCCCTTACTTCATCTGAGTTGATTGTCTGCTGAAGTATCTAAACTATATAAACTTGTGGCCAACCACCAACTGGAATGGCTCCTTCCCTGTACGTGCACCCAGGTCTTCTTCCAGAAGAAACCAGCACAGGCAAGCGTAGGAGGAAAGATGCAGCTGGTTCTCTTTCCAACACACATTCAGGAAGTGAAAAGTGCTGCCTCTTCCCACTATTTTTCTGTTCCCCTGGTGCCCATCTCACACTGCAGCCATTTCAGGATACATATAATACCTGACCTTCTAACAATCCTTCCACACTGTTTTCCAAGTAGGGGTTTAGAGACTGAGCTTGGGCATCCAGTCATTAACTCAGTGTAATCTGTTGGATCCCGGTTTGATTCAGGATGTAAATTCTTCTGCTTTTTGTCCCCAAGGACATTATTAGAGATACTACCTTGATGCACCTGTACAAACTGCACAGAGCAGCAACTGGACAAAAGCCCAAGTTGTGGAGCCCAAATTGCTGCTGTCAGTGTCTCCTGGATGAAGGTTATGGAGCTCTTCACTTGCCTCGAACATTTTGTCGTTGTTATGTGCTCTTTTCTTAAGAGCCTCATACAGGACCACTGTTACAGTTGGGTTTGGTTTTGTTTTTTTTTTTGATGAGAAGATAAATTCTTTGTGGTTTATTTCACTAACAGCAAGAAAATAGGTAACAGATCTCTTAGTTAAAAACTAAAATGAAAACTCCCTCATGCAGCAAAAAGAGCTTTGAATGATATCTTCCAGACTAACTCCGAGAAAGGCAAACAGGTCCCTTATTTCTTAGTGATCCACAACCCTGAACATCTGTCCCAAAATATTCAGGCTCCAGGCTGCCAGCAAAAGAAGGACAGGAGGTTAAGGGCTTGACCTTCCTGAAGAAACCATACTTGGCCAATAAAGACTTTGGCTAAAAGGCTTACTGGGGGATGGATGAGGATTCATCTCAAAGCAGAAAGCAATGCCAGTAGTTTGCTCAGATGTAACATTTTATCTGGAGATTTATTGAGCTTTTTTTGTTTGTTTGTTTGTGTTTTTTTTTTTCTTTTGCTATTGCTTCTCTTTGCAAAGTTGAAACTTGTCCAGTAACACTCTGTTTCAGTCTTTTATATGGATTATCAGACACTTAAGAAAAACAAACAAACAAACAAACAAAATCATAACAGAATTTGACAGTAACATCTATGGTTTCTTTTAACAAAAAAAAAAGAAAAAAGAAAAATAAAGTTGAGAGTCATCTAGTTTGTAATGAAAGGAGGTGGACTGGGAGATCTCTCAACAAACTTTCAGCTGAGAACTTGGCAGAAGAAAAAATAAAGAGCTGTTTACCTCAGTTGCTGCCAGTGTTTTTAATGTTTCCCCCAGCTTCGTTGGGCATCAAATGGCCTCTAAATTTGGATAATATAATTTCCAGCACAATGCATGATGCATGACTCCTTTGACAAGGCTGTGTTTGTGGGAAGTATTGTACCTCGTGGTCTTTAACTAAACACAGGTGAAACCGAGTTTATTCATAAAGGCTGGGATTACTTCAGCCGTCATCCCAGAACAGAAAGATAAACAGAACTAATAAAGTAACAAAGCTTAAAAAAATCCTCCTGAGACTTCAGCCCATCTGTGAATAACTCAGTGATTTAGCAGGAACTGCACATGTAGAGAAAAAAGAATACGTGGCTTTAAAGCCACGTTTTGGGGCTTTATAACAATTTTGATGCATAGGCAGAACTCTCCCCGTATCTCTAAGTTAATGTCTATCTACAGGCATCCCTGAATCTGTCCTGTAGCAAAAGGGAGTGTCACTGCATTCAGGATCAGGACCCACGACCTCTGAGTTGCAATGACTGACTTTCCCCGTAGCTTTAAGCTGTTTATTTAAACCCAGGCTTTGTTTCCCGGTCCAGCCCAGATGTAACCAAGCGCAGCCCACACCTCTGACCTTGTGAAATTTCCACTATTTATATTTCGTGGGATTAACTTCAATACGGACCCAAACCTAGCTCTCTCCTTGGCTAAATTTTATAAACTCCATACTTTTATTTATCCACATCCATCTCTCACTCCACCCTTGAATCCCACCCTGGCATAGGGCATGGGTTTCCTTATCCAAAAACCCATGAAGTCCACAGGAGGACTCACAATACCAGTGATGATACCTCCATGTGGCATCTCATATCAAGTTTATGCTCATTCCTGCTTGTCCTGGTTTATGTCACCGCTTTACAACAGCGGAGGGAACTTGCTGAGGGACTTCAGTGTATAAAACACCGCAGATGGCACCTCTTGTCCGCATCAAAATTCAGAGTGAAGACGAAGCTGGTGGAAAATAATAGCAAGAGGACCGTTCCCTTAGCACGATGCCTTTTACCCTCTCGCAGCAATGCTGAGAAGGACAAAAGCTGCTTTTCCAAGGAAGCTGCCAATCAGTGGTTCACAGCTGGAGGGGATTGACTCAGCAATATAAATTGAAGGGCGTTCGGAGTCTGAAACAANGATATAAATTGAAGGGCGTTCAGAGTCTGAAACAAAATAATACTAAAAAACGTTGGCCTTTTTGGAGAGGGAAGTGAATTTCTGCTTAAGCTCAGTGAAATAAGTGGGTTGGAATAATCATAAAATATGACTGTTAATTATATTAATCAGTGTATTGGGGCAGTCANATTATATTAATCAATGTATTGGGGCAGTCAGGAAATACCAGGCTATGCTTCAACAACATAAATGGGTAAAAAATTGCTTCAGGGTTCTTGATAAACAGAAGAGTCACAAAGTCAGTGGTGTATCATACCTCAAACATGAGGACAGATTTTTTACTAGGACCTGTAGTGACAGAACAAGGGGCAATGGTTTTAAACTAAAAGGGGGTAAATTCACCTCTTAATCTAAAAGGGTAGATAACACCTCAAATACTGTGTCCAGTTTTCGGCCCCTCACGACAAGAAAGACATTGAGGTGCTGCACCGTGTCCAGAGAAGGGCAACGAAGCCGGTGAGGGGTCTGGAGCACAAGTCTCATGAGGAGCAGCTGAGGGAACTGAGGTTGTTCAGCCTGGAGAAAAGGATGCTGAGGGGAGACCTTCCTGCTCCCTACAACCTCTCTACAAGGAGGTTGCAATGATGTGGGGGTCGGTCTCTTCTCCCAAAGAACAAGCCATCGGACAAGAGGAAATGGCCTCAAGTTGTGCCAGGGGAGGTTTAGATTGGTTATTAGAAAAAAATTCTTCACCACAAGGGTCATAAGGCACTGGAACAGGCTGCCCAGGGAGGTGGTGGAATCGCCATCCCTGGAGGTATTTAAAAGCCATGTAGACGTGGTGCTGAGGAACATGGTTTAGTGGTGGTTTTGGCAATGTTAGGTTGATGTTTGGACTTGATGATCTTCAAGGTGTTTTCCAATCTAAATGATTCTATGATTCAGACATGACATAAGGAAGAAATTTTTCACTCTGAGGGTGGCGTGACACTGGCCCAGGTTGCCCAGAGAGGTGGGACATGCTCCATCCCTGGAAACATTCAAAGTCAGGTTGGACAGGGCTCTGAGCAACCTCATCTAGTTGAAGAAGTCCCTGCTCATTACAGGGGTTTGGACTAGATGGCCTTTAAAGTTCTCTTCCAACCCAAACCATTCCATGGTTCTATGTTTCTGAGCCCAGCACCCCAGTGAAATTTGTTCAAAGGGTAAGTAACTGTGTAATATTATTAATTCATGTCCAATCTTGGTGCTTTACACTTTTGTTTTCAGACTGGTGGTTGCTCTTTCCCTTGTTCCCCAGATTCACACTAGTACAACTCCATGGGTATGAAAGTTTTTATTGGAGTAAAAGTGGTGAAGCATCAGGGAAACTGTTGCACTGATCACTCCTCCCAATCAAGTCTGTAAGAAATGCACGCAATCGATACAGCACTCTCCCAAGCGCGATCCGGTGTGGATATGTGGACAGAAATTACTGCTGCGCTAATGAGCAAGCAGATTGATTTCTTCCTCTAGTGCACTGGGAACCCAGCACACCACAAGGCTCATCGACATTTACCGAAATCTTGGTGACCCTGGAGTTTTCATTCCCAGAGCAACCCCATTGTATCCGGGAACTGCTCAGAGCATCGTTGTGACTGTTAAAAGCCGGGCTCCGGGTATTTGCTCAATGTCATACCTAATTACCTCTCATTGCACGGTGCAGAACAAAGCTACACATTACCTTTGCGCAAAGGATTAATCTTGACTGTTGCTACCTGTCTCTTTTCTCAGCACCATTTCATTGGCTTTCTATCTTAAAGTGCTGCATGCGTCTCACAGCAAATGACATGGATGTGTGTGCCCAATTACACTTGTGCATTGATTAGCTTCATCTCTCCAGCCTTTTAGTCCCATCCCACCATTGTAAAGTCTCAAGAGTCTCTTTTTCTCTCTTTCTGAGTGTTTACTTTTGACCTGGAATAGCTTGGGAATTGCCACGGAATAATTATTTCTCAAGAAGCCTACAATTTACGGTGGTTTGTAAATGTCACAGACTTCTAATCTGAAAGACAAATCTTATCTGGTGTGTGGGAATGATTTGTAGGAGTTGCTGGTCAACACAATTATTGTTTTTGTCCTTTCTCAAAGTAGCCTCAGGCTCCGTGGCCACATGTAAATCGCTGAGTTTCACCCCATAAATGCCCCTTCGTTTACCTCTAAGAACAAGAAGGAGGCTCAAGCGGGGCCCACAGGGACTGGAGTTCCGTATCCTCTGCCCCAAAATGTATCAAAACAACAATGTCTCTGCTGCGCCTGGGTCCTGTGGGGCAAAAGGGGTTGGAACCATTTCTTAGCTCTCCCTACACAACCGCTGTCAGCGCTTCAAGGTGCCCTTGCGCTGCCCTGCGGTTGAGTTGCTGCCTTGGCAGGCTGCTGAGCACCTCCTCGGTGGTTTCACCTCTCATGGTGCTTTCCAGGCTGCTAATCAGCGTGCATACAAAAACAGCCTCCGTGACAGCCCCTGGGGATGTCCCCGCCTTGCACATGTTGAGGTCACAAAGTGTCCAGAGGTGTTGGGGTCTGCACGGGTCCTTGCAACAACATCAGGAGCCAAGCCTGTGGCTGGTGCAAGCCCCATCCCATCCTCTTCTTGTGCAGGTCAACAGAGCCGGGCAGTGATGGAGGAGGAGCATAAGCATAACCGAGCCAAGCACCGTCCCCGAGATGCAATACTTAGGTGTCGCTTCAGCCATCACTGGAGTGCAGTCGATTGTTTTGCTGTTGGATGGTGTGCTCCTCTGCAGCCTGGGAGGACGGAGTGGTAGAGAAGGGATTTGGCAAAGACTGGGCTTGGAATGAGCAAAAGTGATCGACGCTGTGGGTTTGTGTCTTTGTAAGATGATGAAAGCCTACTGACCTGATTTGCCAGTGTTTGGGACAGCTGCCAAACTGTTCTGCATAATACCATTAAAAAATGGTAGGGGTTCTTTGTAGCTCAAATCACCCTTGAGCTCAGTTGTCTGAGTCCTGCGTTGGACCAAATTTTCCGAGGGGAAATCAGCATGTATTGTGCGACAGACACGGCTTTTGATAGCCCAGATGTTTTCAGGGTTGTCTCAGCTGTAATTAGCTACGAGGACTTGAGCCTGAGAGTGTTTAGCAGGATTTCTGACTGTCTTCCCCTAATGGGAAGGGCTGGTCGTTTCTGAGAAGGGCAAGACGTACTTGCAAACCCGCTGCCGCCTTCGTGCACCCATAGAGCTCAGTGTGAGTCTAACTAAGCCGGTCTCAGTCAGTGCCACCCCCCCGCTGGCAGATCTGGAGGGAAAAAACTCCCCCAAAACCTGCTGCTGTCGCTCTGCTCTGAGACGAATGACGCTAATCAGTTATGATGAGATGTTTCCTCCAGCAGCAAGATCTCCATTGCATAGGCTGCTTCCATTTCTTCATTTCCTCTGCCCTAGCCTGACGCCGTCCTCTGCTTTCACTCCTACCTAGTGACCTTTGCATTCTCAAAGCAGCTTTTGTTTTAATTGCTTTTATCAGTACTCACTTTCAAACCTGGTCTGAGGATGTCTCATGTCTGTGTCTGGTGGAGGCTGGGTCCTTGTTCACATAAAAGGGACTACAGTGGAATATTGCAGCATCACACCCAATTAACTGCTTTAGAAGCTCACAGAGTTACAGGTCTGTTGAGGCAACAAGCACTTAAATTTCATTCCTAAGACCTCTAATGGGTGTTTGCAGCCTCCAACACGGGATGGATTCACATCAAGTTTTGCTGAGAGGTTGAGTTTCTTAAGCTGTTGTTCCAAATTTGGCTGAAACTGAACACAAAGAAACAGAGCTGCTGTCTAGGAGTTGTCTGATGATCAATAATAAGCAGAGCCTAACAGGTAGGAGCCTACAGAGCTTTAAAAAAGATCAAACAAATGACCCTGTGATGTCCTGAGCTGTGTGCTTCTCCCTAGGCAGAGGTCTCCTGCTATCCCCCTCCAAACCATGAAAAGGCTGGTTATGTGGGATGTGTCTGCAGTGAGTGGTAGTTTCTTCCTAAGAAATTATTGCTGCCAAGAGAAACAATCTTGTGCAAGTCTTTACTTTCTCAAAACTGTTCCTTCTTACCACACTTCCCTGGACTGCACTCCCACCACAAGGCCAGGAGAGAGCAAGTCACCTAAGCGAACCATTGACTCACATACACTTTCACCTCAAATGGGCAAAGATCACTCCAAGCTGGGCCGGACACATTTGTTGCACAAACTCAAAAAACTTCCAGCTAGACTTTTTCCTGCTTTTCATGGGTTTTAGGAGTTTTTTTTCATGCTGCAGGTTCAGTTGGTTACAGCTCATTTTGTTGCTTGCTGTTCTGATGCTGCTATAACTCCTTGGAGGTACGTTTGTACGGCTGTTGGTGCAAAGACAATTGTATCTGCAGGACTTGACGCAGTGCTTGGTTTGATCCCAACTCTGTCTTCCTGCTGGAGCCACACCACACATTCCCACCTCTTGGCAATGAATAAGGGTTCTCAACAGTGTTTTGGGATAATCCCTGTGTGCAGGTCCTTCTAGAGGGGAAGGGATGAGAGGCAGCCTCAGGACACATCATCTGGCCCGATGACATGTTCAATCGCAGCAGATCATGCTGCATATGTCTGCAGTTGATACACAACCACAGAGCTCTGGTTGGGTTTGCTCCAAGGAGCAGAGGGCTTTCATATACACCAGGGAAGGCCCTCAGATGCCTTGGAGAGGATGACCAGTGACTTTCACTCCACTTGATGTCGGTGAGAAGAGCAGAGATGGGATCTGCAGTCTCCCCGGCAGCCCTTGTGAGTGAGGAGGTGCTCTGCAACATGCAATGTGCTGTGCATCACCTCCAGCCTGCTCTGGATCAGGCCCAGGATGCATCATCGTGGACGTGATGTGTGGTGTGATCCTTTTGTATACATGACTCTGTTACCAAGTAAGGTTTCTTTTAAGGATGTAAATGGTTGTGCAGCAAGATCGTGGGCTTACAGGGAGGGGACAATATAAGCTGGTTAATTTTTTAAAACCACGCATTCCTCTCCCCCTTTTTTCTTTTGAGTTTAATTTTTACAATGGTCTGTCGGGTTTGTTGCCAAATACCAGTTCATCACTTTTTTTGTCAAACCTTCACAGCTGGGGACTTTCCATGGGACGGGTTGTTTGGAAAAAGTGATGTAAATTGTAAATCGTGTCTTAATTTGTCTTGAAATATCTAAGCCTGGGAAAACATGTCATTTTACTGAAGATAATACACATGCTCAGAAACTCAGCAGGTAGCCGTTGAAAACTCACACCAGCAATAAAAGTCACAGTTATTTTTAAAAATGATTGTTAAAATGTATAGCTGATCCTAAAGTGAGATAATTACATTTATGCATCAGAAGAATCTTTTTTCCCCTCCTATTTTCCTACTGATAATGAGACCATAGAAGAGAATAATTGGGTAGAAATAGATGACAACAGAAACATTGTTAATGAGATTTCAATAAGCAACCGGTAAGTTCCTCCAATACAGAAAAAAGCATGGCCTGGAGTTCAAAACCTACGTCTTGAGCTAATCATTCTCTTGTGTGATATGTTGCTGCTTAGGACAGGGGCAAAGTTTGAGAGATTCAGGGTTTTGTCTGTCCCAGATGATCCTATTGCTCTTCTGAGTATTTCCCAACAAAAATACAAAACAGGAAGTTAAACTAAATTGAGAATGTAAATTCATGTCATTCAGTGAAAGTTCATCAGACGCCTTGGTTAAATGACATCTTACCAAAATAATGTTTTCTGCTTTTGAAAACTGGCATAAGGCATGTGTGTATATTTGCATATATTTATTTACTCTAGCTTTATTACACAAGAAAAGTAAAAGCATAGGTCTTTATGTTTTGCATCTTGAAGAAATACATAGGACTTTACTGATAATAGATACTTAAAATAGCGATTTAAAAAAGTTATTTAGAACAAAACTCCCCCCAAATGCAATGGGACAACATATATATGACACTAAACCTAGTTTAAACGAAGGTCTCAACCCTACTGAAATACAACTGCTTGGTAGGTGAAACATTCAAAATCACAAGTATTTGATCATTCATTGCACCAGACCTTTTACGTTCTGTAGATATGCAAGGGGAAGAAAACTTAAACCACATGATTTCCTAGACCAACATTTTAAAACCATGTTCTTAAATTAGCTTTTAACACCTATATTTAGATGCTTCACATCTGATAATATTTCAAAGGTGTTGAGCACCTCTGCTTTCCATTGACACAGAAAACTTCTCGACACTTCTCTGAATGAGATCACATTTCTCAGAAAGCCTAAATATGGTTGTAGGCACCCAGTTTTGACTCATTTGCCTGAAAATTTCACAGTAAAACTGAGTCTCCAAACTGAAGGCTGTAAAGAATTACTGAAGCAAACCCCAATGCTTCAGGGGCTTGTGAATGACATGCAGGGTAGTTGTGAACCCTTACAGGGGAATGTAGGTTTACCAAGGAATTTGACCACAAAAGTTGTGGCAAAGACACCACCAGGAAAGGTAATCAACAGTAATGAAAGAGATTTATGTTAATTGACTCTTTTGTGTGCCCATAATGTAGGGGTTGGTATGGAGTCCTTAGAAATCATAGCATAAGAAATCAAGCAGCACTTGAGCATCGCTCCCCAGCCAGGTCTGAACCCAGCCAGGGCCATCCTAGCAAAGAGCAGAGCTGATACCAGGGTGAGGAAAAATCTTCTTGTTGGGTCTTTTCCACTTTCTTATTTCAACTGAAGGCACCACTCTGCCATTTTAAACTTTCTGGTGGTTTCAATCTAGAGATATTGCAATACCCTCATCTCTTAGAGCTCTCCATGCTGTGTCTGCTGGAGCCTCCCCACAACAAGGAAAAAGCAGTCTCTGAGCTAAAGATACCGGTACAGGTGCAAGCAGTTCTTATCCGTCTTTTGCACATGCAAGCTGCCCCAGATGAGCATCAGCTGGGGTGACAATTTTTCTTGTAGGCTCCTGACCACTATTGAAATGTCCTGAGACCACCAAATGCAGGGCAATGAACCATCTCCAGTTGATAATACCATTTTCCTACCACCGACTTTCTCCTACAACCCACAGCCCATAGCACCGGTGGGGCTGGGTGTGGTTCGGGTTTGGTCTCTGGAGGTGATATCATTTGTCCCAAGTCTCGAATCCATGGGGATTTGTCAGATTCCCATTCCTCCTGCCAGGAGCAGTCCAGCTGCTCCACTGCTGTTTTGAACTCAGAAGTGCACCAGTGGGAGGGAAAAGTAACACAAAAGGTAAATTGCAGGATATTTTGGGTCAGGTTTTCCACTCGTGGTGTTCCAAGCTTCCATGCTTTGTTCAACATATGGTGGGATGTGAAGGCACTCGCATGGCTTGAACGCCTTGTACACAAAGCATGAGCCTGATCCCCCACAGATGCCCCAGAGTTTTCATTGTGGCTGGCAATCCTATTGCAGCAGAAAGTTGCTACATATCCTGTAGTCCACAATGTACTGACTTCCTGTTGCTACAGAAATTTTAAAATGACAAATAACAGGGTCTGAGTCAGATAAAGTAGTCAGACCTCAGACCAGAGTACCAGTTATAGATATATATTATTTTATTTTATTTTGGTTTATTTTATTTTATTTTGGTTTATTTTATTTTATTTTGGTTTATTTCGTTTGTTTTGTTTTGTTTTGTTTTATGTTAGTTGAAGAAACATCATTTTGAAATGAGCATCAGACTTTGCTGCAATAGCTAAATGGCTGTCAGGTCTTCCGCAAGCCACAAAAGATGTGATTCCTCACATGTGGCTTTAGATACGTACTGTGTCGATGTCTATACATGATCGAGTCACCTGTGACTCCCTTTACAGTCAGTAGAGAGAAGTGAGCAGTTTTAGGCAGCGATTCATCTCACTTGGTTTAGACATCTGCTTCCCCAGAAGGTGAATCGCACCCCGGGAGTGTCTCCCCTCTGGTTACAAGGACAGCCCAGGTGACTCAAACCCCAGGATGCTTTTGATCAGACCAATCCCAGCCTTGTCTGTGCCTTTGTTTCCCATCTTTAAAACGGGTCCACCTCCCCCCCCCCTCCCTGGGTCAATGTGGTCAGTGTGTTGTTATGCACGGTATTCGAATGCATGGAGTGATTGGACTTACAAGTGACGACCGCTGTTTTTCACTATCAAGGGGTGTTCAGAAGTGTTCAGAAGTGGTATGTAATGTGTTAGATACAGTTATTTATTAGTTAATTTGTGGTAGTGCTTAAGAAGTCAGAAGGATGAAATATGAAACCATAGGAGCGTACATCTAAGGGGTTCCAGTGGTGTTTGAACTCTCATTTCCACCTTAGCCATTTCAAATGGAGAGGGAGACAGAGTTATGAAGCCCTGTTTTTCATGTTTCCTTCAACAAACATATCGTCAGGTTTCCCCAGAGGACCGGTTTTGCAGCCATTGCACTTGATGACCTGCAGGTATAGATATGAAGACCAAAGATTGGGCATTGGACTATCTGCAATTCACTATTCATAACTTATTTCATGCAGTGTTTCCCAGGACAATTTGCTGGGATTTATGTAAACTGTTTAAAGCCTTTCTTCCTATGGAGGAAGACATGTCGAGGCTCAATAACACTATTGATACTGGCCAAATTTCTCTGTTAGGCTAACAGATAGAATCATAGAATGGTTAGAGTTGGAAGGGATCTTGAAGATCA
>RSEF01000001.1:219807461-219823732 GCA_003993805.1 Himantopus leucocephalus | reverse complement strand
ATTCTATGATTCTATGACAGTCTTGAAGCCCTCTGCATGACATTCACTATTCGGTTTATAAGGAAGGGTCTGTTTGCCAGGCCCTTCCTACTGCAGATAGATGCCCACTCACAGAACCACACTGCCCTAGGAAACAGCCCAAAACCCGATGCTGACCACGCTGTGTTGCTCACTTGGCAAAGAGGGGGCATTCCCACCTGTGAGCTTGGAGGGGCTGTGCTGTGAGGTCCTTAGCATGAAATCTGGGGTCTCAGTTTCTCAGGCAACTCAATTTCTGAGCTCTCCAGGAGCAATGAATTGCAGAGGGCTCTTTCCTATGGCCACTGACCTTACCTGCTCAGGATCGGGGCCAGGTCCCCCAGAGCCACTCATCCAAAGCTCAGCTCTCTGCTTCTAATTCATTGTCCCGGGAGCAACCCCACAGCTCTCCATGTCCTTCTTCACTTCCGAAGAAGGGAATGTCAGGAGGATGGTCTCCTTAACACATACAAACTCAGCTCTGTCTTTTTTCCGCCAAACTATGTTTATGATGTTAAATCCCAACTTCTTCTGTGAAGGCGTCCCTCAAACCTCCTTATTACACATTGTGGGAGAAAGACTTGGTTCATTCTCCCCCATACGGACAACTCCTTGTCAATCCATAAGAAATAATGGGATTATTGATACGTGCTTTTAGATATACTTTAGAAGACCCACTTAAAAATGTAGTTTGAGATGTAGTTCTGCCAGGGATGGGTTCTCAAATGTTGAAGCTATTCTTTCAGGAAGGTCATGCTGTCATAACAAACATTTCACCAAAATAGAAACAATACCCTGGGAATCTGAACGTCAGAGTGGAAAGTCAGCTTCCTGGCAGATATTTGTAAAGTGCTTTGAAGATGTGAAGAACGACACTGCTGCTAAGAAGTATTTATTCCCCTTTTTTGTACTATGATGTTGATGAGCTTAATTTTTTTTTCAGTGTGTAATATGACAGAGGCAACATCTTTTCCACACTTGGGGATTAAAAAAAAAAAATACTCCATACGAGAAAACCTCTGTGATATCTCTGCTATCAGCAGAAATATAAACAGTGCTGATTTATGTATAGATTTTTCCATGCCTCTCACCACTGTGGTATCTGAGTGACTTTACAAACATTTAACAGCTACAGTAATTTTGTGAAACAGTGAAGTATTGTTG
Source organism: Himantopus leucocephalus (assembly GCA_003993805.1). Lineage (NCBI taxonomy): Eukaryota > Metazoa > Chordata > Aves > Charadriiformes > Recurvirostridae > Himantopus > Himantopus leucocephalus. The sequence continues at coordinate 219,822,550 of RSEF01000001.1, read as the reverse complement.
TTTATACTTTGCCTGGAGGGAATTGAAGCATAGAATTAATTAAGCAACACAAAGTGAAACAGGAGATTAGATACTCAATGCTGATCTCTCAAATCCCAGTTTACTGTTTCTTCTGTAAGATGTTGCCTGTTAGCTAAAAAAAAAATATGAAAGGATAAGGGCTTTACGCAGAAGCCATTTAGTGCAGTTCTTTGGCCTGAGTTGTACAACCTAGATAAAATTATCTCAAAGGTCTCAGCTAGCCCCAAAGCCTTGGAAGTTATTAACTTTCTCTAATTCCTTTGTACTTGGGTGCCAGACATTTTGTCTATGTACAACCCCCCAAAAGAAAGATTTTGTGGGTCGTGAGTTGGTGTTTATGTCTGTCCTATGTCAGCTGTGTTGTGTTCCTACCAGCTGGGTGCGAGAGACCCTACAAAGTTCGTCTGCGAACTCACATGGAGGAGACAACAAGAGAGAGAGAGACATTATAAATGATCCCTCAGCTCGATAAATGTAAGTTAGAGCTCACAGGCTTTTCAGGCACTGAAGGCAGTCAACCAAGAGCCATAGCTCAGTAGGAAATTGGGCTTTATCATTTCTTGTGTTTGCAGAACTCCTGGGGTTTCAAAAAGTTTGAGATGCACCTTTTACACTGCAAACCATTTCCCCCCCAGGGAGGGGTTTATCACACTATTCATTTTTAGCATCGGTGGAGCGTGGTAGCAGAGTCTGGCTATAGATGAGACACCATCTGATGTTCATTCAAGACTCAGCCCTATTAGTCATTCAGAAGGCAGATTTGGGGCTGTTTTATGTTCTTCACCTCTGATATCGCTTCCAGCTACTCTGAGACAGCCCTCCCACAGCCAGAGCTTTTGCCTCCCTTGGGTCGTACATCCCACAGAATCCAGCCCTCTGTTGGACTTCATATCAGGATGGGGGCAGTCATGCCCTGGTATCTGCTGGGGTTCGTGAGAAGGCCCATGCCTCTGAGGGGATGGGTGGGTCAGTTCTCCCCATGTCCTAACAGAGCCCACCCCACCGCTCCGGGGTGATTGGCACCCCACAACGTTCAAAGAGTAGCCCTGGTGCAAGAAAATNGTAGCCCTGGTGCAGGAAAATGTTATCAGACCTTTGACATGACTTGAATTGTGTGTTTTAAGGCGATCCATATCGATGAAGCAGTTCTTGTGACTATTGTGAATAAAGCTTATTGCTCCAAAACTCAACTGGAAGTGAGATATCCGTATCATACGCACTGGAGAGAGGATGAGAATGATAAATTGCCCTGGATCCCTGGATATATGCTTCAGGCCAGACCCCAAAATAATTTTTGTTTTGCCTTGGGCCCTTTTGCTAGAAAAAGAATAGTAATAAATTAACCTGTCAAGATACTAGAATGAGCTTTACTAGCTCCATCTAGGAAATGAGGGTTTCTATGAAGAACAGTGCGGGGAGCAGCTTTCTTATCCAGTGTTGCCCTTGTTAGCTGTCTGTTTACATGGTGGCTATCATCGGAAGTGCTCTTGTTTTCAGCTGTTATTCACTCTCTGCGAAGGAGGATGGGCTGACCAGAAGTTGGTGTCTTCTAACAAGCTGCTCCCAGCTGTTCCACACAGGAGAATGGACAAGAAGAGACAAAGGAATAGTTTTGGGTGGTTTGGTTGTTGGGGTTTTTTTTTGCTGGTTTTTTTTTTTTTTTNTCTGATACTTTTAAGAAGCTTTCAAGTTTAGGAGGGCTAAAACAAGACACCTTTTTTTTCTTTTAATCCTACCTAGCAGGAAGACAATTTTCTTGGTCTGTAAGTCAGGACATGGTAGGAGGCTGTTAACCGCTGGAGCAACCCACGTCAAGTGTTTATTTCCACACTTAAGAAATGGTTATAATTGAACTCTTCCCAAAGATGCAATTAAGAAATGATCAGGCTCCCTGCCTGCCGGTAAGAGCTTTCTTTGTGATTCGCCCAGAGGGCCATGGTTCATAGTAATCATAAAGGGGATGAGATTTCTTCTGATGCATGCAAAGAAAAGGCAGTTTAAGTCCTGGACAGGACAGAAAAGCATGATTAAAAAGTGCTATGCCTCTGCTCAGTCCATCACAGCTGTGGAATTGCTCTAGTCCCAATACCTGCTCGTCTGCTCACCAAGCCAGATGTTGCTAGCAGAGAAGAGTTTGCTGGGGAAGAAATCCCTTACAGTCCCCTCCTCTAAGCGATTGCTGCTGACCACTGCCAGGGGCAGGAAAATGCAATAGAGGGACTGTCAGGCATCACATAAACTGGGATTTCTATTAACTAAAGGAAATTGTCACAAACCTGGATTGGGTATACCCAGTTACCCACCAAATTCACCTTCTTTTATTTCTTGAAACTATCGACCCAGAAACACTGATGACTACAGAGATATTGTGCCCCTTTTTACAGTGCCTTTGAATCCCAGCTCACGGAAGCCAAATAAAATCCCTGTAACACTCACAGTTTTTCTCCCAAGCTGGATGACTGAATCTAATCTTGGGTTAATTTCGTATTTGAAAGCTACAGATCTCTTAATGAAAATTATGGGCCTTCCAACATCTTGCCTGCAGCCCTTAACTCTGTTATAATATACTTCAATATGCCCATTAATTTTCCTGCATTCATCTGCTGCTACTTCAAAATCTAATGTCTCGTGTAGAAAAAATTTATGAGTCATCTTATGGTATGAATAATTCCAATGCATGTTTCATTGTGCATTGCACAGAGATGTCTAGAAATGCAAACTCTGGAGAGATACTTTACAGACTGACATGTAAAGGGGACGATAAGTTCAGTGAGAAAAATACAGCACAGTGTGCATTCCTTAATGTTCTGTGCATCGCTGATTTTACAGTCAGGAGTTAATTTTCCTCTAAAGCAGAAGAGAAAGCTTGAAGTCAGTAGGAGACTTCAAAGGCGGATGACTGGTCCTTGATGAAAAATACCCTAAAAGAAGTAAATGAATAGTGAAGACCTAGAAAACTATTGACTGCAACAGGAGCAGATATACACTTTGTCACGAACCTCCACTTTTACATACTTTAGGAGGAATAATGTACAAGTCAAAAAATTTAGGCACTCTTTAGCTTTTCCATCTGGGTGCCAATACACTCTGGCAGTGGAGGAAGATGAAATGGTCTTAGTGCTGGTGCCACTGGAGTGAAGCCACCCCTGCTCTTGCTGGTGAAAATGTAGAACGATTTTGATGAAGTTTCACTGGAAACACTGAAGGTTTATGGTGCTGCAGGTGTGTATGGAGTTTGGCCCCCGATGCCCAACCTGGATGATGGAAGGAAGACTCTTTATGGCCCAGTGAGAAAGAGGGTACAAGGCAGGAGCTAGGACTAAACCAGAGGTCTGCCACCCCCAGCAGAACAGGGAAGAGATGGGAAACGCTGTTTGATTCTCCTTTCCAGAAGTATCTCCAGATGCTGGTTAGCTCTGCTTAGCTCTGAGGCTCCTGGGCAGGAGGAGCAGCATTGCAAGAGCCGAGGCAGTGCCAACTAGAGGCAGCGAGAAGGACTACAGCCCCATCTCTGGACCCTCTTTCATCCTTTGCTGGAGAAGAGAGTACAACTAGTAGCTCCTCAGTTTTGGACGAGATATCAAGACAGAGGCATAGGAACACCTGGGAGAACAGAGCAAGTCTTGGCCATCATGTTGACAACTGCTTATAAAGGGACACAAAGGGTTTGCTTATATGACAGTCACACCAAGCCAAAAAAACCAATTGGTGTTGTCTGGTAATGAACACTTGTAGAATTTCATGACTAGTCTGGTACCAGGGCATTTCTTCCCATCAAGAGGCACTTGTCCACAGAAACAGCCAAATACAGCTGTATCAACAGAAGACCTGAAAAGACCCCTCAGGGGACCTACAAAGACTTGAAGGTCATGTTCAACTGAATGTTTGCCCAAGTGTATCTAAATTATACATAACTCCCATGATGGCTACACTGGGTCTAATGGGATTTCCTGCTGTACAAGAAAGATCACATGAATGATATTTCTCTGGGGTCTTTTCTTGAGAAGGTGGGAAGAGGGGAAAGAATAGAAGATTTTAATTCATACAAGCTTTTAGTTTGACACTAGTTTTGGATTAAGTTTGTGAAACAAGAGAAGTCTCAGGAATTGATATCATTTGAAAAGTAGAAAAAATTTACTTATTTTCACAGTGGAGGTATATCACCGGAGGACAACCACAGGATCTACGACGCAGTCAGTATCATGCGGCACATCCATGAATCATCTGAAAAAGGGAGTGAAAAGTGAGGGAAAAATGTATGTGAAGGACACTCAAGTTATTAGGAATCCTAAAGAGGAAAGTAACCGAAAAGTTGTAGAGTGGTTGAGGTAAAAAAGTCAAAGGCAGTAAATGCTACGTTGTGCAGATTGACATAAACAACCCTTTTTCCTACAAAGAGAGGATCTCTGAACCGCCCTTTAGCATTCAGTAAGGAGATGTTGGTGTCAGTGAGTTCTACAAAAATGTGAACCGAACACTCAATTGTGGCTAAAAACATTTAGCAAAAGCTATTATGGGGAAGCCATTACTTGGGAAGGGATAGACAACTACAGGATGATGTCACTTAAGAAACCACGGAGTACCCAAATTTTGAAAGCTCTTTTGGTCTCAGAGCTTTACTCCTCAACAAGGATATAGCAGAATTAGAAAAGTTTTAAAGGGATCAGAGGTGTAAAATGTTTTTTCATAAGAAATGAATGAAAGGAATAAAACTGTTCAGCCTCATAAGACATCATTCAAGAGAGACACAATAAATATCTCTACAAACAGGTGCACCATGGCACAGGGAATAATTATGCATTGTTCCTAATAATGGCAGAATGGGGATCATCAAACGATGTTATTGGGCAGTAGGCTTAGAAAAAACCCCTCAAGATTCTGCCTTTTCACAAAGCCTGGAGTTCAGTTATGGACCTCTTTGTCAGCAGGCGTTATGAATACCAACCATTTATACAGATCCCACAGGCAATTGCATAGCTAAGGGAAGAAATGTTCATCATGGAGTCTCTTCGACACAAATGTACAACCTGTGGCTTGGCAAGTCCCTAAGCCACAACTCTGTAGGCACAGAGGAGGTATCGGGGCAGTATCACTACGCTCTGGTGTTGTTTGTATGCTCCTTTCCTAAGCTTCCACCCCAGGAGGGATGGGGAACAGTTACAGACCTGGTCTGACTCAGCACAGTTACTCTTACACACTTACATACTTGCAAAACAACTTGGAAAGGTTTCTGGCCAACTCCAAGCCAGAAGAATTGTCTGCTCAGTGACCCAAATCGCTGCTTTCTTTCAGCACATTTAGTTCTTGCAAACTCAACTGCTTCCCAGGAAGGTTGAAGAGCTGAGGGGACCCAAGGAGTTCCTTCAGTGATGTTGGCATGAAGCGCTCATATCTTAGCAAACAAGAGAAGCCAGGGCAGATTTTCATCTCTGTTGTAGAGGAGCGAAGTCCCAGACCCAGTTAAGCAGTCTGGCCAAAAGTCTTACGAGAAGGGACAGTACAGGAAGGAGTTTGGCACCAGTTTCCCAAGTTTTGATCCCATGCCTTGCTGTCTGCAGCTCTATGACACATCTCTGGTGCTCTGCAAGTAATTAATGCCATTCTACGTTAAACTAAAACCAGGAGTGACTGAACAATGAAGATTCAGCCAGGAAATTCCTATTCCTTGACCTTCCAATCCACTTGCACGTAAAACCTAGAGCCAACAGTGAAACTAATTCTGCTTCAACCCCTCTTACTCTGTGTCATCGCTGGCCGTTGTCCTCTTGCTCTAAGTTGATATTCATCTCTGCTACCCGGGAGATTTCTGGTTGTTTACGTATTGAAATGTTCTCCCTTTTATCCCTTGTGATGGCTTAATGTCTCATTCCTTCTTGGCTTCACTGCATTTCTGATTCAAACTTTCTCTACATGGGGCCATTCAAATATGAAACAGCTCTGACCGAGGCAGCTGCTGCCTTGTCAGCTTTCATTTCTACAGATGATGACTAACACCTCAGCTCATGATTTTGGTGGATTTTCATACTCTGCCCTGGTACTTGGATCACTGGTGTGGGATTAGCAGTCTACAAAGTTCTCAACATATTGGTCCCATTAGGACTTCATCTGTGACTGATGCCATCTCTGGAAATGGCTCTCCTCCCAACCACCCAGTTTAATTCATGTTGTTGACTTCTGTTAACATGCCCTTGGTTTACCCTGAGCAAACGGCTGGGATTGGCATCACACCCTCTGGTCTTTGTGTGGGAACAGGCTACTGTCTATCCTCTGGGATCTCCCCCACCCCCACCCATTCTCCTTTTATATCCTACAGTCATCTCTGGAGCTGCCAAATGATCATATTTTTCTGTGGTCCGGGAATTTCAGTGACGGTTCCCTAGAAATACTCATCATGGTGTGTGTGAAAGTTTGTGTTAGGAAAAAAACCCTCCTCCTGCCACTGACTCGGAGGACGCTCACACATAGCGAAAGCTTCAAGGCAAGTGAAGACCCAAAATTTACATCCAGACAGTTCTCAGGGCAAGAATACTCCTTAAAAACCTGAATAGGAGAGATGACAATAATATGGGTGTCACCCAGCCAAGCCCTTCTCAAAGCACCTCTGATTGCTCTGACAGCTCCCTAAGGGCTTGTGGCACTCACATACAGACTCCTGGCAACATCATCAGCTGTATTACCAAGAGAGGCAAGGTGCTACTAGAGTAGCCTGCTCCAATCTCTGACTATATATATACTAAGAGTTTTCCTTTTCCGAAAGAGCAGCCCATGTACACCAACCAAAAGAGAGATGTGTCGTCACCTCCACTTTACAGCTGAAGAGTTGAGCAGGTCTAACGTGGCATAAGGGCACACAAATCCTATGGAAATCAATTGGACCTGCGCATACTTCTGAGGACTTCAGGCTCTACTTTCAAAACAATTTGGTGACCACTGTTGAATATGGCTTTTTTTGCCCCTTGCCACATGATGAAATCCTCAGGTTTGCAGGGGCAAGGTGCCTCCTTCCTAGAGAGAGTATATGCAGAGAAGAGATCTCCAAATGCAGGGGAATGGAGACCTTCCTCCACTAGCCAGGTTGGAAAAAGGGAACAACATACTTTAAGCTCATCTAGCCAAGACATGACCCTCCTTCTTCTTCTTCAGCACCAGCCTTTGTATCCTTGCTGCTAGATTCAATGGCCTAATATTTCTGCTCAGAGAACATTTCACATCACATGATAGTAAGCATCTTGCCAGCTTGTGCCCTAAGGAAGAGTGACAGGAGCTTTGGCTTCATGGGGGATTGAAGTTGAGTTTCTTCTTCATATCCAGTGGAGCAAGAATGAGATCCTGGGTCACCTGCGTGAAGAAGGACCTCTGCAAACACGCACATTTACACCTGGCTGTCTATTGTGCAGGATGTATTCAGCTCAGGCTCAGAGTTTCTTTGTGGGGTCAGGTAGAAGAAGGCACCAACCTAAGACTCCTCCTTAGGGCTTTGGCATGAAGTCTAATCAAATCGTTGGCTGCAGAAGATATTAGCATGTTGGTGCCAGCTAGCAGAAATGTAGCACCCTCAGGTCTAGACAGTGGTTGAGTAGCAGTTCCGTCTGCCATGCCCACCACAACAGTGACAGACAATTACTAATGTATTTAGTCCAGATCTGGCAAAGCATCTTAGCCAAGATCACAGAATAGTCTGTGGCAGAGCTGGGAACAAAATCTGACCCTTTGAGGTTCAGTCTAGTGCTTTAACCACAGGAATACATTTCTTGTGTTATCTGCTCCCCCTTTTCATGAACTCTACTTTATTGTATTTTTCATACCTAATTTGTTCCTGATCATAAGGAAAAAATGCACCCTTTCAAATGCATATTGCAACGAACAAAAAGCAGATTCATGGTCCTTAAAGCCTTTCCTGTTCTAAGTCTCTGTGAAATATGTTCTTTGGGTGTTCATTAATTACAAAGATTGTGATACGGGAATTTTAAGTAGAGTAATAAATCTATTCAGTTAAACCATGGTACTGGGGATTTCATCCAAGCAGCATTTTATGCCATTAGATTACAGAAAAAGTTTTCAGAGACGTGAGAAACAAGTCGATACTTCTGAGCCTTCAGCAATAAGGCAATGAATGTGCTGATCCCTCATGCAATGTGTTTCCACTGAAGAATAAGAGGTAAGTGGTCCAAAAACACAGCAACCTGGGCGTCGAAGGGCTGCGGGATGGTTGGGGAGTTGTTGCTGGGTAGGGACCCACAAACGCCCTAAATTAAGCAGGGTTGATCATGGGAAGTTGGTAGGTAGAAAGGAGCTCAAGCAAAACAGGGAGCAACACAGGGATCTGAAGAACCTGAAAGTCATGGGCAGCAAAATGAACACCTCTGTCTTGGTGGGGGTTCAGCACTGGAGTCTGGACTTTATGTGCTGTTCATTACCTTTAGGTATGGCATCTTTACAAAGAGCCACCAACTTTGTTACTTGGTATTTCATCTAAACATCTTCTGTCAGCCCTACAGTTATTAACACCATTTTTTGTCACTGCCCCGGTGGCTGTCCTCATGTTCACTGTTGCACTTGCTGTCCCTTCATGAGCAACAAGCATCGTGACAGCCTTTTCGATGGCTTCCCACCAGGTCCTCTTCAAATCCCTCCTTCCCCCAAGACTTAAACTAACTACAGACAAAGATCAGCAACCAGCGGGGACAGCTGATATTCTTCATACCTCCCAAGCCTTCATGTGTCTGCAGAAATAGAGACTTTGAAGCACAAAGTGTGTACACTGCTGCTTCACACCCTTGCAGGCTCTTGTCTTGGGGACTCCCAGCCTGCACTCTTGCTTGCCCAAACGTGTTTGCTGTGGGGACTCAGAGCACCTTTTTCATTCTCTTGGGAGCAAACCTCCTCACAAGTGCTCTCCTTGCTCCCTGTTCTTGTTCTCCGACTCTTGGCATTTTCCGTCTGTGCTATTTCAGCCACTTTGCTGTCTTCCCAGCCGGGTGGGGCTAAGCTATAAAAGGGATCTGACTATCTTCCTTCGTCTCTTGGCACACAGCCTTGGGCTATACACAGCTCAGCTAAATCATTCCACACATTCCTTTCTCTCTCCAAGGAAGAGCGTAATTCATTGCAAAGGTTTTTTTCACCATGCCCTCCCGAGACAGAAAATTCTCTGCCTTGCAGCTGCCTTGACACATGGGTCTTGGGATGAGCTTATCTCAAGCATCTTGTGTGCAGAAAGATTCCATGGCAGCATCAAATAATAAACAGATCTCGAAAGAGTGCGCAATGTGCAAGCAGCCAAGAAAATGTTCTGTGTTCCTCGAGAGACGTTTCTACCCAGATCTTCCTCCTGCTGCCATTATCCAGTTATATGATTTGAACCAACCGCTCAAATGTCAGTATTTTATCAAACTTGCTGCACTTACTTTTCGCTGGACCACAATCTGGCTGCCTTTTCCACTGCTGACTCTGACAAAGACATGGTTGCTGATATTAGACAGCAACATGTCACAGAGGCCAACATGGTCACGTTGCATCAAAGCCACGTCCTGATCCAGGGATAAGGACAAGCTGCATTTTTAGCTTTCATCTACAGGAACTTGGGAAGCAAGGCACAAACTCACACAAACATCATCATGCCAACAGGTTGACTTTGAAAGTGGGTCTCAGGATCAAGAAGGGCATTTGCCTGACCTCTAAAGCCCTTGGCAGGTGTCAAAAGCCACAATTACTTCACTAAAGGTGTTTGCCCCATGGAGCACCCTATTTCTGTATTTCCAGTGCATAGTTCTTGGCACTGTATATATGTATTTTGTGCTTGTGTCTTCTCAGGCAAAGTGTTTGAATTTGCCAGCTCTGTGTTGCAGCCCCAGAATGGTGTTTTATACTGTGGTGGTGTCGCGGATGGAGTGGCGATACATTTATTGGTATAAAACAGGGATTTAACAAAGTTTGATATTAAATGCGACAGTGTTTTAACAGGATTCGATGGCGAGGTATACTTGGTTATTTACTGCATAGAGGACAGGGCCAGACAGAACTGTCAGGAAGACCGTCCCGTTGAGTCATGAGGTTCAGAAAGGACCCCCTTTCTTTCTAAACTTCTCAGAGAGGAGTCTCGTTGCTGCTGGATCCAAACTTAGCCCCATGCTTGGTCAGCAGTTTATGTCTAAAGGATTATATATGTGCAATCAGTCCTTTATATCACTTAGCTAAGATTTCAAAGTCTGTCCTGCTATTAGTCACTTACCAATGATCTGTTGCGGCAAGGAATCTCTGAATCTCGAGAAGTAACCTTGAACAGTGTCCCTCCTCAAGGGGACATCCTGGTGTGAAGCCTGCTGCTGTGCAGGAGAGCTCAAGGGGGTCTTGGGCTGTTCACTATTTATGTGGGTAAGATGATTGGCCTATAGTCATATTTGCATGTCAGCCACAGTGCCAGTATTGTGTTTAGGTGGGCACATTGGTCAAGTTAGCCCTTGGCTATTGTGGTGTTATCTGTCTCCCCGAAACCACGTTGAGCCGGATGCAGCTATCACGACTAGATGCACCCATTATGACCACTTGGGCAGGGTAATGGGAGATAAAGGTCAGGTTGGCGGTGAAGCACACCATCACAGGTGGCAAGGACATGTGTCCATCTTTGGGAGCCCATTTTCAACCCCAGGCTGGATATCCAACATTCAAGATGGCTAAAATTCCCAGGATCCAGCAGCTCGCAGCCTGGCTGCTTTGCCCGTCTTGGCAAAAGAACTGGGAATATCCCAAATCTGTCTGAGCATTCGGACTGAGAAATGACATCCTTCAGCATCTGGTCTCACTGTGGGTGTGGGACCCCTCTGAGAGTTACACGTCTCCCTCCTAGAAGATTACCATGTATGTTTATTCACTCGCACACCGTATTTTTCTTGTGTTCAGAGAGGTAACTGAATGTGTTACGGGGCGGGCGCACATCATCTCCGTGATCTACAGAGCCGGCTTACTGGGAATTTGGAAAGGCCAGTGCAACATCATGCCTTCATGATCATCTGTATTTCAAACTTCAGACTGCTGGATAAATATTTGGCTTACACTGTGGGCAGCTTCTGGAATGTGGCTGTGAGCTGTGCAAATATATGAATACTTGGTCAGTGTGAGAGGGCATTGCTTTTCTCCAAAGGGTCTTATAACTGGAGAAATAACTTCTAGGAAGAGCCTTGTCATTGTGCAGTGGATGTGCTGGATGATCCCCAGAGGATGCCCCAGAGGAAATGACTTTTCTCTAGCACAGTTAAAAATGCTCCAGGGCAATCTGGGCTGTGGGTGATGCCCTCGTTAGGGAAAGGGCGCTGGAATTTTCAATGAGAAGCTCAAGCCAAGGAGGGAATATTTTGTATGCTTTCTCATCACCTGCTCCAGGCCTTGTAGAGCACATCCTGTTTGAAGAGTCCATTTTTAGCAAGTAAAAAGCTTAACTTCTATTTGAAGTACCTCTCTGCTTTGCTAAATCTGAAACACTGGGCACGTACTCAGTGTTTTGGTGACTTCAATGAGAAAAAACTTCTGGGGGTCTGCTCAAGCAGTGACTAATTAATTACAGACACACCAGTCCAGATCCTTATTCCTGTAGTTTCGAGCCAAGTGTGACTGTCACCTTTCTTGCTGCTGGGTCTGTCTCCATTTCTTTTACTAATGGACCAACTGAGGTCTATGAAGTACTCAGAATATCAATTAAGAATTCAAGGTTTATTGTCTGAAGATAGCACCACCACAGATTTATCCCATTGATACATGAAAAAATTATTATTTAGTATCACGTAACAAACTTGTTTGTTGATGCAAAACAAGTCAGAAAAAAGGTGAACTATTAGGACGCTCACCAAGTGCTTGGTTTTCTAGCCCTTGCTCCAGCGACAGTGTCTGTGTTTGAGGGAACTGGAGTTCCAGGTAGTGCAGGATCCGTATTTGTCAGCAGTATTTCTCTTGTCACATCATTTATCACCATCTCATGGTTAACATTCTTACTTTCCTAGGAGCAGGCATTCAAAATGAATTAAATAAATTCATCAATGACAGAAAAACACACAGGAACCCGAGCACCTAACGAGGCATCGGGTATCATGCCTTAGCACAGCAGCGGTTGCCAAATGGGTGATCTGTTATTTACAGGTCCAGGAGTGAAGTGGCAGCAAAAGAGGAGGAGTTGGCAACTTCTGCCTAATGGCAAAACTTTTTTCGTTTCAACAGTTCTGCTAACGGGATTGGTGTGAGCATTGGAGGAAGCCTGTTACTGGAGTAAAGCCTTATACTGTATCCCTGGCTCAGGGCTAGCGTTTGTTGCGGCAACAGGTTGGAGACCTCCTCATCCAAGCAATATCCAGTACATACACAGTTGATGTACGGCAGGTGAGATGTTTCCATCTGGTTGCGTGTTTTGTGGAGCAGGCCACAGCTCAGACTTTACTTTGCCCTTTTCTTGATTACAGCTTGTGCCACTGCTGATCTAAGTCATCATTATTCAGAGTATCGTCTGTGAGAACGAACCAAGAAATATTTGTCCCTTTGGTGAACCTCGATAAGAAAAACATATTGGGAATGGCTGAGTAAGCATTAGCATGGGACACACATGTTGTTAATTTCCACGTATTAGGATGCTATTTAGTCTAGTTAAGGGGCTGAGGCCCATGTAAGAGGCTGCTCATCATGTGGTCTGATATGGCCTGCTAGAGCCTGCAACGAAGAGGGGAGATGCCTACAACCTGCTCTCCAGGCTGTAGCCTCCTAAGACAGCATCATCACAGGAGCATGAAAATGCATGAACATGGAACCTGCATTTTGCATCAGCAAATCTCCAAAAACCTGGAAAAAAAAGAAAAAAAAATCCTTATCATCTGTCCTTTACAGATGAGCAGGCCATGAACAAACACACAGAGAGATGTCCTGAGAGCACCTAGAAGCACAGAGTGTGGTACCCAATGCACTCTGGTGAGCACAACCCACCTGGCTACCTTGCTCTGAGGTTCTGAAAACAAATAAACGAGATCATCCATCTGACCACCAGCCTGGGACTGTGGCCAGAAGGCATAAAACATGTTCCATTAAATGGAAAAGAGATTTTTAGGGCTGTAAAACGGATGAGGTCAGGATGACCTGAAAGCCTGGAAGATATCAGCATCTTTCCATAGTGTCTTGTTCAGCTTCAAAATTTCTCTGCGTTTTTCCAGGCTATAGGTTGTTTTGCACATTAGCTCTGTTACACATGTACATGCTACGGCCCCTCCTAACCATCCTCACAGGTACGATGTTCTCAACATATTGGTGCTTCAGTTATTGCAACTTCCTTTACTCTTATTCTGACAAATACAAAACGAAGATTTCTTGACACTTATTAAATTGTTAAAATTGTTTTAACCACCTCTCCCAACCAACATGGGCTTCTCTTTTTTTAGCTTATAATCAGAAACAAGCTGGTTTTCAGACTGAGAGAGTTGGGGTTGTTCAGCCTGGAGAAGAGAAGGCTCCAAGGAGACCTTATAGCCCCTTCCAGTACCTAAAGGGTGCCTACAGGAGAGCTGGGGAAGGACTTTTTACAAGGGTATGTAGTGATAGGATGAGGGGGAATGGCTTCAAACTGGAAGAGGGGAAGACTTAGATTGTATATCAGGAAGAAATTCTTGACTGTGAGGGTGGTGAGACACTGGAACAGGTTGCCCAGAGAAGCTGTGGCTGCCCCATCCCTGGAGGTGTTCAAGGCCAGGTTGGATGGGGCTTGGAGCAACCTGGGCTGGTGGGAGGTGTCCCTGCCCATGGCAGGGGGGTTGGAACTCGATGATCCCTGCCAGTCCAAACCATTCTATGATTCTATGATTCTTACCTCAGGCCTCTTTTCAAGTTATGCTTGCCCTTTTATTTGTTTTGGGTCTAAAAGTTCGGATACCACCTACAATTGAGTATTTGCTATGTCCTAGACCTCTAATCAAATCATTATATATGGACCTGGAAGACATGTTTCAGCTCCTGGCTATGTCCTTCTTGTGAGATTTTGCTCTGTACTTCAGTTCCCGCACAGTATACAGAAGAATAATCCTTTTTGCCCATTATTTTTCACCAGTTAGGTCAGTTATGCCTGTTTAGTACGTTTGTCGAACATCTCACACAGGTGAAGTCTCCAGACACTACCAGGACCTAAACAAAAATAACGTTTTTGGGAAAATAAATTCTAGGTTATCAATGAGGACTTCCCCATGATGTGAGCTATTTGGGTGCAGAAATGTCTTCAGAAATACTGAAAGTATGTAGTTTATGGTAGATAAACTATAGCAAATAGTGGAGGCCTATTCTTGCTGTCATATGGGGCTGGAGCAGAGGACATCAGACTCCTGAGGTCCTTTGCTTTAAAATTCACTGGAAGAAATCAAGATCCCCTGAGCAATAGAAAAAGCAATTGCCAATAGCAGTCTGGACACACTGCAGATGTGTAAGTGTTTTTCATACCCTCTCCAACTATTCCACAGGAACAGTTAGTAACTCTGAGTCCGGGGATATTTTGGGAGTATGTGTATTTGTACTTTTTTTTTACTTACATAATTTTTTTTTCCACTCATAATCTGATCATCTTCATGTTCTGGGGAAAAAAAAAAAAAAGCCCTGTTGCAAACAATTATTGCCCCACACAGTCAAGATTGTTTTCATTTGCTCCATTACAGCACAGACGGGTCGGAAAAGAAGTCTTAGTCATGAATCTTACGCTGCATGAAGGGAAATTCCTGGGGAGTGAATGAGAGCAGCAATATCTCAACATCTTTCTTTTTTTTTTTCTGAGCACTCTACAAGTAAACGTCCGCTGAACCTTTTTTAATGATTTGTCATCGTTTTAGTCTGAAGTCAGCACTTCACATGTAGTGATTCTGCTCTGCACGGAGTTAGCCTGTATTGACTTTATTTTCCAGTGTCATGATGGGGGGTATTTTTGCTGGGAGCAGAAAAAGGACAAGATTTCCCCACCACCACAACCCCACCCTGGGTCAGTATTGGTAGGACACGGTTCAAAACCTCATGGTGTAGTGATCGCCTTGAAACGATCAGGCAGGTTCCTGATTCAGGTGGGG
>RSEF01000001.1:219765492-219807361 GCA_003993805.1 Himantopus leucocephalus | reverse complement strand
AGAGAAGACTGAGGGGGGATCTTACCAATACTTATAAATACTTCAAGGGAGGGGGCCAGGGGGGTGGGAACAGTCTTTTTCCAGTGGTGCCCAGTGGTAGGATGAGGTAATGGGCACAAACTGGAACATAGGAAGTTCCATCTAAACATGAGGAGGAACTTCTTTCCTTTGAGGGTGGCAGAGCACTGGCACAGGCTCCACCACAGGAGAGGTGGTGGAGTCTCCTTCTCTGGAGACATTCCAAACCCACCTGGACGCCGTCCTGTGCAACTGCTGGAGGTGACCCTGCTCTGGCAGGGGGGTGGGACTGGATGATCTCCAGAGGTCCCTTCCAACCCTGACCAGTCTGGGGTTCTGTGACTTTCAGGCTGCTTCACTTGCTCTCCAGGTCACCCACAGCTCCCCCCTTAGTTACAAGCCTATTACCCGCTGATTCCTACTACCAAAGATCATCATCATCACGATGGCTCACTTTTCTTCTATCCCAAGGAGGGACATCGAATTAATTTCAGGAAGATGCAGCTTCTGAGGGAGGAGGGATATGCAAATGTCATCACACGCACCAGTGTTTTATTTTTAGCAGCTCAGTGATATTTCTGCGGCTGTGAGGAGCGGATTTGTGCCCGCAGTAGGATGAAGCGAGTATCCCAGGGGCAGGTATGAAAAGATCTGCACATCTGCAGGGCAGGAGAAGGAACAGGCAGTGGTTCATGAAAAGGGGGAGAAGGACAAATGCTCCAAGCATGTCTTCTTACAGTTGTTCTAAAAAAAACCCCAAATAACTGGGAAAAAAATTAACATCTTGACCTTAAATTTTAGCTCAATTTGCATATTCCTTATTATTAAAGGTGTTCATACGGTGAAGGGCTAGAACAGACAAATTAGAGAATCTGAAAAAATTCAGCTCAGTTTGGGAAAGCATCAAGAGAGGAGTTTCAAGAATGAATCCATCAATTACAAAAGTCCTTTTTCTAAATGTCTTGCACGACCCCTGGTCGCCCCCACCACGGGCTTCCCTTTGCCGGGCTGAAAACAATTACCTCTCGTTGCCACACAAAAAGCGTTCCCGTTTTGAAAAGAGATTTGCTGTTTTCAGGGAACTGTCAAACAGTTCACTGTAGCTGCTCACACCTTTGCTGTAAAGTCACCACTAAAGACGCAAAAGTCTTACATAAAACATTGGAATAAATTGGACCAGAATTTAACAATTTACTTACTGCACTAGGAGTGAGGAATTCACCTTATGCCGTTTCTTATAATCCCTTTGTGGCCGGAGAGAGCCCGTACATTCGCCTAAACCTTAAACTATAATTTAAGGCAAAGTTCTTGAGCAAAAGCGCTTAAGAAAAATCTTGCTTTACTTTATATTCTCACGGCCTTTCGGTCCCAGATCTGCCAGGGACGCTCAAACCACTGCAGGACCCCAGGTGACAATGAGAACGTGACACAAGCCAGCCGAACTGCGCGTCACCTGCTTTGGGCTTTTCATAACCGCGGACGGAAAACTACAGAGTACGCCTCACGCTGGCATCTGCAAACCACAACAGACTGTCCAATCCCACCAGCAGTAAAAGCTCTATTCAATAGCGGTTTTTGTCATTCTGGAGCAACGTGGAACTTTCAGGACTTTGATCGTAACTTGGTCACTCTTGTTGGTCACCGTTATTTCATTAAAACAAGAGTAAAAGCTCTCAAACAACTATCAAAACCTGAACTACCCAGAATGGCATACTTGTAGGGTTATTTTTTTTTTTACTAGAGAAAGAAATACGGTACGTTGCATTTCAAATATATTATTCTCTTCCATCCTGAGCACTAAGTACAGCAGAAACCGAACCAGTATCTATTCCAACATGAAGGTAACGCAAAAATAATTAGTTTCCTACTCCACTATTCCGGCATTTGCACGTTGAATTTATCAGGACACTTCACCATAATGAACTACGTTATTTTGGAACTAACGGTGATGGAAAAGAAAACAGAAGGGAAAAAAGGAGTGTATGAAAGTCATAGGGACTTAATTTATAAAATCATTGAGATGAAAAACCAAGAGCACCATCTAGGGGTTACTGAGCGTTCTTACATAGGTAGATACTCAGGACAAGTAAGATAAAACGGTTTTTTAGGTTTTGTATTTTTAGTTTTGAGTTCCTCTAGTTGGAATTTAATCTTAACTACAATATCAACAGTGAAATCACAGCTTAAAAAAAAAAAAACTGACGCAAAAAGCTGTATTAGACTTTGGATGAAATCTACTTACAGTAGTACTTCAGCACCAAAAAGTGGGCAGAGTTAGGCTGATAGATGTATATACAATTAAACAATATGTCCAAGTCTTAAAATGCTTAGTTATTTATAATGAAATCTATACAAAACAGTTAAAAACGTGTTTTTATATACATTTGAGGGAAAAAAAAAAAAGTATCGTCTTCATTAGCAGAACGTATTAAAACCGGTTCTCTTACGCCACCTGAACCCAAACCTCTCTGGGTGGCTTGTAACGATCACAAAACCCCGATGTATTGCTTCAACAAGCCGTCGTAAGGCTAATTTCTGCAACCTACCGCTGTATACCGATTTAAGCTTTTAAACTCCCCAAACGGTTGCTTTACAAACAGCATGTAAGAGTAAAATACAGATTTTTTTTGTTTTTTAAAAGCTTTAGCTCACTTCTAAATTCTGAGGTTCAACTGCGAAAGATGCTGAACCACTTATCCCCAAATTTTGAAAAACTGATTTATAGCAAAATACATTCCCCCCCCTCCCCGTTTGTATTAGAATTAACACACCTGCCTGTTTCACAGGAACATTTTAAACAACTTGGCCTCACTTTAAATTTTATATTTAAATAAATAACCAAAGATTAACTAGAGTAGAAGAGCATTTCACGTGCTTATGGCACAAAGAAATGCCTCGTACACCGTTACCCTACTTCTCGTAAAGCATGAAAACAAAAATCCACTAGCAAATCCACTCTGCTACCAGTCAGTGATTTTGCTTATTTCCAAACATTCACCAACAAGAATTTTAAAAAAATAAACTATATTTTTCGGCTTATGAAAAAATCTTAACTCTAAGTGAGCACAAGTGCAAGAAAGCTAACCAATTCCAAAATTCCTGGGGCTTTTCCAGCACTGTCAGAGACACTTTTTCTCTCACATGCTATTTAAAAATACAAATATTTATTAAACATTCTCTTTTTTTTTTTTTTTTATGGTGTTTTGCTCAACAGCTAACGAAAAGACACAGCAAAATAACGATCCCTTTTCACTGAAAGCTGTTTCAGTATCTGGGCAAGGGCTTCAAATCGCACGGGCTGGAGAATTCGCTGCAGATTTGTTTGTTTTTTTTTTTTTTTAAAGGAGTACATTCCACTGTCACAGGTTTACTAAATCTCGGTAGCTACGTCTCTTCTTTTTTTTTTTTTGGAGAGAATTTTTAAGACGTAGCTTTTGCAAGACCATCTTGTTAAAACACACTGATGCTTCAAGGGTCCGATGAACAACTCTAATAGGCAAAGTGCTCTAAGACATCACAATATGAGGGCATCTTGGACACTCAAAATCCCCAAGATATTTTAAAGTGCACTCCAGTGTCCCAGTTCCTTAGGATTGTTCAGCAGAACTTCGAGAGGGGCTGGGCTCAGTGCCGTCCTCAGTGCTACTGTCCACATCTTGCTCCATCGTCGTCTCCTCATCGTCGAGGCGCTGACTGGTGAAGTTGTTGAGCTCCAGGAGCCCGCTGGGTTCCACTACCACGTTGGAGCTGGAGTGACAAGGGATGGAATAGTGAGGGATAGTCTGAAAGAAAGAAAAGACTTAAGTTTAAAAACGCAGTTTTCACAGGTAAAGGCATCTGTGCAAGCGCAGGCACTCATGGAAAAGGGATATTGGGCTGCCAAGAGGAATTTTCCCTAGCGAAGGCATGTTACATTAGGTTAGCTGAAACTCCAAAGCCCCCTTTCACCGGATTAGGTGGATAAAATTTGAATAATCTTGCTGTTAAGACACTGATTTTGGCCTTGGATCTTCACTACAGGTCTGTGACATCACAACCAACAGCTCAACCCCCAATGCCCACCATCTGTCATTCCCCAAACGCAAAGCAGAGGCAATGCTTTCTTCAGCCTTATCTTTTTCTTATCTTTTTTTCAGACAAGACATTCAGATACAAATGTCTGGACTAGCCGTGGTTTTTTGTGTATGATACAATATGAGCTCCGGCCCTGCTCAGAGCTGCAGCAGCACAGAGGCTGCGGAAACACAACGGATTTGAGCTACTTATTTCTGCTTATGCTTTCATAGGTTCTAGAAACTAAATCTACAGCCTTACACAACTGAAATTTTGGGCAGTATTTGACTTTTGAAACAGCTCGTAGCACGTCACAATGATAAACAATGCAGATTCTCAAAATATACAGACTGGAAGTAAAATTGAAATCTACCTTTATCTATTTAGGGAAATGAGGACTAAAAATGAGTGCGGAAATGCTGATTTCTACAAAAGTGAAGTTAGCGGCCATGAAGGTTTTACAAAGTAGCACGAAAAATTTGAAATCTCTGTACACAGATTATTTTCCCCACATCAGAAGTATTTTCACTGCAACACAAATATGATACACAATAAAACCATTTCAAACCATGCTATCATCTGTGTGAATGTCTACAACTGCCAACTTGTCTCCAAAGATTCATATTACACCACTGTGAGTCCTCGGATGACTTAAATACTTCCTCGGTTGACATTCTGACCACGTTATTACATCATAAAACATCACATTTAAGACAGCAGAATCAATGAAAATATCAGTTCGGCAATGACTCAGAGCATCGAGGCTAAAGATCAATAGTCATTTTATCTCAGAAGCGGTAAGAGTGGTTGTAAGTGAAGTTAACAAGCCTTCTTCTGAATCCAGACCTTATTTGCTAATCTTTCCCCATAAGCAGAACCCCACTATTTCATTTTTTTTTTGGCGCTAATTTTATACTCAGTGGTAACATTAATTGATACTGAAAAAAAATTCTAGATCGTAGTTCCATAGTTAAGTGGTGAAGATCGCATTTTTAAGCATTTCAAATGAAAGCACTTTGTAAAATTAGATGAGCCTGGATGGTTTTAACAGAAAAACAAAGGAAGACACCAAGGACACAGCGAATGATACAGTGCTAGAGAAACTCTAGCTCAGTTTAAGAATGGCACACTTTGAAGTAGTAATCCATTACAAGCCTAAGAGTAGAAAAAGAACCAAAAACTGGGGAAGGAAAACAAAAATACTCGGAACACCGCTCAGTTGTTATCATCACATCAGACACGAGTTTGCTCTGCCCAACCTTTGCCTTATTTGCTCTGGTCTTCTCTTACCTGGATAACAATTCCTGATGAACTCTCTTCAGCTTTCTTTTGTGATATACTCTGAATGTGTATAAACTGGTTTGTTGGAGGCATTCCTTGTGCATCGAGTTTCCTCTCTGATAAAGTAGGACCAACAGCAGGAGGACTTGAACTGGATTCTGTACATGTCTGTTGCTGGGGGATGGAAGTTGCCGTCATCCCTACTGCAGTCACCCTTGGCACCTGGGTACAAGGTGACGACTCTGCTTCGCTAGCGAGTTTACTAGTGGACACGGCCTTGTTTGGGGGATCCGCTATCGTACGTTCTAGGTTTGTATCAATCTGAGCTTCCACCATAGACACTCTCAAAAGATCTGCTACTGCGGTCTTCGCGGATGCCTGCGTGGGAAATAGGCTGGTAACCGGCAATGCCAGTTTGGGCACAGAACTGCCACCTGCTACCTTTGAAACAGAAGGAGGCTGACGCCCCTCAAAAGTTATCTTTGTAACAGTGGATCCTTGCGTTATAATTGGATGCTGCACCTGAAAATCAAATTTTTGTTGTGCATGTTACAGCTAGATTATTATTTCTTTTTTTAAATTGAAAATCTAATCAATATTTCCAAGGACAGTATGGTACAAACAACATACTTGCTATTAGGAAGACAATTGAAACTCAGTGTTTTAACAAAGGAATTAGCAACGATATGGTAACAGTTAATTGAAGCCTGGGGAAAAGCAGCTTTTTAGGCTGCTAGGTAAGGATTGTAGCAGTACAATACCACAGCAGCTTTGTTTTCCTTTGGGATTTACATCCCCATGTGAAGTTTGTTAACCCTCTTGTTTTCACATGTATTCCTGAAAGGGCCAAAAAAAAAAAATAATAAAAAAAAAATCGTACTTTTCTGGAGTTAAAATACTTTTTTTCCCCCCCACCATGTTCCTTGGTCTTTATGTTTTCCCCTCCCAAGGAAGATCAAATTACTCCTGTACACGAAAGCCATATCATTTCAGGAAGATGTAAACTACAAAGGAAGACGTACAACGGAGAGCCTCGGGAGACTGCAGTGTATTCATCTTTATTTCCACAGAAATAAAAAGTGCTACGGGAACGGAAATTAATAACGTGTCATATCTAAAAATAAAAAGAAAATAATTAGGGACAAATTCCATGCACCAGTGGTGGCAGAAATTCATAAAAACTGTCCAACAAAACACGTTTGTGAGCTCTATGGATTTTTTCCCCTATAACATGTGCTTCTCTTTCCTAGTGTCAACCTTCTGACGGGGCAATTAATACCAGCGGAATGAGGAGTTCTCTCTTGCCAGGACAAAACACTGCTACAGCGACAGGGTTGGTGTTTTGATATTTTTTTTTTTTTTTTTGTCTCCTTGAACAGCGACTTGTATTTTGCATGCTATCAATATTCCGTTACCTGGCTTGCTGGCTGTTTCTCTGAAGAGGCAGGTAGCTGCATTTGACTCTGGGGGGGTTGGGGTTGCACGTAGATTTTTTGTGCCGTTGGTGCCTGTTGCAGTTTGGGCAGCTGCTGCGTGGTTTTTACTGCCAGCACCTGTACTACAGTTTGCTGTGGCTGTGCCACTAAGGTAGGGAGTTGCCTTTCTTTGGCCATCATGTGGTGGGGGGGGTGCTGTGCATCTGGTTTGGTCTGTGCTTGCTCTTGCTGCAGGGGGGTTAGTTTTTGATGTCTTATAGAAAGCTGGGGCATTTGTGGGAGTTTGTGCTGGATCTGATCGGCCTGCAGGTGGATTGTCTGCTTCTGCTTAGTCTGGAAACACTGCAGAGTTTTCACTTGCAGTTGAGTCTGTTCCAGCTGCGGCTGACTCAGTTTTTGCTGTTTTTGCGCCTGCGATTGCGTCAGGGCGGATCTGTAAAACAGGCCAGTCTGAGGATCTAAGGTGTCCATCTCTTCCACTTCTCCTTCCTCAGTTCCAAGTTGTTCACTGTGTTTGGTAAATGCGGTGTGACTGCTTAAGGCCTTAATAAGAAGAAGTTACAGCAAGTTAGTAAAGAGAAATATAAATCGTAAGAATACACAATCTAAAAAGAATTTTTAATGTTTCAACTGGACTACTTTAACTTATTTTACCGTTACAGACTCCCATTTCATGTATAAAAAGATACCTTTGCACGGAAATTCCACAATACGTAAGCAACCAATGACTATTTTTATCATCTTAAAATGCGGTACGTCTCTGTACGACAACATTAACTGCATAACTAATCCTCAGTGGAGATTCCGTAGCCCTCATGTGTGTCAGACTAAGGTTCAAAGCCTCTAAGGTTGCATGGTGGTTGGATATGAAGCAGCAGGCGGTTGAACCAGTAGCTCCTCCTTAAAGCCAGAGTCTCTCTGCGCAATAAATTCTTATTCTGCCACTTGAGAGCCTAGGCATCTCCTCCATGATTTCTTCTGCAGCTCCCCATACACCTACAGTCTACCCTGTTTCAGCAGAGAACGTCTCTTCTTCCTTCCTCAAAATTTTATTGCAATTTTTCTTGGGCACTGCACAAACATTGTTTGATTTTTTGAGGGATTTGAGGGAGCAAGAGACCTACGTTACTATGCTTTGTATACCATGGTATAAACGTATTAATAAAAGGCCTTAGCAAGATGAAGCAGCCTACTCAAACACCTGCAAAAACACACTCTCTGAAGTGGGTATATAACCGTAACGCAGTACTGCCCTGGTCCACAGCTGAGGTTCCTAGAAGTTAAAGCACTGCAGAGTTGAGCGGGTCTTGAACAACGGCATCAGAGTGGCTTCAATAAGATTTCACTACAAGCTACACTGTTTGTTTCAAGTGTTTGGGATCCTCATGGTACTGGTCTAAATATGATCTTACTTTTTGCATTCAGAGAAGTTTGCTTATTCACAAACTAAATCCCTCAAGTGAAAAAGACACTGTGTGCTCTGTGTACTGACCAGATTCTGCTTCATCCCTCTTCCCCCTACACTAACACCAACAAAACGTAAAGAGCCTAGGCCCCTGCAAAACAACATATAGAAAAAAGCAGCTTGTTGCTGTTGAAGAGATGACATACAGGCAGCAAGAACTCGTCTAGGAGGCACTGTCTTTTCCACAGTGGCTGTTAATACCGCTTACCTAACAGTCTCAAGTAATCTCATTACCCTCTTCCCTTGCATCCCACCGCCCTCCCCATCAAAACAGGCAAAATTAAAATTAAGTTATTAATTTGCCCTTACACTGAGCGTTTTCAGCGGCAGCAACATGACACATTCATTCAGAACAAGCCCTGGTCCTATATAACCCATATAACCTACTGCTGCTTATAGACTGTTGGGAAAAGAAAGGGTACAACCTGCTGCATGATATGGGTAATTGCGCCTGTGGAGGATGCGGGGATAGATTTCACCACAACAGAAGTCTGCGTTGCTGTTTGTGACTGGGCCACATGCTGCAGCAGAGTCCTCTGGGGCTGAGATGACTGCTGGTGGGGCTGGGACCGATGACTGACTGAAAGTAAAGAGGTCAGTGGCACTTCTCCAGAACTAACTGCAGTAACTTCAACTATTTGCTTTGCGTTTAAGCTTCAACTGAAAGCATATATGAGGGAAATAAAGATCCGAGTATGAAAAACATCTTTTACTGTATGCCAGCTTCAACCTTAAAGCGTACATCTATTCTGAGAAGCCTCTTCAAGAAGCAACTCAGGGGTTTTGCTTTTGCCTCTGTCTCCTAAGAAATCACACTTGGTCCAAACCTCCTCCGGCCTCCCTCTCCCATCACACCAACTTTGCAAGCAGAATTTATACTCTATTTTCAGCTGGGTTCTTTATACAGCACCAGCATGACACCATAGAGCACAAGTCATTCTGTGGTTTTCACGCTGTTAAAAGCACCTGCACGATTGACTGCAATTAAGAACAGCAAACCTTGCTCACTGAATTGCTACTGCTGATAAACTGCAAGAAATACTCTCCAGAGCATAGGCTAAATTTGAACGATTAGCAATTAGAAAACGTTTGGGTATTGTGAAAGCAAGTGAGGTTGATCAGAAATCACAGACCAAAAAAATGGAGACCTTATCATGGGTCTATGTCACTTTTTAGAACAGACCCAGCATGAGTTACGGCGCTACGGTGATGGCTCTGTAATTGAATAGTGGATTGACAGAGAAATGATCTTCTGCTGAGAAAAAAAACCACAACCACAAACCATTCTATATTGCAGTCACTGATAAGACATAAATCCAAATTACTTTATGCCTGTCCATACTAATATGTAAGTATCTGCTTTAATTAACTTTTGAGTTACAAAATAATTAATAACTGAAGGAGAACAAGCAAAGTTTAAATTCAGTTGTAATGTAACTTAAAAAGTTTCTAGTGACCTTCCTGAAAGTTAAAAGGGGTCACATTTTAAATTAGTATGATAATTTTACTTTCCCACTCCAAGAAAGGAGTTGGATTATATCAATACCGGCCTGCATGCTGTGCCAGATCCGTCGTGGATATCCCCCAACAGTTCCTGCACAATTGAAAGCTTCATTTAAAAATAAAGTTTCTAACCTATATGGTTGTGTAGATATTCTTCCGAATGTGAACCAATACAGTGTTGTCTTCCTGAGTCTGCAGACAGACAAAAAATGGTGACACTAAGATGTGTGAACCGCTCCCTTCATCTCACGAGGAAGCACATGCTGAATCCCAGCTCCCGCACAGATTAAAGTGTGCCTAACCCTTTGGTCTAGGCGCATGCGGGAGATTTCTCAACGAATTATAGACTGTTTACTACCTCACTACTGAATTTTTAGCAGAAATGGATTACTGATGAATCCTGAGAAGCAGAAATTAAAACAAAAATAAAAACTCAATTACGTGCATTCCCTGGCTGTGTTCACAGAAACTGGGGGAAGAGACAAAAATCTAAGAGCAAAATAACCCATTCAGTGCTGTAGCAGAAACCGCCGCTAGTCAACTCCCAGCAGCCTGCATTTCTCTGTATATCAACTCAAGGTTTATAAAAATCCCAGTATTTCAAGTAGTAATCATGGCTCAAGGAAACTTTCAGCTTTCGTACTTTGTACGGCTTTGTAAGCTGCAGAGAAGGACTTACGTCTACAAAGATACCAACCGTAATTTCCCCTCCTCCCTGCAAAGGGCCCTATTTTACATCAACTTTTACAGCCAGACCCAGCAAAAACTGGAACCTCAAACAGAAGCTCAACGCACATATCTGTGTCAGTGAAGATAATGGACTGTTAATTGGAGATCACTTTAACACTATTTACTGTGCTTTTGAGTTTGTTTTAAAAGAGATCCAAGGGAGAGCGACTCAAACATTCAAAATTGAAGCCAGATACAGTAAGTGTTATTTAAAAGAATAACCATAACATCCCCCCCCCCCAGCTCCAATTTCACACAACTTAAATTTAGACCATACAAGGGATAGAAGCGAGGGGAGGAGGTACAGTGCAGGAAAATGAAAATATCGGATTAGACATTTAACACTAAAAACACTGGAGTTACAGATGTGTACTTATGCAATTTAATATAATCAAGTTTTACTCCTCTTTTCCAACGCAGATTTTCAACATGCTTTTGCTTTTATTTTCCAAATAAAGTAGGGAGACCAGTAATGTGGGGTTAAGAAATTAAAATGGAAAACAGGTAATTTGATCCTCTCATGTATGTATGGAAAGTGGCTCACACCTCACGTTCCGTGGTAGTAGGGAGCATCAGAGAGACAAGGGAGTCAAGGACTTAAACAAAATGGACAACCAGATAGGAGCAGTCAAGAGTTTAAAAAGTTTAGAGCTGAATCCCAACCATAATTTCAATTTGAATAATTTAGTTGTTTAAAAAGTGCAAATTTATCAGGTCAAAGCTTTCTAGCAAATGGAAGAAACTGGGGACTGCATTAGCATGCTAAATGCACACCTGGCTTAAAAACCCACTTAGTCCTGGTAAGCAAGTTCAAAGTCTGACTCCTCTTGATATGTACAAAAAATACTACACAGTTCCTGTAAGTTCATTTTCTACTTTTTCCTTACTAGACATTTTCCTTAAAGACAAGTGCGGCAGCCTGTCCTCTCCATCAGATCAGGGACCAGAAAATCTATTCAACTAGAATTGAACCAATCCCCCTTTGTTTCAGTTAGAAACATTCTCCACTATGCTCCACAAAAGCAGACGCAATCTTTGTCCCCTGCACAGGGTTTCAAGAGTGGAGGAAAAGACTCATTTCCTCTACAGCAAATTAAAGTGAAAAGACAAAAATCAAACCCATTGTAAGAAAATTCCAAAATTAAGTCCTCTGACTTCAACTGCAAATCCACCATCACACTACCTTAGTCACTTACCAGTTGTGATATATTCAGCAACTAATTCCGACTCTACTACAGCAATTGAAGGACTTTCTGGAGAATGTCTCTTTTCTTGGGTCATCTGGATTGGGACAGCCATTTGGCTCAAGTCAATGGTAGGCTGCCGTGGCTTCGATTCCAACTTTTCCTTCACTGCTTTAGAAGAAAAGAAAAAGCTAAAATAAACCTCCAATATATAAACCTCCAAAATAAAATAAACCTCCAATATAAATGCAAATGTTTAATTAAATACATAGTGAACATTATATAATAGATTCAAACAAACTGTTGCAGGATAAGAATAAAGGAATCAAACTGACTCAAAACAGGTGCTTTTCAATTACAAAACTTATTACCAACTGCTGCTTAAGCAAGTAATAAGCTTTGAAGTTATCCTAGAGAACTGCACGTGTTTCCACACCTGTTGTCTGCTGAAGTTCCAGCAAAGCTTTTATCGTGGAAGTAGCTGACTGAGATTCACTGGATACATCCTGGTAAATTATTGTAGGGCTTGTGTCCACAGCGATTTCATGTTCTGACCAATCTTGACTTCTTGAAGCAATCACATGGACTACAGGCTGAGAATCTGTTTTCAAAAGAACAAAGGCACATCAAATCATCACAGAACCATTTTGGGTTGGAGGACTCTTATCCCACTTCTTGCTTTAAAGCAGGGCTAGAATTCTAAATTAGACCAGGTTACATGTTATCGATTAACGTTTTGAACACTGCCAAGGACGCACACTCTACTTTTGCAACACTTTAGTTTTTATTACAATTGACTCTTGAAGTAAAACACTGCTGATGTTATGAACAGCTTCCAGGAAAACAAAAAGATCCTGTATCTTAGTTGTTTGTAAAAGCTTTGGTTTGAACAATCAAAGTTCAGCAGGTTTCTTTGTACGCTGAGTTTGCCTTGAATTGAACTCCTTTTCAGAAAGTTTTAGCTGTTCAGGTGATCAACAACTATTCAGCATTGTGAATTACCAGCTCCTACATTTTTTGTTTGTTGAATCTTCAACTTTTTTTAGTTTACTTAACATGTCAGTATAGACCAACAGCTACAAAATTATACAGAAAAGGTGACCAAAAGGCACATAAGTACACGTTTCACGAAGAGAGACTTGCTTTTCTTTGGTGCAGTGATACACTTCTGACCAACAGCCATTTATGGTTTTATGTATTTTTGTTATTTATGCCTTATTATTTATCCTCCTCTACCACACAAAGAGCTGCATCCGTACCATGGCTTGAAGCCACGGCACCATCCCCACCAGGACTGCGTGTCTGATGTACATCCTGATGCAGATATATGTGCCTATAAACGGACCAAAATTTATGTTGGACACATCACAGCTTTCAGTCATGCAGTGGAGAGACGCTTCAATACACTCGAGAAAGAGGGGGTTTTTTTTGACAGCCCATGCTCTGCCACCCAAAACCACTGCGCTACCTACTTCTGGCAGAATCCCCCAAAAACAGGGAACAGGCTGCAGGCCACAAGCATTGTAACAGCAAGTCAGAGCCCAGCAAGAAACCATTATCTCACCTTTTCACATAGGAAACGAAGGCATAGAATAAATAGCTCATAAAAGATAAACAAAGCCATAACAATGACAGTTACCGCCAACAGATTGGGTGAAAACCTGCGCTAAAAGGAGACACAGTGAGTTATATGAAACTAGCTAGCATGCTTGGGAGACAGTCCGTTCATATTCTATGTGACACCAATACACACCTTGGGAGCTCTGGGAGGACTCTGTCGAAGAAGAGCTGCTATCTGTGTAGGTTTGTGGTTCTTCTTTCACTTCTGGGAGAGAGGAGTTTCCTGTCTCTGCTACCCTTGATGCCTGCTGTAACGTTTCAGTCACCAACTGCCGGGTTTGTTCACTCACAACGGTTGCTTGAAATGTTACTGGCTTTGGTTTTATGAGAACCTAATTAGAAAGACAAATTTTGTGTATAGTAAGAGCACTCAAAATACCAGGTCTGAGCAATCAGAGCGCAGGGGGCCACTCAAATAGATCAACGTACAAGACCTACATAATATTGACAATATACTGAAAAAGTCTACCTGTAAATTCAGCAGCTCTGGTTATTAAACCACAAGTAAAGCCCAAGTAAATGGCAATGCACAAGAATGTACTTCTCACTCAGTAATTTGGAGCACTCAACACAATAAACCACTAAACAGTCATTTTTCAGGGCTGGATACAAGTATGGTGTGACAAGAGAAAGCTACGCAAGTGAGCTGGAACATGCACTGCACTGGTAAGGACAAGCACCTCTCTTCCGCAGCCCGTAATAAATACAGTCTTGAACAATCAAGACATGCAAAATAATCTATCTGAGAAAAGTTTAGTTCTTTTAAATACTAAGTGCAACCAGAGAAAAAAACGAAACTGAAAGCACCCAGAAATAAGCCAGATTCTCTGTATACAGCCCCACCAACTACACAAGGTTGCGGGGACAACCTGGACATACATTAACCAGAAAATAACTTCAATAAAACCTCAGATTTGATGGATGACCTGCGTCCAAACTCCGCGTCTTTATTTCTCACGATCTAGCCATTAGCTGTAAGACTTAAACAGGCATCTAGAGTCATGACCAGACAGTTTCAGCTATGTAAAAGGCTTAGTAAATACTTCTGGCTTGCTCTAGGCCTCCAGAAACAGCTAACAAATGCAAACACTGTGCTCAAGAAATCAGAATCAAGGCCACCTCATTACACCCCTAAGTCTCATTCCCCATAGACATATATTAATCCTGCAACAAATGCGGCAACACAGTGAAAAATTATTTACTTCCCATTAAAATTTAGGGGTACATTTCAAGACAGAAATGGGTCCTCACTGTACCTGCGTTTTCCCTTGCTGACCATAAACAATTTTAGTTGGGATGATTTTGGTGGCTGGCTGGACCGTGGACCCTATTCCTTTTGGCTGTGTAACAATCATTTTTGTGATGGGTCTTGTGGCAGTGATGATAGCAGGTTTTGCTCCTGCTGGCACTGCCTGAATAGTTTTCTCCCCCTGTAGAGAAGTCAAAGTTTACAGGTTAACTTAGCAAAATTCTCCAGAGAGACCCACTTCTCTAAAAAAATACAGAGTTATAGGTGAGTGTGTGTACCATGAAATCAATCTGCTGCTGCAACTAGATGTAGTTGATACAAAAAACATTCAAAGACCAAGAACAAAAAACTCTATGGCTTTGAATGGAAAAGCTACCAAAAACCCCTTTTCCATCACTTTACCTTTTGAGCTGCTCTGAAGGGGTGAACAAAAAAGAGTAACTAGAAGACATTGACAAGTCTTTTTTCAAGTTGCTTCAAACAATACACGTAAGTTGGAACTTCCCTCAAATCCTTGGCAAATGCTTTTTAAAACTTCTTACTTCTATTAACACTAACTTAGGCAAGACAGCTGCAAAACTTGAATTGAGATTTGCATTATCCTCACGATCAAGACATTAGTTATGTATGGACTTCTTTTGTTAAGCTAAAAGTTCACTTATTAAAAAAAAAAATGCAGATTCACAGCTGTTTCACAGGAAACATTTGACTTTGGAATAGTGCTGACATATGACTAGACTCCTGATAGCTTAAGAAGAGCAAAGACATTGAGCATGCTATTTTTTTTAGCTCCGCACAGTAACAAACCAGATGAGAAAAAACATTAGTTGCCAGTTCTCCCAGTATTCCTACCAATTCCCATCAAGTAGCTGGAAATCCCAAGAACCATACTTGCTTCAGGAATATCATCACATTCTGGTGGTTCCTACTGTGTAACATCACAAGATTTCCACTTGTGTGAAAAATACAGCTTTAAGTTTTGTAAACTAGGAAAGTTCAAAATCTTAAAGAAAAATCCTGAAAGATTTTATAAAAAAAAAAAAACAAACAAAAAAACAAACAAAAAAACAACCAAAACCAAGCCTCCCTACTCAGCCCCACTACTCAAGTAGACTTTTAAAGATGACGTGATTAATTCATTAAATCTCACATTTCTATCTAGGAACACAAAGTACTTTCATCATTTTTATTTACTAGCACTTATAGGTAAACCCAGTTGACGCTGGAAACTTGATTTGGCTCTTAGTACACATCAGGTTATCCTAAAAATAACTGAACAATATACAAGACTCAGGTATAGGATATTAGCGTTACACACCACGTAAATTGAAAGGTGGTACCCTTACTGCAAAGGGACAGTTTATTTCTGCCCTTTACATCCAGAAGATAACTGGTTGGAGATGCAAGTCTATAACACAGGACCATGGTCCTCACTGGAGCACAAACAAGGTAAGATTCTAGTAATTTTCTTCTATTTAATCCCTTCAGGATTACAAAATTATTAACCATGGAAAAAAGGCAAGCTCAAAAGCTTTTATTTTCCTTTAACTTTGAGAACGTTCCCAGCTTATTTTAAGCATCTTTCACATCCTGTAAAACATACTTGCTTTTCAAACACCCCTGACATTAAGGCATGCTGTATCTGTTAAGGAGCTCATGCACAGTTTGCTTTTAATAGGGACTTTAGCAGAATGAATGCAGCAGCCACCACACAGCCTGTCACTTGGCTATCGATTTGAGACTTGAAACTCTTACTTACCCCAGCATTCAACAGCGTTGTGACAACATTTTTGCCTGGAAGCCCTTGAATTGTAGTTCCTTTTCCAGTAGTCTTTTGCACAACAATCACATTGGGTTTGGATGTCATTGGAATTGTAGTGATTTTGGTTGTAGTTCCTAAATTTTTGTAGGAAAAGAAATAACGTGCAGTTTATCACATGTACATTTCCTTCCACTGTAAAAGCTGGTGAGCTATACAGGAATCATTGCATTTAAAACTGACAACACAACAAAAAAAGAAAGGGCAGAAACTGGCATGGGAATTTATGTCACCCAACTCAACATATAAACATTAGATACCCACCCTACAAATCTTTCACCTACAATAAAACCAGGGACGCCCAGGACAGAGTAATTTAGTCTATATTAGGATAGTCAGCCCCTTCTCATAAATTACAGAGCAGACTTATACAGCTTTCTCAGGCTAACGTGTAACTTTTCAAAGGCTAGAATTAGGGAGGGATAAGGACACCACTACTACTCAACTGAAGGTCCTATTTGCACAGACAAATACTGTTCTACAGATAACCACTCTAGAAGAATCTACGTACCAAGAATGTATCTCCGGTCAAGAGAAATACCAGCTCTTTCTGGCATTGAACTGTTGTAATACAAGTGACGAGTAGTGGATTGAAAGAAGGAAAAAAGAAAAATGCGCTATTGTTTTACAATCAGTTCTTAAAAGTTGAGCTTAGAAGTGCGTGGGAGAGTTTCTTTTGTTTTCGAAGAGCTGTGTTGGCCATTTCTGTTCCTCTCCCAGTATTTAATTAGTTTCATTCCCTATATCAGTTTTTATTTACCTGCAGTGACAGGTAATTCTGGTCAGCCCTTTACAGTCTACAAGAGTACATACACCAATATGTAAGTCATCAGTGTTATCAGACTGCTATTTCAACATCCACTCAGACAGCTTTTTATCAACACATTCCACTTTATCCTTGAAGAAAGTACCACTCCGTCACAGCAGAGCTGCAAACCCAACGATTCCCCTCACTACCTTCTACCCATTAGTCATGCCTGTAGATACTTCACTACATATTTCAGATTAATAATTCTCCTAATTCTGTGAAAGGGAAGACATGCTGAGACAAGATTATGATTTACTTAACTCTAGCGACTTCAGAGGCATCTAAAGACTGCTCCCCTATCAAGAAAACCAAAAAACCAAACCAACAAAATAACCCAAAATCCAAACAAAAAAACCCCAAACTCCACAAAATCCCAAACTCCACAAAAACCCCACCATGAAACAACAACAAAAAAAAAGCAGGCATCCTTTCCAAATTTGTGTTGTTTCAGGACAATTGTTATTATCCTCATCAAGCCCAGCCAAGGGTTTCCCCACAATAGCTGGTGCTCAGCAGAATAATACTTACATTTATGTACAAACTCACTAGTAGATCTACAAATCTTACCCACAACAGGCTAAAAAAATTACTTGTTCCCAAAGATGCTACTGTATCAAACCTAAATACCATTTTGAAGAAATTAGGATCTGAAAAACTGAGGTATCTCAACCAAACTACACCCCAGAGTGGGTTTACTGGATAGCTTACGCAGCACCGTCTAGTGACGGGAGCTGGCTGGTGCCACATCAGGTCTTTGCTAAGCATCAACAGCAGGAATGCCAAGTAAATTAAAGATATTACTAGACAGGATGAACAGACCCAGCAGACCTTGCTGTACACGTACACCTAGCTAGGAAATGCAGCAGCATTCTCTGCATTAGCACTGTTAAAAGTCCAAAACAGGTACTATGAAATCACGACTGGTGTGAGCGTTCTTGGTCCTGGTCCTAAAGAGACCCTGTGTGTAGACGCTATACTGGCAGAGAGTATCAAGGCTGGTCTGCATGAGGCTGGGAAGGAAAACTTAAAGTTAGATCACGAGGTAAGGCAAAGACAGGCTGTCACTGATAAAAGAACACAATAAGGTGGGGACTGCACAGCTGAATTTAACACAGAGTTCATTTTTATTCTGTCTTTGTATGTGCAGTGGAATAGAAGAGGGCAGCATCCAGAATATAAGATGATTTAAATTGGGGACGATACAGTCTTCTGATCTTTCTGCCGTCTAACAGAGGACAATATAGTAGTTCTCCTCCCCCACACTTCTCTCTCCTTCCCAGGCTTCCCTCGCATTAGATGTTTCACCCTTAAACGCAAGAACTACTGCAATCCTGAAGAACACTTTACCTCCATAACTTCTATCCATTATTTTCTTCTTCGTCCTCAGCTAGTTTTCCTCTGTATTAACTTCTTCTCCAATAAAGGTCCTAGTAATTATTTGAGCATGTAACCCACAGAAAAGCCTTCAACAATTAGAGCAAGTCTAAAGTTACTTTTGAAGTAAGACTTAATATCAAAGTACTCATATGCCTACCAGAAACAATATTACTGCTGATAATCTTCCCTCCCAGCGTAGCCAGCGATTTTGGTACTACGGTAATGATGCTACCACTTGTAGTTTTCACATAAGTAGCAGCCCCCGGAGTTCCAGCCATCCTCGCCCCTATAGAGGGACTAACCGTTGGCCGCGTATAGGTTGCTTGAGTTCCTGTTTTAGAGAGAGAACAAGAAAGCTCACTGTTAGAACATGATACTCTACTAGTATTTGTGGAAAAATAAGTTAGTTTAGAAAAAAAACCCATTAGATTTTATTCAAAGAGACCCCACACTGCAATTTATTACCGCCCTTTACAATTCTCCTACTACTTTTTAAACCTTCAGAGCAATATTCAAGTATATACCAACTTCAAAGAAATGTAAGAGTATTTTACCAAATATTCCATGACTGCCATATTTTAATTCACATCCTTGTGCCTAAGATTTTAATTTTCAGTAAGTGTTTAGATTCTGCCTGTATGTTCGTCACTTGCTCCCTTAGATGCCCCAAGAGTCAGGCATTTGATGGCACTACCAGAACTGATCCCTTCCTCTCTTAAAAGACACCCACACTATCACTTCTCCTACGTGACAAATTGTTTATGAAGAACACCACCAATGACTGGTCTACATATCACTCTAAGAGAAAAATAAAATTCACAATGATAACGCAATTTTATGAATCTAGCATTTAGCAGTACAAAAGAAACCTCCTGACATGGTATAAACGTTTTGGGTTTTATTTTTTCCCCCACACTTACTCCTTTCTCAGAATGAAAACAGAACTGAGTCCAGAGAAGAAACCTGCTCAAAATAATACGAGTCAACAGCTACATGAACATTGTAACTCCATTCTGCTTGCACTGCTGCAGATAGTGCGCTACAGACCTTAATTGCCAAAGATCACAGAGCAAAACTGTTATAAGCAGAAAGCCATGTGTTCAAATCCAAGAGAGCGCAATACAGGTTTTACCCATTAAATGAACGGCAAAACTGCTAGACTTTCATGTACTTAAGAATGATTTTGTGAAGTACCTCAAAGGTTAAAAAAAGAATATTAACCATTAGTTTATGCTAGTATTCCCAACCCATGCTAATAATTCAGGAATTCTGAAAAGTAGGATAAAGCTGCCTTTCAAGCTTTCCTCATTTAAGTTTACAACCTGAACAGTCTGCATTACTTCTGATCTTTAACCACTAAGAAAACACAAACACAATTAGATCTCCAGAAAAACAATGGGAGTTTAAAATTCAGTTTACTGGCCCTTTTATAAATTCATTGCAGGACTACGAGCAAGTCACCTGTCTTTTTAAAGTCCATATATGTAAAACAGGAATGATGCTGACCTATCTGCTTGAGGTACCTAAAAAGTTAAATTAATGTAAATTGTCTAATATAAGGTGCTACAGAAGTGCAAAGTATAAGTTGCAAGAAAACTTCCTTTAAAACAAACCCAGTGGGGGATGAACAATCACATTTTTGTGTACCAATTCAAAAAGATTGTAACAGATTGTGCATGTGCTGTTGTACTCACTGTTCTCAAGAGAGAAGTGGGGTTTTTTTACCCTAATAAACCATGTTTGATCACCTGTATGTCTGGGTTTACCCTCCCTTCCCTTCTCAGAGCCATAACTTACCAGTGGGAGTAGTGACCAGTTTAGTTGTCATGATAGTCCCATTACTGCTAACCACCATAATAGGTGAATTGCTACTGCTGGGCAAGGTCGCTGTAACTGGTTTGGGAAGGATTTTACTGGGCTGCACCTGTTGAGTGATTATTTTAACACCTAGGAAAGGAGAAAGGTCACTGTTAAAATACAGGCACGAAAAGGTACTTTCTGAAATGCTTTCTCAGACCAAGCCCTAGTGGGCAAGTAGCCTCACAAGGCTTCTATTCTGAGCCCGTGTATTCTTGATCCTGAAAATAATTTTTTTTTTGTTTGGATTGGTTTTTTTTTTTTCCCTTGAGGTTTTTTTTTCGTTTTGCAAATAACAAGACAGTCATCATCTCTGCCTTTCATGTGCCTGTTTCAATTCGTAGCTACTCCCACTGAGGCATGGGATTCCTTTACATTGATTTGATTGTAGTGATTTTTAATCTTTTCTGCTCCATGATTCAAAAAATAGAACATTTCCCAGGAATCAACAGGTTACAACCAATACTGAGTTGGTTCGTATACAATGAACCATCTAAAAGTGACATCGTTCTTCATCAATTTAGTCTGCAAATTCTAATATGTCTTAATTAGCCTAGTTGAATTTCACCCCTCTGAATAAATTAAAAGAAGCTTTCTGCACAAAGAGTATTCGTGGGCATAAGGAAGCGACGGCGACACTGGCTAGGGAAGGTTGCTTTAAGTAAACTGCTCTCTCTCCTCTTGAATTAATGGTTATCTTGAAGCCACAAAGGATTTAGGCTGAAACAAGCCCTGAGTAGAATCAGCAAGAAGAAAGGATGAGGAAACACCTTAATACAGCAAGGATCCTGCTCCCTCCCTCTCTATTTGTGTAGCGGAACGGGACGTCTGCGAGATTCACTTCTCAGTTGCAAAACAGGAGATTCATGTCATTTGTTCAAAAGTATATCCAGGACACTTGCATCTTATGTTCCTTGACAAGGTAAATGTATTGCAGTATGTTGATCAAATGCCACGAAACACCCAACCTGTATTAATCCTATCTAAATGTAGGCACTTATATTTGTCCACAAATACTTCTAGGTGAACGATTTTGTCCACTTGGGACGCGAAACATCCTCCAGAGAGGTTTTCTTTGTTCTATGTTGACTATAAAAGCAGTAAGGAGCAAAGAAGCTCCAAACGTAAATAATGAACTACCTGAAGTTAGGAAAGATAAACTGGAATCATCCAGACACAAAACTGGATCAAAAGCAAAGTCTCTTTGAAAACTGATTCACATCTTCCAGAAAGAATAGGTATTGGATGGTATTTCCAAAGAAACTTTAACTAAAAAGAACATTGAGCCTAA
Organism: Himantopus leucocephalus; assembly: GCA_003993805.1. Classification (NCBI taxonomy): domain Eukaryota; kingdom Metazoa; phylum Chordata; class Aves; order Charadriiformes; family Recurvirostridae; genus Himantopus; species Himantopus leucocephalus. The sequence continues at coordinate 219,785,671 of RSEF01000001.1, read as the reverse complement.
ATCTGTGGAAGAAGGCAAGGAGTGAAGCTCTTATTGATCAAATATTGCTCAGTGACTGGAGGATGGAGGCCTCTTATCTGTCTTCATTAGGGGATGTTTTTCTTAGGCAACAGTCCTATAATCCAAAAGAAGTTTATCAAAGGACAGGAGTAGGGCTGTTTATTTTTTCATTCTACAGTCTATTTTAATTCTTTGATCTATATAGTATGAATGTAAAATAATAATTTTACTGACGTGATTAATATAAAATAAGGATGTAAAAATACTTTGCACTTTTATAGCACTTCTCCCTTAAAAATTAGATAACTTTGCAAGCATTACTTCTTACTAAATCTTACAGAGGTAAGAACTGTATTCTACAGCAGAGTAAAGCCAATGTAAAAAAATTACACGACTTGCCCACAGTCAACTGAATGAATCAACGTTACAAGAAGAATCCAGTCCAACTTCCAGTCTCAGATCTAATTGTATTTGTTTTGACAAGTACCTCAAAAGTAGGTTTTGATTTCTAGACCCAAGAAAAGAATTAAAAACGTGAATTAACTCCTTTTTCCAGTTGATACAGTTGAACAGCTCTTGGCTCTTCAGAAAACTGGTGTCTTCCAGGTTGCCAATCACGTAACTTTTGAAGATACTTACATACCTTTCAATCTCTAAAGATAAAACTTTTATTCCTAAAGCACAGTCTGTATACCTGAACCAAACAAGAAGAGTGGCAGAACCAAATTCTTCAATTCTTGTTAGCTGAAAACATTAAGACATCCTTCATATCTACTTATATCCACGTTTAACGCCAAATCCTGTACCCAAGTAACTACGCCTTAATGACAGCTCCCCATGCACGTTTTGGAACAGAATTCTGCCCTCCTTTCTGGAGTTGTGGTTAGACCTCACCAATCAGCAATATGACCCAAGATTAACTCCGACTACCTGATTCCTGTTTGATCTGAATGGTGGGCTTGATGCCAGGTGGCAACTGAGATTGCTGTGGCTGCTGTTGAGCTACAGAAGACTGCACCAGCTGTTGCTGCTGCTGCTGCTGTTGTTGTTGCTGTTGTTGCTGCTGCTGCTGTTGCTGTTGTTGGGCCTGTTGTATTTGGTGCAGCTGCTGTTTGGGGGATTGCTGATGCTGTTTGGGAAACTGTGCTAAGATCTGAGTTGGATTCCCAACCAAACCTTTTGGGGAAGGTAGTCTGGTAGAGGCAACTTTAATTGCTGACGTAGACACACCTGTGAAAGAGTAAATGGTTTAAGAACGAACAGTGCAACACAGAAGAAAAGTATTACAATTCCTTAAGTACTTTTGCATTTAAGCTGTCTTTACTACTGAAAGATGAAAAGATATAAAAAAAAAAAGCTCCCACACAGAAGCAGCGCTCTGTTCAGAGTCAAGGGAGCTTCGTACAGATTTTCAATGTGGCAGCAGAACAGCAGCTAATGGAAAAACCACAATCCCAGTCTACTTCCTGCACCTTTGTAGCACAAAGAATTCACAACTATTTTGAAAGCCTGATCTTTAAGCTTCAAGAAAACAAAATTTTTATGGTGAAAATCATGACTACAAAAAGTTAGGATATGAGGATGACAAATATCAAACTCATGAACATTAGAAGGGACTATCTGTTAGAGAGTGCAATGTTATTTTAAAAGAATGAATTAAGTAATGGTATATAATTCAGAAAACTGCAGAACACACAGTTTTTGTGCTGATAGGTTAAGTGATCTTACAAGTAATAAAGTGGTTAAACCAAATCTGCAGTTAGATGGAAAGACAAAGTTCCCAAATAAATCTTAATACTTATTTCTGTCATTCCCTTACATAGTTGTCACAACATTTCCAGCAAAATTTGGCTTCATCTATAATTCTAAATGGCACATCCAGAAGCACCAAAGACAAACATAAAGTCCATGTCTTACGAAGGCAGTTTTTAACCAAGTCCCACCTGTAGTGGAAAACGGCAAGAAGTCCTCTCTTATTTCTCCTCTGCATATAAAGATGGCAGTGATAATGACAGAAATCATAAGCTACAATTCTGGCAATCTAAATAAGCAACCCTTTCCTCATGGCACCATTTAAGACAGTTTCTCCATTTTCTTGGTCATCTGTTTTCATTCACGAATTTAACTTTCCCACATTTGGAGGGATTATCAGTTTATGTCACAAAACATTTCACCAGCATGTTCTGCAATGACACTGATAGTCTTGAGAAAAGATTGTTAAAGAGATACTCCACCTAACTTATTTTAGAATTACAGCCTCTTCCATGATCAAACCCAACTAAAAATCCACAGTTCAAACAATATGAAATTCCGCTGTAAGCCCTTGTGCTCTGTAGGTAAGTATCTTCAGGACCTGATTAAGAGAAGCAAGATGGAAGGCAAAATACCTCCGCGGCCTTGATTCGGTGGTTCAACTTTTTGTGGAATTGAACAAGAACGGAAAATATGGACCAGGAAAAATTGCCATGTGATACTTGTCATTGTCAGGCACAGTATTTTTCAAGTGTTGGGTCATGGAGGCTCTTTCACTCATCCACAGCTTCCCTTCCAAATGTTAGCTAGCAGCTGGGGAGATGAATCAGTCAAGCTAGCATACAGAGTAGGAATCAGAAATTGGAATTTTAATCCAGGCCCACTCAGGTCTTAATTTTTAAGGACTTGAAAACCGACATGCTGAGAAAATACACAGATTAAAAAAGTGTAAACACTTCTCTACCTTTCAGAATTGTCACTGAGATTAGTTACCACAAGAAATATAGTAAAGACTGGGCACGTCTAGCATAAGTTGTATTTATTTGATGTTAACTTTGCATGTTTTGGTAAATCAGGCTTTAAGAGAAGCAATCATCTTCAGAGATTGGAAACATCTATTTTCCATGTATCAGATAGAGCTCTTAAAGCCAGTCATTTTGAGGCTACAGAGGTTTAATGCTGCAAGTAAAATCTTTTCAAAATAAAAAGCTATGCCACACCATCTCACCACGTTCGCTTTAAAAAGAGGATCTGCACATTTGTTGTTGAAGTAAAGAGGAGAAGAGTCCAACAAGAACTTTTGTGGGGTATCTTGGATTAGTTTCATCAATAGACTTCTTTCACGCCTCCTGTGCTTTACTCACTACATGTAAACATAAGTGCATCTCCCCTATGATATTCTCAAAACAAAGCAAAACTCATCAGCGAAAGAGCTTTTATAAATGTAATGTTATTGCCATACCTTGTGCTACTGTTGACATAACCACTGACGGTGTTGATGATACCACAGCAGTGACAGCAATAGTATTTGCAGTACAGGAGGGAGTGGAACAGCTACTGCTGGTGCTGCTGCTGACCAAAGAGGACTGAGAAGCAGTTATAACCACTGGTTGCTTTTGAGTAGTTGAGGCAATGACTGACGTTGGGACGAGTTTCGTGACTGCTGCATAGTTGTGGGATTTTGAGAGGATGTTGGGTACAAAAGTTGAGCTTGGAGAGGTGGTTACTATTATCACCTGAAAGAAGAAAAAGAACGAGGAATTTATTTGTTCTTTGCATTTCTTTAAAAGCATAAAATTTCAGTAATGTATCTGCTTATGTGTATTTAGTGTTAGAGATACATGCTTATTAGGACCATTTAAGAGCGGCATATTCGCATTTGCTGGCAACAAAAAATTTCAATTAGTTTGAAGAAGTGGCGATAAACATTTCCTTAAAATTAGAACTTTTTTTTTTTTTAAGGAAAACAATTCCTATCTAATTAAAGTACAATTATTTCATGTCTGAAGGCAAACAGACAGGAATGAACCGCTTGGCTTCATTAAACTGGCCCAGGAAGCCTGAAGCCCATTTTAAATGGAACTGAAGGGATTTCAAGCCAGTTTTAAACACCAGTCTCCCAAACCTTGCACATATATCAAGAAATGGCAGTGAGAGAAGAGATGATTTTTTTTTTCTCTAACAATTAACAAGCAGTTGCTGAGTCAGTAATGGGAAATATTTTTGATGCACAAGGCTGTAAACAATCAATATTTCATCAGTGAAAAACCTGGTTTAGGTTTAAAACAATTTCTGCTTTAATTAGTGCTCTCAATAACAAGAAATTCCTTCTTATCTGTCTGAAAACCATTTGTCTAAAGACAATAAACATTACCCCCCGTGCGAGTTACAATTACAACACCATGAATCTGATCTGACATAGAAAACCATAGAATTCATTATAACATTGGAAGAGGTCTGTTCTTATGCAACTGACCTAGAAAACTAAGCATTTCTTCAAGTACTGAATATGGGGACTGTTTACATAGAGAATCATTTTATTCTGCTTATATGTACCTCCTTGTACTTACAGACAGTTAAAATAGGAACACACAGCACAGAAATACAACATACTTTCAGTTTACCATGCAAAAATATTGAGAAATTGAGAAATGCAATTGTCCCAACAAAAATTTCATTTATTAAAACCTTACAAAATTAATGATTTGATGTAACAAAAGCAGATAGAAAAAAAAGGCACAGAAGGAGTAAAGAAAACGTGGGTCAGCTCAAACCAAAAGTCTTGCACTACTACCATAGGACTACTGAAACCTTGCCTGACAGAGAAAAGAAATATGATAATGGCACCAGAAATAGACTTAGGTGACAGATCAAGCAGTAAGACTTCAAGCACTTATTATTTATTAAAAAAAAAAAAAAAGGAAAAACCNTGGATGGAATAAAAGCAGCAAATTTCACCACCATGGCTGCCTCTGCCTCTCTTTTCCCTCCAGCGCTTTGTTTTTATGGTCCCCGCTACTTAACTAAGCCTTTAATATCTTGATCTGAGGAAAATCAAAAGCTTACTACCTCCAAGAGCTACAGGAGGTTGACCACAACTGACCAATGCCTGAAGGACAAGGTTTCCACATCTGCTGCTCTACCATTTTATTGCGTTCTCCAGGGAGAATGTTTTCTCTGCGTCACTCTTATTTTTACCTTCTGTCTAACCTGGATTTAATCAAAACACTTTTCTGAAATTGCTCTTAGGGTATGACCATGCAGACGAGCTGAACCTGACGCAGACTGATTCTGGTGCAAGGCTTGCAGGTGGAAAGATCCTACGATGTGCCTCTGGAGTTTCACCCTGTTTCTTCGCTAGTCGGTTAACACCAGAAACACTTCCTAAGTGTTTGAATTTTAGGGCCAGCTCCATTCCACCCAGGATAACTAATTTAGGAATAAAGCCAGAGGACAATTTGCAGTTAAAAAAGGCAGATTATTCACATTAAGCTTCCTACATAATCCATAGGGCAACAGGGCAAGTTCAGCGTCTCAACTAAGTGAGTACAGACATGTAGGATGAACCTGGGCATAACCACAACTCCTGAAGACCGCTGTTCTCCATTCAAAGACAGCGATAAAACCATCAGCCCAAGATTATCACTTAGTAACTCTTTATTTAACCATGCAAGGAAAAAAAGCTTGTAAAGCATTACAGTTCAACGATTGCTGTCCTGTGACGAAGCAGGTTTGCGTCTCTTTATTCTATTTCTTCTTTCAAAATTAATGCAGAACAAAGTTTAGTGGTCTGCATGTATGAAGTATATCCAGAAGACAGAATTTTCAGGTAAAAATGTAAAAGCATTTAAGCTCAAATCACAACAATTATATTTTTGAGATAGTATTTTCTCATGTATGTTGAAATGATCATGCTGAAATGATGGTACCTCATCATGGGTACCAAAACTGCATCACATCTTTTACAGCAGAAAGACTGCCAGAAAGAAATAAAGGCATTAACTGCCAGAGGCTTCACTAGCCAGATTCCTTCTGTGTCCTAGACAGAGGACTTTATTATAAGAGAATCCAGAAATTAGAGCTGTGACATTATTAGTTGTTACGACAAATCTTCCTCCAACCTACTAAAATGTCAAAACAATTCAGAAAGCTGGCATGCAGAAACGAAGAATTTCATTCATATCCACCAACTTCACTCATATCCAACTGCACTTGTTTAAAATAGTACATTGCCAATTTAAGTCTAACAAGTCTGACATTTAATTTAAAACTACTAAAAGGGATTTCTCCCACCGAAATGATCCAGTTACGTATTTTGGCATACCTGAATCCAACAAATGAGGACAGTGTGACAAGTTCAGATGCAAATGCTACTATAGCTCCCTAATGAAACAAGGGATGATTTTCCTATCACTGCAGATTAGTAAAAGTGTCAAATAAAACTATGCAAAGCAAACGCTAAAATTTCCATGTCGGGACAAGCAGAGGTACAACTGCAGAAAAGACTCTATCAACGGTCCGTTCGCTTCCTTTTGGAGATTTAATACACTCCATCTTTAACTATAACACTCATACTCAAGACAACACTAACAGACATTTAAGGCAAAAAAAAATTCTTTCTGCACAAAAGATGAGCCTAATAAGAGCAACAGGAGGGGTAGGTTAAGCCCCATCCTAGCTCTGAATTCGCTGCATTGAATGCAGGACATTTTATTTGATGGTTTATGCTACCCACGAATTTCTATACATGTATTCAGAGATGAAACTTGATTAAGCATACTGTTAAAGAACAGTGAATCAAATGAAAGCATCAAAGAGCTCTGAAGTGGGAAAAGGCCAGAAAGCAAGTTCTTTATTGCACATTACTTCAGTTAATCTTCCTTGGTTTTAAAGTTTCCAAAAATCAAGACATGAGAACTCAGCTAATCCAAACAGAGTCATAAAACAATTAAGACGACTAATAGAACAAATACAGTGTGAAGGTTTGAGCTCAATAGTCAAACTCTCACAGTTGGAAAAAAAGGCTTGTTAGTGGCCAGCCTATCATCAGTCTGTTGGTATCAAGGCCAAATTAATTCCACAGACCCCCCACGCCAAGTCTGCCTTAATTAATAACCATACCAAGAATGAACTTGGTCTGAGCCATTAATCTTTTTTTTAAATCTTAAGAACAAAAAAGTAGACGCATCTGAAATGCTTCCTAAAGCATGGGAAAATAGTCACGCCATAGATCAGGCACATAAAATCTGAGTCCCATACAAAATTTCAACACGGAAAAACCTTTTCCACGCACTGCATTGTGGTGAAAGCTGGGCACAGTCAGCTGAAATAACGCAACTGATTTTGACCACTATAACACTGTTAATGTAGAATGAGAAATGGCACGCTAGCACTGAAAGGAAAATAAAGCCCCCCCAGTCTTTGATCCGCTCCAAAAACAAGCTTTATAGACCCCATAAAACTAGTCTCTAGACAAAAGGCTTGGCAAGGGAAAGCCCATGCCACCTCTCCTGGAATTCTACTACTGCAAAGAATAATTATAAATAAGGAAAATAGAAATAAGAAAGATTACCTTTGACCAATAGTTGTTACCATCTGAAGGCTGTTCAGTGGCCTATGTGATCCAGTTCTCAGTGGACTAGTGTCCATATCACAAAACCCAACACCACAAATGGTACTAACTGGCAACCTTGTTGGCAGTCTCACCAGAGAGGCCAAGAATTGAATGAGCATGGAGACTGAATCCCCTCTCATCCCTAGAAGTGGTCCCTTCAGGTCAGGGTTGAGGCACATTGGTGGGGCAGTCTGGGGGAAGCTTGCACTCCCGCTGCCTGTGCTGTACCTGTTCTGTGGATAAAAAGAGGGCTTCAGTCTCCACGGCTGTCAATCCAGGTCCTTTCACACACAGGTGAACTAAATTCATACAAGAGTTTGGTTTTCTCTTTGTTCGTTTTAAAGAGGGATTACCTTATCCCAAGCGTAATCCTTAAAAAACAGCTAGGCACTTCATAGAAAGGAAGAGTCAAACATCACATCTTATTCATTGATAAAACCAGAACAAAGTAGCATTTGGCAGCTTCCCCCACATACCTTCTGTGTTGTCGTGTTTGTTGTCTGTGTTGAGGGCTTAGTGAAGGTTATTTTCACAGGCGACATGTGTGGTGGTAAGGAGTTGGCAATGCTCTGCATGATATTACTCATCTTGGGGCTGCCACTTACAGGCACTGTGATAGTTTTAGTGACAGGAGTCACTGCCTTCGGGACTTCTTTCAGGAGAACAGGGGAAGAACTAGAAGAATTCGTTCGCCGTCTTTTGCGGGGCTTTTCGTCATCATCTGAGCAGCTGACACCTGGAAAAGAAGTACTTTTTCTAAATTATATTTTCTCCATTTGCAGCTCTCAATGCTTTCTAAAACACTTCAAACTTGCTGAGTCTTATACCCACTTTCAAATAAGAGAAAAAGAAAGAGAGGATAAATTATTTCTTATGGTCACAACTAACCTGTATCACACCACAGATGGTCTTAGTCCTTGATACAGACCACAATTATAGCATCATAATGCAAAGAAACAAAACCCAAAAAAACCCAGGCACTCACTTAGCGGGTTACTTCATTCAGTTTAAGAGATTAAAAGAACATAAGAGCCAGTACAGGGATTTCACACTGTCTCCAGAAGTCTGACTAATGAGACTACGCACACAAGGGGGCTGGGATAACATTACGCACATTTCATTTTAAAACTTTACACAACACTGTTGTTGTTGTTGCGGGTTTTGTTGACAGCAACTGGACTGCTGAAGTTTATCCTCCTGTAGTCTTCTCTGATTTCAACCTCCTCGTCTACTTTCATGCCTCGCTTGTGATTACGGTACCCTTCTCCCTTTCACCTCAGCACAGCATCTTGAGATCCCATTTTTTTATTTTTTTTTTTTTTACAACACACCTTAACTATGAAGGTCAAACCTCACTTTATCCTCACTTTATCAGCTTCTGCCTTGTTTGGTGTGTTTTGTGCAACAGAGAGAAACCAGCACCTAACACACAATGGCACCTAAAAGCAACAGAAGTCCGGCCTCAAAGGAGTTCATCCTTCCTCACAATCATTTGCTGCATACGTAGAAAAAAGTCTGCTGCAACATTCAGCTGAGCAACGGATAACTCTTTCTGCAGCGTGATCAATGGATCTTAAATCCATACGAAACTCATCCTAAGCAGGCAAACAGTTCCTAAATCGGTATACGTTACAGAAAGACAGTTTAAATACTTTGAAAATCTCTTACAGCTATTGGGTAGCATTTACGTTTACCAAGTTAGCCAGTGTTAAACAATTAAAAATCAGAGTTATGCAGAAAATACACAATCCCCTCATGCAGAACAAGACTGAAGACGTTGTTCTGTATGCCTGAGGCTTACAGACAAAAAATGCTGCCACAGTAAAAAGCAGTCTTGCTGGTAACCCAAGCAAACTTGGTTGGCAGTCAATCTCTAATTAGGGTCAAGATCTAATTACTGACAATTTCTAATTAAAATAACTAAATATTCTGGCATTCAAAAAAAGTGAAGACGCAGGAATTAACATGGACAATGAAGTGCCCAGTAGCACAGCAAGTGATTTCTGCAAAATGGGATTCTCTCCTAGTATGAGTACCAGCTCACTCGCAGGTACGCTTCAGAAGGCGGACAGTTGTATCCACGCAAAGACAGAAAACTGAATGAGAGAAGGGAAGCAAAGGCTCTATTTTCAGTTTTATTTGAACTCCAAAACATAGTTTTAGCTGGCTGTAGCAGTACAAATGAAGCGTTGATCTACAAGTCCGGATTGCAAAGCTCTAATCAATAATTTGCTTTATGGCCCTGAACAAGCCAAGCAGTGATCTCCACCTATAAAGCAGAGATTTGGTTACATGACTTTAAGGTCTATTACGAACAGACTTTTAAGTATTACTGCGAGTGCACTACACAGACTTGCAACTGTGAGGTCACTAATCACATTGAGAATGTACAGGAATTTCAGAATCTCAGAATTCATTCGAATCAAAATCCACATGCAGCTAGGATGTTAGGACACAGCTGTTATTTTGGTGGGTCACCAAGAAATACTGGAGAGAAAGCTATTTGTTTGTGGTCCTCATCCATAACAAAAAACCAACAAAACCAAACACCACAACGCAGAAGAAAGAAAGAAAGATTAAACTAGCAAAACATTATTTTACATTAAGTACAGCTCATTTCATCTCCTGTTTCCACTGCTGGGGTTCTGTAAGAATGTTATTCCTGTAATTTCATGTTAGAAACTGCATTTGCAAAAATTTTTCCAGAGGCATTTAGCTAAAAAGTAATACACCTCGACTGTAACTCACACTTGACAAGCGAGGAAGCAGAGGCACGGAGAGGTTAATGGCTCAATCAGACTGTGACTTGGATGCGGTCACACAACAGATCAGTGGCGAAGTCACGACTGTAACTCAGGCCTCCTGAGCTTGCTCTTAAGCACATTTGTTAAAACTAACGTGACTGACATAACACATTCTGAAAGACGCACAATTCCTTAAAACAAACAAACAAAAAAAAAACCCACCAAAAAACACCCCCAAAACCCCTCGTGAAGTGGGGAAAAAATGAAATCTAGGGATGGAAGGACTAAAAATGAGAACCTTTCATCCTTCTATCGTGTGTCTAGACTGGTTTTATCCTCATTACCATGTAATAATTCAATAGAGGTCTCAATTAAATTTTTAAAAGGTTAAGAACATTTTCCCCTGAATCTTTAAACTAAAGTTGAGTGATTAGTGCATTAAACCAGAAAAATGAAAAATCCTGAGATAATGGGTTCCGCCGGTTGATACAGCCGTTAAAGATGGTGGTTTGCGAGTAACATTGTATTTACATAAGATGTGCCATTTCTGACTAGCTAGAAGTTTATACAAACATGCACATATAGCATAAAGATTACAATAATTTTTATAATATTAAAGGTATCCACAATAAGCATAAAATTAGCACTTATCAGCTTCACTATTAATCTTTGTCACCTGCACTTTGATAGACACCAAGTAAGGATAGAAGGAAACACTTTTAATTATTAGTTAAATAAAACTACCTTTGATGAGCTGGGCATATATATAAGGATGCATTCTGCTTTTAGAACTAGCTGATTTATTAGCCACAGAAGGGGGGCAGGGGGGAGACAAGAAGAAAGACTCTTTCTAGACATAATGCCCTGGAATTCCAAATTTAAATACATGAAGATGAGTATTGGCTGGGACTTCATATGGAGTTTTCACAGTTGCCCAGGAACGCAAGCCTCGCTAAGATTCGCTTCCAAATAAATCACAAGATCGCCAGAGGTAGTTAATGTAAGCTTGCCAAGCTACTGTATTGTAAAAAAGTCTAGGTCAACTGTGAAAGTGGAAAGGAGGGAGCTTTTCTAACTCAAATAAGTGACTACTATGCATTATTTAAGCAGAAGGAAGAGGGAAGTCCTTTGCAGAAGCGATCAGCAGAGCCACCTTAGAGACAACTTTCGAACAAACTGGATTGGAAATCCCCTGATATACAGCAATTCCTGTATTTTATTTTCAAAATACTTTTCACTCTTGTTTGTCCTTGCCATGACTGCTCCTTGCAGCATTTTACAACTAGTGGATTTATCCTGAATGCAATTTCTCTGAAAAAGGGAAGCAATAAATTCATTCCTTAGACTCAACCAAGGCATAAAGGCATTAAACGACTTGCCCAAGGTCAGAGTGCTTAACTCAGTCCATGCTTCAGCCACAAGACTGTCCCTTTCTTTCCCTTTTGTTAATCAGTTGCTAGTATCACTTACTTTTGACGTAAACAGTACTTCCACTTGGCAAGACGACTACATTGGAGGCTGGACTGGCGGGTCTGGGGGACTTCACTGTTGCTACACTGCCACTTGGAACAGGGGTGGATGTTGGGGTTGAAGTGGTACTTGTGTAGGAATAGCAAACCACCACTGAAGAGGAGAAAAGACACCTTCCATATAACTGAAGTGCAGAATCCCATTATTCTATCACTATTTTAACAATTGAAATGGAAGCCGAAGACTTATTGGGTCATTATCCACATCTTTGCCTCTGCAATCCTGTTACTGTTGAATATTCCTCAGTCTGACCTAAGCGCAGCCACGGCATTAACGGCCTTCAAGGATAACACAGAAATCTAACATCCCCTCCTCCCGTCCCCAGAAATCTGTGCTACAGATCCTAGATTTTTTATTTGTACTAGGCTGATGTCTTACTTTACAATTTGTTGTTCTTCATTTTAGCATTAATTCAATATTTCGATCTTTTTGCTTTTCTGTAAACGACGACATCCAGACTGGTAATTGACAGAAAATAGCTAGTGCCTCTCCTCAACAGTTCATCAGTTGAAGAAACCAAATTTTTCCTTCAGTAATGAACAACTGATTTTGCTAATCAGCTTTTTTAAACTGTTGCTTATAAGTTATAGTACAACAATCCAGTATTTCTCACAAAACCAGAATAAAACAGCCTATTTCAAGAAGCGTTACACATTCTCTAGTTGCATGAAGCACAATTCAAGCCTATTCAGCCAAGTTAGATGGAATGTGTACTAGCGTTATTTAAAAGGCACAGGGAAAGCAAAAAGCAATCTTTTAACATGTTAACTTGGTATGTTTAACCTGAAGGGGGGGAAAAATCCCCAAAACAAACAATAAAAAGAAAACCAACAAAATATTCTTGACTTTCACCAAAACCTACTTACATTCTTAAAATAAAGTGTTCTGAAACATCTTTCATCACTTACAAAAATTTACAAAATCTTAAACCATTGATCTAAGTTTTCACAGTTTACAGAGTTTACAAGTTAACCAGTGAATTTCCCCCTCTCTTTCTGGCACTTTTTTTTTAATCCCACTTGCTATTGTACTCACTAATACAAAGCTGTCAGATTTACGCTGCAGATGCTGCAAAGGCATCTTTCTAAAAAGGAAAAAAAAAAAGGTTTTTTTCATATTTCTGTGAATGCTGTGCAATACGAATGATTCAGATTTTTTTTTAAATATCTAACACTTAAAATCTAAGATAAGAACTTATACGGTGACATTATTTTTATATTCCCAGAGATTGCAGTGGAATCCCGGCTTTCTCTCACCTTCTTTGTTTCCAGTTTCTGCAGGAACTGGCAGAGACGCATTGTGCTGAACAGCTGCATTGGCAACAGCATTGGCGGTAACAGTAAAAGCTGTTTGTGGAACAAGCCGTGGCATCAGCGGCACCAGTCGACGACCTTCTATTGACCATTCGGAAGAGCTATTTGGTCCAGACATACTAAACAGAAATGCACATTCTGTAAGTATTCTGCTGAATTTCCAAAATACTCAGTACTCTTATTTCAGTGCTTTTTTCCAACAGTTAAAGTCTAAAAGGCAGTTTCTAGAGACGTACTAGAGCAATAACCTCCAACTTCCCTCATTTCAGGAAAGCACTCACATTTTTCCCACCTGATATAGAAATCCTCCCACAGAAAATTCAAGAGTTGCTCCTTATTTTACTGTTTTGTTTTAGAGAGCCCTTAAAGGGCCAGAGGTCTATGGATGTTCTATGGAACCATCTATGGATGGTTCAGAACCCCATAATTAGATTAGCTACTATTCAGGTAGAGTTGGTACACTCTCTACTCCTGGATGACAAAAATACCTACACAACCAATAGACTTCATAAAAGACTACTGAAATTGATTATGTTACAGGGAAAAACCCTTGGCTTCTAATGCAAATCTTGCTTTACCTGAACAGAAAAGTTTCTCAGACTTATTAAAGCAGTCCCAAACACGGCAACAGAATGTGAAAAATTATTTAAATACAGCCTGTGCATCTTCCTCAACTGCAACCAGCCTGCTACTCTCATTTTCTCCTACCCTTAGGACTTACCCACAAACCAGAATGGTTCAGAGAATGCTGTTCTTACTTAGATGAAGTGTTTATGTTTATGACTGTTATACATGAGTCATTTGTCAAATCAGCAAAACCAAAATGGCAAATCATTTTTCAATGCTGTTATGTTCTTAAGCAAATCAACCCATTTAATGTATTAATATATTCTGAAAAACAACTTCGCACGTGAACTATTGCAAGCAAGTTGCAGCAAAAGCTACCGCAAATTAGTTCATAAAATGCAGAGGATCTGCTCTGTTGTTAAATCCTGATACGCTTCAGCATTCTTCATACATATTCATATAGCAGATCTACATCAGCTGAGGTAAAAATACATTTTTAAAATCAAAAATAAGACTACAAATGTTGCATACAGCAAAGCTAGCAAAGTCGGCTTTCCTAATGAGTTAGAGAATTATTTAAGTCAAATACTATATTACCAACCACCACTTACAAAGAATTACCACAGGAAAAATAAAGAGATGCAGCACTTCACAATTGCACCTTGTCTGGAATATAATATCTCATCCATTTGAAGTTCAACACCTCAGGACAAACTTTATGCTTCTTCTGTAAAATGCTAAAAACAGAACTACTACTTAAAAAAGAAACTTGATTCAAAAAAAAGGATCCCCATTTGACAATTAAATGCTTATTTTTCATTATTTTTCCCCCTTTCTTTAAAGGAGTGTAAGGAAGTTGGTGGCTTTTGTTTGGTAAACAGCATATTTCTAACACTTTAAACTTGAACGCTAAAACACTAAAATATTAAATGTCCTTCTGCAGCACTAAAACAGTATGCTGATTTCGGCAAATCTTGGATCAGACAATTGCTAACTCCAAGTGGCCTGCTACTCGTATGATTTCCCTTTTTTGTTCCCATAACACCTAAGCTACTATACTCAAAAATCAATGGCTGTAATACAGAAAAAAAAATAACACAGACACTAACAATCCAGCTCCGTTTAAAGACAGTTTTTAAGAGTAAGACTGTTAAGGAACTATCAAAGATACATAAGCACTTGCTCTTTTGCTCCTCTCCACCTCCCAAAATCACGTGGAGCTTGCAAAAGCAAATGCAAGGAGGAACCAGCCCGGTTGATGTCAGCACAGCAGCTGCATCAAGCACAGAACAGTGGACACTGATGTCATCAGTTAGCTTGCTGCAGTTTTTTTTAATCTGACCATTTTTCCCCCTCTGTGCTGATACACTGTTTTCCACTAATCTCTGCCACCTCTTTCCCTCCCTTTGTCTTTCTACATAGTGACATCCCTCTTAATAGAACCCTTCCAAACAAATTTAAATAAAATTAAAGGTAAAACAAAAAACAAAGCAAACATGTTCATCCTGCTTATGAATTTCTCTATTTTCTCCACTCTGCTTCTTCTGGTCTATCTTACAGAAAGCTCTTCATGACAAAAGACTGTTTCTTGTATCACACTTGTACAGTGCCTTCAGATCCAAAATGCAACAGCACTAAATAACTGTTTCTAGTTCCCTGATGTAAATCTGATACAGTAATTCCTTCATCCATACACTGTTTTAACTACTGTTCTTTTAACCACTATCAATCTTCAAAGCTCTATCGTTCAGTTACAGCATAATGGATTTTCCAAAGGGTACCTTTGGAAATCACGTAGAAAATGACCTGTAACTTACTTGTGTGCAATAGTCGTTAGTCGTTCATCATTTACTGCTCTCCGAACTTCAGCACGATGTCGCTCCGTGGAAATACTATTAAAAAAATCAGCAATATATTTTAGTCAGAGGGAGACATGAACATTTATCTAAAACTTCTACCTAAAATTAAACTTGTGAATAATCTACTCAAGAGACAAAAGGAACAGGCATTTACATTTAAGAGATTGGCACTTAACTTTTGCTATCATAGGCAGAAAAAAATGAATGTATTATTGTTGAAAAATACTACTCAAGAACAAAAAGAACATTACTGTTCATAGGGTACCCCTGCAAAACAGCTAGAATCCAACCTCCTAATGAGAGCAATAAATTTAAAGCATATGGTAGAAAAATTTGCACAGAACATGCAGCGTTCTTTCTTGATATAACTTGGGTCCAAAGACCTTGAGGTCCTACCTTGACGAAACTCCAAGCTAGCACACATTCATGAGCTAGCTGCAATCCTTTTAACACTCAGTATCTCACAAAACACCAACAAAACAGTAAAGCTTCAACCACAGAAGCTCAGTTGTTTTCCTTACTAAAAACTGAAATCAGAATAGGAATTAAACCTCCAGAAGATGGAGAATTACTTCTCTGTATTAAGATTTGCTTTGTGATATTAGTGATAGAAAACGCACCCAATACCTCAAAAGAAAACAGGTCATCGGTTGTTACTTTAAAAAGGTCAGAGTTACCTAAGCACTTTAGAGAGTTCTCCAAGAAGATCCTTCTTCTCTTTCGTAAGGTCTCCCTGTGCACGTAAGGCACTGATGACACCTGCATATGCCTCCAGTTCTGAAGAATTAGAGCAAATATTTCTATTTAACACTCACAGCAAAGGAAAAAAAAATGTTATTTTCAGTATTACTGACAGTATTCTATTAATTTTCAAAAGCATTAAGAGGAACATGTCTTTCAATTATTTAGTGCTTTTCAAAGGAGATTGATGATTTAGAACTCTCTCAGTCAATTACTCTGCAGCGTACAGCTTTTCTATTAAACAATTGTATCATCACAGAGGATTATCTAGTTTATAAACCCAACCGAATATTTCAAGCTCTCTCTGAGTTGACAGTTGACAGCCAGAAAGCTTGAAGAAACAGTCCCCAAATTTGGAGAGTAGCTCAGAATTCTCTAGAATCAGGAGAAAAAAAATCTTTAACGTGTATCGTTATTAAAAGTTCCAGGGAAAAGCTTGGCTTAAAAAATAAATACACTATTAAAAGAGCAACTGATTTTTTTTGTAATGCTGTTGCTTAATTAGCATGAAGAATATCAGCTCTAGTTTGTTAAATAAGATCATCATAATCTTTTATGCCCATTTACTTGATACGTACAACTGCTTGAATCTGAAAAGAATGCAACACACTGAATTAAACCTCTCAACACAAAAGAAACAATCCAGCTATTCTTAACTGTAGAGCCACCACAAAGATTAACTCACGAAACACCTCTGATTTAACGTAAATTTATAATTCCAGGTGACCTATGTAAATGTCACGCTATAGGTGTTTTGAAAAATAGAACAGTTAAAGGCTACTGAAACTTCTGAATTTTGTCCTACTAAGCAGGGTGAAAACACACCTAACGCAAATAATGGAGTCTGCTAATTTGCCAGAGGATGACTTGCTGTTCTAAGCTTAGCACAGTTTAAGGAAACATTACTGAAACTCCTGCTTTAAACCAGAAATACAAATTCTTTCAATACTTACATAGGTGCCTTTCATTCGGCCTCCCCATTTCAGCAGCCAACCCAAACCAACCCCACAACAGATCCCAGTTAACCGAAAGCGAGAATGAAAGGGGCAGGCCAAAACCTAACACCTCTGAAGTTTGCTGCAAAAGAAAGACTGGTGCTGTTCTGAAAAGCTTTCAGTTTAGGATTCCAAAGAGCTAATTTACAAATCAAATCAAGGAATTGTGCTGAAAAGAAGTCCTGCTCTCCTGTCCTGATTAAGCAGACAAAACACAAAGCAGAGTCGCTTTGGTTAACTATGCAGCCTGCACAGGGATGTTGAGTGACCTACAGAAGCATTTACAGCTTCAGTTATAAAACATTTGCTAATTAATGCAATGGTTATTACTAATATCAACATTTATTTAGACAACCATGTTACAATATTTAAGATACTAATTATTTTCCTCTGTTAACAACATAAAGTAATTCTCAGACACAACCGTATAATTATTTAGCAAGGATAGATTTTCTTTTTTTTCCTCTCTGCATTTTTAATAGAAATCCTCTGCACTAGGCCTTTAAAAATGCACAATCTGGCCTTTTGGAAGCTAGTAAAGATTACAGAACGGCTATAACTACCCTTCTCACCCTTATGTCTATGTAGCAACCACTAACCGGTGCACTCTCTTTCTAACACAGAACACATCAAGCAGCCAAAACAGGTTTCACAAATAAGAATCATTATTTCTTTCATGCTAAGGCGCTACCATCATCCCCTCAGTCAGTCATAAGCCACGAACGCCGCAGGACGACGCTCTGTGCTGCACACCTCAGGACGCATTTCAGCCTCACCTACACCACTGCACTTCACTCATGACGGTTCACCCCGCTACTGCCGAACGGCCAACCGAATAAGATGTTGGGCTGAGAGCCGGTAAAGTGGGACTCTATCAAGCAGATGAATATTGCTGGATGTGACCGTTAGACGGCGATTCGCTCCCACTGCCCGTGCTCCTTCACCCTCCAATCTTGTGGTGCATCTATCTAAACCGAGAGTTTCTCTACCCTGGGAGAGAGACGGCTGCTACGGGCTCTGATCCTCTGTTAACGCTGGCAGGGCCCCCTTGTGGGGACACAGCTCATGCCAGCAAACAAAAAAAAAAAAAAAGATTTATTTTTTTTAATTTTTTTTTTTTCCTGTCAGCCTAGGTTATGTCATTGAAGGAGGTGTAGCTGCAGTTCTGTTTGGCTCAGCTGCGCCAGCAAGGTTCTGCCAGCACACCACCGGCAGCTGGGGTGGAAGTTTGGTTTGTTTTTTTTTTCCACGCTCCTAGCCAGCAGAGCTACGTTAACAAAATTTAGTAGCACAGATCCGGTCTAGATCTTTTGGCATCCTGCACTTTCTCCTAGTTTTCATACTTCTTAAGCCTTGCTTAAAACCTAGGGCTGTCACCTTAATGGATGTACAGCTTAGTGGCAATGTCGGGTGCAACATCTGCGTCACCGTCTGCTTCGACAGAGCGCAAATCCCAGATTCCCAAGAAATGAAATAAAAAGGGCAAAGCAAGGGAAAATATATTCTCAACTCTCAGAAAATCAAGTGGATGGCTTCATAATGTATGAAAACCTTGGCACAGTTAAGAAGTGCAGCACATCATCTTTTAACACTCAAGTAAAATGAGAACAAGAAAAGCTGTGACTTGACTGTCACAGGAAGTCAGAGGCAGCCTCAACTTTCCTCCTGACATCATCTCCTGGATTATGCACCTCAGAAGCAAGTCTGAAAAGAAATCTAAGGTTTTTTTCCCTTCTAATGCTGCACATCATTTAACTGGCAAAAAATCCTTAACTAAATAAAAAGCAATTCAGCTCTAAGAACTCAAAAACGACCGTGCAAGATCAGATCAACCATCTAACAAAGGATTCTCTCCTGTGGTAGCCAAAAGTGGAGGAGAGGAAAGAGCAAATATGTCTATTAACTTCCAACATACAAAAGCATGTCTCCTTGTACACATGTACCTACAAGAACAGAGCACCAAAAAAAAATAAAAATCTCCCAATATGTATCTATTGGGCAGGGCTCTCAGATATTGAACTACATTTGAAATAATGCAAAAAGCTCCTGTTGTTATAAGTGAGAACATTGTCTTCACGCTTCCCTATCAACCTGTGTAAATGCAAATCACAAATTACTGTTTTTCTTCTGTTTCAGGTCTTTACGATAGCACCTTTACTACCTGAACACAGACCTACAGTGCCAGTTAAACCAGGGTTCCATGAGTTTTTTTGGTAGAAAAAGGTGTCTAATACACAAGTGAAAAACAAAGACCCTCCTCTCACAGAGTATCCCATTGCACGTTAATAGTCGTAAGAACAGCAACGCAACACTGCAGCACTGAGGCAGAGATGGACCAGGACTTCCATGAGAAATTCTACCAAACCAAAACAATTCTGCTCTATTCATTTTGCTCAGGCAGAGAGAGCATCTGCCAAACATCATTTTAAGCCAGGGCTGTCAAACCAATGACACATGCAAAATGCAGGAAATGACTTGTAAGTTGCCTGTAGACATACTAAAGTATTTCACGGAAGCAGCAGCCAGGCAAATCTTAAAAGGGCAAACATACAGACCCACAAATTGTATCTTACTGTACCCAGTTTGCGAAGGATCCTCTTGCATTCATCTCTGCTGAGATCCAGAAGAGTTGGCCACACCACAGGCATCTTTTCCTTGTCTTTGCGCTCCCACAGAGCTCAGCCTCGCTGAAAAAGGAATATAAACGCAGTAAGTGCGAGTCCATCATTTTTTGATTTCCCAAGCCGATTAACGCAAACTCTCCTCAGTCTGCTCACAACTCCACCGACACATTTGCTCCCATCCCTCCTCCAACCTTTGTAATGGCATGCTTTGCCATGCAGGAATTCAGCAGTTTCACAAGGGCACGGACTTCCGATACTCTCTTGCTCAGATCCATCCCCCAAGCTTTTTTACCGAGTTTCCTATCTCCTTCTCAAGCCTTTTTTTTTTTTTCCTCCATGCCATAACGCTCTCCGAATTGATGTTCGAGTCTCCTCCCTCTCTTTATGCACAGAGCACCTATTATAAGAACTCTTCCTGCGAACCGCACGCCCCCCCCCCC
>RSEF01000001.1:219743277-219762480 GCA_003993805.1 Himantopus leucocephalus | reverse complement strand
TTCCCCCCCCCCCGGGGGGGGGCTCGTTGGAGTGATGGTGACAGACGGTGGTGCCGCTCCGGGGGGCGGCGAGTGAGGGGAGTGTGGGGCTGTGAGGGGAGTGTGGGGCTGTGNTGGTGACAGACGGTGGTGCCGCTCCGGGGGGCGGCGAGTGAGGGGAGTGAGGGGCTGTGAGGGGAGTGTGGGGCTGAGGGAGCGAGGGGCTGTCTGGTTGTGAGGGGCTGAGGGAGTGAGAGAGTGTCTGGTTGGGGCCGGGGTGGGGGATGCTGAGGGAGTGACGGACCGCCTGGTTGGGATGAGGAGTGGGATGCTGAGTGCGTGAGGGGCTACCTGTTTGTGGGGATGGATGCTGAGGGTTTGAGGGGCTCCCCAGCTGTGAGGGGTGTGGGAGAGAGTGAGAGGGTACCTGGGTGTGAGGGGGTGCACATGTGTTAGGGGGCGTGGGGCAGCGATGGGATGTATGGGGCAGCTGGATGGATGCAGGAGCAGTGGGATGAGGCAAGGGAGCCCGTGCATCATGGGGAGCAGCCTGCGCAGAGCCAGCGCTGGTTCAGGTGGTGGAAGTCTGTCAGTCCTGCTGCATGTGCTGAGGTGATGTGGTGCTGGATCATGAGGGGTGTGTGTGAAAAATAGGGCACTGATGTGACAGGCAGCTGTCACAGGATTGCAAGGATGGTGGTTGCTGGCGAAGCATCATAAGCAACAGCAGAAGTGGTGGGATATTCAAGTTCCAAATGGGTGAAAAGCGCGGCTGGTGCACTGGTAGAGCAAGACATGTGTAAGTGAGAGGCCATGGAAAATACTATGAAAAATAAATCATGCATGCAAATGTAGAAACCCCCATACAGAAGCCCTTTGAATCTAGATAATGCTCTTAAAATCACTTGGCTTAACTCACTCTTCACAATTTTGGAAGGTGCATAGGTGCTAGAGCAATACCAGTTATCTCTCTCCTAAGAGTAGGTAATTAAGGCTGAAATTTTTGGTGATTTATACACGATATTTGCTTGCTGCCTTCCCTAAAGCTGCTTGACCTGATTTTTGGAAAATTTCAAAACCCGTGGGAATTGTGGGTACATAGGTTTTTTCCTAAGAAAACAGTCCCCTCTAAGTGATTTCAAAAGAAGACACAAAAACCTTGCAGAGGTGGTAGCTGCTGGTTAAAGCTGTGTTTTCGGATATGTTGTCAAGCTCTCCTGCGTGAATGCAATGCCTCACGTTAGGGCTGGGATAACCAGACCCATTTCTGATGCCCATCCATGCGAGGTTTTGTAGTATAATCCTTATGACATATGTTTACGCTTTTAATGAAAACTGAAATTGAAATAGTTGATTGCCTAACTCTTAAACATTAATTTGTATAGTTCATTCCTAGCGTTGTCTCTTTCCACCTTCCATCCTTTGAGAGCCACAGCTTCTTACACAGTCAAAGAAAGGAATGACTGCAGTTTGTGCGGAATTGAAGATATTTGGTGCTGGCTGAACTTCAGCCCTAATTTGTGAGGAGTCCATGCTGTAAGATCTGAGTCATGTCAAGTTGTGCAAAATTGGTCAATATGTGACAGTTCATTGTGTGAAGAAATTACCCCCTTCAGTTTATAATTTTTTTGTTGAAAGACATTTTGAATGAATGTTTTCCTCTACAGGGGTAGGTCAAAAAAATGTGCAGTTAATTAAACAATGTACTAATCATAAATACATTTTTTTTAAACTGTATTTCAGAATTAGACTACTACTACTACTTTTAACAACCATTTGTGGAAGTTTGAAAAAAAAATGTGTGTCAGCTACAATGAGTTGAGCAGTATTGTTTTATGGATATTTCCTTTGCAAACACTAAAGTGGATCACAGACATGGTTTTAGGAAGCATGTACTGGCTTACATTTCTACGGTGTGTGAGCAAGCATGCGTTCTGAGTGCATGACTATTTCATAATCCCCTTGAAGTCGTTCAGGCTAATACGATTAATGATCCTGTAACAGAATAATAGAAAATAAGAGTTAAAATTGACCCTGAAGGATCATCTAGATCTTTCCACTGTCCAAAGGAAGGATAAGCTATACATAAACTGTTTCTAGTATCTTTGTTGTACTCTTAAAAACATGTAGTGACAAAGATGACACTCTTTAAGTTCTCTACACGTTCCCCCCTGCCCAATATCTTACACCTTTGTCATTTAAACCTATGTTAAAATGTCCAAAGTTGATCATATATTGTATTTTAACAACAGCACTTAAAGACTGAAAATCCATGCAACCCTCTGCTGCTGTAGACTGGAGGATGTTAGTGGTTTATTCTCTGGTTTGGACTACAGCAGTCGTGTGCAGTTGCAAATGAAAATGTGTTGCTTGTACTGCTTGCTGTCATAGAAACCTCTTACCGTTATAGGTCAATCTCGTCTGGCAAGCAAAGTACTTAAGGCCAAAAATGTGTAGTTTGCACTTGGGAGCTTACAGTGAGAAAGTCTGAGTATAACGGCATTAGAATACATCTTTAAAAATAAATTTTAATTTAAGAAAAGTCATGGATGAGAAATACATAGTCCCAGGTAAATGGTCTCTACTACCTTACTGCTTTCAGTTTTTCCACAATAACTGAATAATTGCCTTTACGTTTTCCCAGTTCAGTGCTAAGCAGTTCCAGTTAGACGTTCTGAGTCTGATCTTTCAAGAGCTAGCAAGTCTGTGAGAGCTAACTGGTTAGTTAAGACCAGCTTCATTTATTGTCGCTACCTGAGAAAACGAGAAGGGGTGCACAGATGAGGCTTTGAAAAAGAACCAGCTGCATTTAGTGGATGGTACGTAGTCTTTTCATATCAAACATTAATGTAAATAGCCTCTGTTACCCCAATAAGGGTACACATTTTACAGTTTTATACAGTCGAGGCAGTGATCCCCACGGTAAGATCTGTCTGTTTAACCCTCATCTGTGTTTCTGACTCTGTTCATCATGGTGGTTTGAGTTAAAGTCAGTTGCGAATATTTAGAACAAAATACTTCTTAAGCAAAGAGACGCTATTCTACTGCGGCTGACCAATACTGTGGTAACATAAAACACTTTATCTGCACCTAAATAAAAGGCCATTTGAGCTTCCATGAGATGTCAGCAAATCTCTGAAAATGTGAAGTTTGTGACTGGAGAAAAACTTCTTAAAAGCTAATGAGCGATACCTAAGCAGTGGTTTAATATATTGCATTGAAATGGCTTTAAATTTGTGCCAAATATTTTGCAACTGAAACACTTGGACAACAGTATACAGTGTGCATTATTTGAATACTAATAAAACCCGGAGAATTTTTTATATGTAATTTTATTCTAAAATCTTTTTAATTGCTGCTTGGATACTACCATGCAGAGCTCTGTTGGGTGGTTTCGGGGATCTGACCTCCTCTTTCTTTGTTCTTACATTCCTCATTCCTTGGAGAGCATTCCTTTTGCAGCCAAACTCGTAGCAATACTGAAGGGCCCAATTCAGATTCGGATGGAGTTTGTGTGTTTGAGTCCAGTCGCACAACCTCCACCATCTCCCTCTAGTCCTGTAGCTACATGAGACAACATCAACGCTCCAGCCTTTGCCAGTAGAGTTTCCCGGATGCCTACAGCTCTGTTTTCCCATCTGCTGCTCCGATGGGGTGAGGAGCTCGGTGCCCATGTCTGATCAGGACCCACAAACTGAGGCTCTGCGTGCCAAGGGCTTCTTTAGGATCGTGTGCTCTGACAGTGTTGACTTCAGCACAAAAGGCCGCTGCCACAGCCACTTTTATGCAATTGTAGAAGAAGTTGGGAAGTGAGAGGAATGTTGGGTGGTTAATTTAATTCTTGTGAGACTCATTTCCTGAGTAAGCCTCCTCTGAAGAGCTCATGGTACCTTTTGCCATCACTCATTAGTCTGATCTGGTCCCTAGCTATTGCTAGTATCTGCTTAACTTGTTCTATAGTTGGCAGCAACATTGGAGGTGAAGGGATTCAGGCTGATTTTTGCATGTCCTTGACAACTGCGTGCCAGTTCTAGATGCACCATCGCTGCCACCGATTTGTCCCTGTGTGGTTGCCAGGTGATTGAGAGGAGTTACCGTAATGTGAGGAGCTCTGACTTTGCTCCCTGGCGGTCTTCCTCAGCTTCCCTGAGCCACAGAGCGAGGCAGGTAAGAGACTGGAGTCAGGTTCTTGGTCTGGATACCCCTCTTGACTGAAAGCCTCCCTAGTGGCTCATTGGCCTTTGTGACACCCCGATATAATCTCCTTTAACGAGTTATCTGGTAATCAGCACCCACTGAGAAAGTATGAGAGCCAGATTCAATAGAATCATAGAATTGTTAAGGTTGGAAGGGACCTTTAAGATCACCAAGTCCAACCATTAACCTAACCTGACAAAACCACATCTAAACCATATCCCCAAGTACCACATCTACCCTTTTTTTAAACACCTCCAGGGATGGCGAATCCACCCCCTCCCTGGGCAGCCTGTTCCAATATTGGATAACCCTTTCAGTGAAGAAATTTTTCCTAATATCCAACCTAAACTGCATGCTAAAGGTCTCCTGTGTAAAAAGACTGTGTTTATACCATTTGGTTAAGTGGAGAATGCTCTCCTGTTCTCTTGTTGGGGTGATTGTGGTGTCTGGGCAAGAGTGGAAGATCTGTGGTTCCAAAAAACTGAGCAAGAAATGATGTTTTTTAATTACTATTTTAAGTCATTGTTAAGGATACTATGTCTAGATCTATGAGAACAATATTATAAATTATTTGTGGTTTATGGCACTTGCTGCCACTGTTATTCTGATATTTTGCATGAGCGAAAAATTAAGATGCACAAACCGTTCAGCCAGCAGAGATCAGAATCCAAGATTCCCCCCTTTCATCTTCAGTTGCACTTTACTGCACTTGGTTAAAGTAGAGGTGATGGTGTATCCACTCAGAGCTGTGGATTTCCTCATTTGGGCTGTCCACCAAAACATCTGGCGAGACAACCTTCATTCCTAAATTGTTGAATAATCGCTAACTGTTTTTCTTGCTCCTTGTTCCTAAGAGCAACAATTCCATGTTTGCAGTCAATAATAATAAAATTGCTTTCTCGTAACTTCTAGCTGTTTCTTGTGTTGGGACCTATCTTCTTTTTAATTTAGGAATAAAAAAGAAGATATAATGCCTTTGTTTTTAAGTGAACCAAGT
Organism: Himantopus leucocephalus; assembly: GCA_003993805.1. Taxonomy (NCBI): domain Eukaryota; kingdom Metazoa; phylum Chordata; class Aves; order Charadriiformes; family Recurvirostridae; genus Himantopus; species Himantopus leucocephalus. Next base: position 219,757,307 of record RSEF01000001.1, on the reverse strand, counting down.
AGCTTTTTCACTTTCACAAATTTCAGCAATGATTGGTTTGTGGGGAGATCTCCCCCACTTTTGCCCTAGTAGACTCCATGTAACTTTTCTGTGTAGGTTCCTGGAACTTTGTTGATGTTGCCAACATCTACCAATTAAAAAAAAAACCAAGCACAACACTTTAAAGTATCAGTCCATGTTGAAAAGTATGTAGCAAAGTGATGGACTGTAAAGTAAAATAAGTTTCTGAGACTGTAGTTAAAGTTCCTCCTCCTTTTTGCTGTAGAATTATTGTGATGTTACTGTAATTCTTTATAATATAGTTGTCTCTGGTGTTCTTGAGTTTGTCTGGGGAAGGATTTACCCTAGGAGGAATGGGAGCTTGTGTAACTGCTCTGTACACTTAGAATAATGAAGAAATCATCAGTCGTGTTCATGTGAAGGTTTTTAGTCATCTGTATTGAATGTTTTCAACTCTCTGTCTACTTATGTGCTGTTGTAAATTGGTGGCTCTGATGCAAGTGCATTAAAATAACGCTCCTTCAGAGGATTATTTTTGCAGAAAGGAAATGAAGATTATTTTTTTTTTATTAAACTTTTAAATACAGATGTGTTGATAGCTGCTAGAGTCCTGTTAATTTATATATATATTTTTACTGGACAAATAAAATGCAGATGAGTTTTACTGGAGTAGCTGTGCAGAATCAGTCTATCAGTGTTGTTACTCAAAAATCCATAGCAAGAAAGTGATTGCATAGACCCCAGGGGGAAATATAAGCTGACTAATGTATTTGCATCAATGGCTGCAAGTGGTTTACTCGCCAAAGGAAATCATATCTTGCATATCTGAAAGGAGCCCTGTTAGTAGGGGAAATGTTTCTTTAGCTTTTTGTTATATGTCAGAGAACTAACCCAAAGCAGAAGTAAATGTTGTAAAAAAAAAAAATATGCAGCTAACAAAAAATTTACTTCAAAAATCTACTCTTACTTTTCAAAAATCTACTCTAAACTCCTCAATGACCACAATAAATAAGAAAAACCCTGTGTTTTGAAGGGAGATGGAAAAGACAACTATTTTAATAGCTGCCTTTAAAAAATTTATGACTGTAATCTACAAGCACATCTCTTTTAACTCTTCTTTTTAAGATTAAATTCTTAGGAATTAGATGGGCAGGTTTCATGAGCAACTGCACTACAAGCTGGTGTGTGTGTGTGTGAGACAAAGACAGGAATATGTAAAATGAGAGAAAAGATTTCTGAATTTGCTGGGGGGAGTGTTAAGCAAGAATGTATAAATTAAGGGAAAAGATTCATGAATTTGCTGGGGTGGTATTAAGTGGTGACCAAAAGAAGACCAAATTTGAAAAAAGATTTGGTGGTATGTTACAACAGAAGGTGTACAGAACTTTCCTTAGCCTCGCATAAAGGGCAGGGCTCAGTGCACTCCTATTTTGAGTATGGTTTGAAATTGTTTTATATTAAAACTGGCTAATTCTTTTGCTTACGTGCAGATGTCAAAGATGGGTAGAGAACTGTCGAAGGGCAGATTTAGAAGATAAAACTCCAGATCAACTCAACAAGCATTACAGATTGTGCGCTAAACATTTTGAGACTTCTATGATATGTAGAAGTGTAAGTAAAACCAAGTGTTCGTTTATTGCATCTTGCAAAATGTGAATAACGTTTTTCATCCGAATGCTGCTTTTTAATCTTTGATCCCCTGGGTAAGTGGTCCCTGGGAAAATTAATCTCTTAGTCTTAATTGAGATCATTGTCATGGTCCAGGGCACCACATGGACTCACAGATGTTGGCACAAAGGTTGAAGTGGAAATGAGTAGTTGGGGAAGAGAAAAGGAGAGCTGCTCCTGCTGGTTTAATGTGTTTGTGGAGCCACGGTCTTCACTGGAGTCCTTTCCTCATGCAAAGCAATGCTCATTTTGTTTATTGTCACTAGATGTTACAACATTATATAAATTTATTGGTTGTAAGTATGTAAGTTTGCATACCTCTAATTATTTAAAATTGTTAATGTGCTGTTACTGGACAGTGTACATGGTGTGATTCAGTTAAATTGCGCTCTTGTGGCCAAGAGATTTAAACATTCTTTGCATCTGTCAAGCTTTTGGTTCCTGTTATGTTTATATCCAGCTAAAATCATGGCACTGTTTCCTGTTAATGAAATAATAGCTTTCAATTCTTCTTGTTAACACGGTAACACTGATTTTAGCAGCTTACATAACTGTAGGAAACAGTGGGTTTGGTCTTTGTATCAAGTATTAATTTCCAGGCTGAATTTTACTGTGTTAGATAAGCAAAATCGGTCCTTTAGTTGTGAAGGGTAATTAAAATATGCAGGTCAGACTGAGCTCCTGGTGGTATTAGACAACAGGGGCTCTGATTAGCCAGCATCGCAGAAACAAACAAATGAATGTTGGAAGTAATTCTGAATCTGACATGAAGCTTTATGAAACTCAGATTCTTTAAAATGTATTTCAATCTAATGACAGGTATAAACATAATCTGTTAAAATTCTGTACTTACTGGAAATCAGCCAGTTTAGATGACATAAGTTTACAGTATATCCAAATATAAAATTTTACTTAAAATATTTTTCTTTAACTCCTAGAAACATTTACACGACCACCTAGAAGTCTTTTTGTCCTGCCACTCATTTGACAGATACATTTTCCTTCAATATGATCTTTCATGATAGTGTTTTGTGAAATTCTTAAGTCTGCATAAAGAAGCAGTTGAACATTTTCATTGTGAAAATGGTTATGAGATTGTTTCTAGAATAGGTGATAAAAACCAAAGCTCCAGAGTAACAAAAGGTTTCCTTTCTGATGCATAGATGTCTTTTTACCCAGAAAAAATAAATAATATTACAGTATTAATTATTGCATCTGGGGTCTTTAATATGAAGATAATGGAGAAGAAAACGTGTTTGTGGTTTGGGTTTATCATTTTCAGTGTTCTTTTGATACTCCAAAATGTGAATTGCATAGCATAGTTTTCTCTTTGTTTTGGAACATCAGAAAGTGAAAATACTTTCTTTAAAAAAGGAAGAAAAAAGAAGGTGGGGGGGGGGGTATGGCATCTGAAATTTTTGTGCACACAGAGAACTTCCCAAAGATAGCCCTAATATAGATGTCTTTCTTCGTACAGAGCCCTTACAGAACGGTTTTACGGGATAATGCTGTGCCAACTATATTTGATCTTACAAGTCACCTGAACAATCCCCACAGCAGACATAGGAAAAGGATCAAAGAGCTAGTAAGTTTTTCATGTAAAATATTTTTTTTTAATATTAAAACAACAAAGGCAACTAAGTCCATGTGAAACATTTGTATACAAGTGTCAAATAATAATATTTAGCACTTGGGTGTTTGCATTTTCTGTGTTGCCTATTCTGGTAGCTTTTTGTTGATTATATGTTAAATGCCCAAATATTAAGCTGATATAAATTGTATCTACTAAGGAAAGTTTAATGAAATAATCCAGAAAATGAAATGTATTGATCCAGAGCTGATTCTGTCTTCCAAAGAAAGTGCATAGGTTCCTTTTGCCTGTTACTGCAGCGCTAACTGAATACAACTTAGGCATAGTACCCTGAAATTCTCACTATGTGTTGATTGTGACCTTCAGTTCACCCATTTAACTTTTGAAGTCTGCACCAATTCAGACATGTTTGTTTTAGCTTATTGTTCCAAAAAGCTGATACATGTGTAAAACAAAGATCAAGCAGTTTTTTTGTGGAATTGTGTCTTGGTTGTACCTCTTTTGTGTCATTTATAGAAAAAATTTCTCTAGGTCTCTGTGGTTATAAGTATACTGACTATTAAGAGGAATTCAACTCCTAAACTCTGCTTATATGTTGGAAAATTTACAGACAATTTCTAAGTATTTCTTCATGAGTTTGATTGAGGCTGTTTATTGACTGAAAGTAGAGTTAAAGACAGTTCTGTCTACTGACTGTGCATGTTCGCATTGAAACAGAATTCTTTAATGGAATCTGTTTACTAATAATTACAAAATACTTATTGAATAAACTCCTAATATAAATATGGGAACCTTAGCAGTAGTAACAAACTATTCACATGTAGTTAGTAGGTATGTGTCGTGGCAGCAATAAACTATCTGAAGAAACCTCCTTCTCTTGGACATTGGTAAATATTAACACTCTTAAAATGGTCTCATCTCCAATATTTGTGCCTGATCTTGGTGTGGTTTAATATTTTAAGGTGATGTAATAGACATTATCATCAATATAAGTTTTTTTTTTTTTTTTTAAGAGTGAAGATGAAATAAGAACACTGAAGCAACAAAAAAGTAAGTGGGCAAAATAATTGAGTTCATAAAAGCTTTGTTTACTAAGGCTGACAAGGTAATGCAGGACACCTAACTGTAAGTTTATATATATATATCAGGAGGATAATTGAGTCCCTGCTTGATTCAAACAGCCAGTCTAAACTTTCCAAAATACTCTTTTACTTTTAAACTGGGAACATTCTTCCCTGGACTCCAGTAACTTAAAGGTAATGGGGATGGTAAGAAAAAGCAAATTTTATATTTTATTCGTGTTATCTTGACACTTACGGTATTTTATATTTTGTAGTTGATGAAGCTTTTGAACGGGAACAGGCAACTCAAGAATTGAACGAAAGCAATGAACAAAATACTGTCTCGGAGGAAGGAGGAGAAGAACAAGAGGAAGAAGCTGTCCCCTTAACACTGGAAGAACGAGAAAACAAAGATTACCTTAAATCTTTGTTTGAAATTTTGATCCTAATGGGTAAACAAAATATTCCTTTGGATGGCCATAATGTTGATGAGCTTCCAGAAGGTATTTTTACTTCAGATAACTTTCAGGCTCTACTGGAATATAGAATAAATGCTGGAGATGAAGTTCTGAGGAAACGATTCGAGATGACTGCAGTCAATCTTGAGTATTGTTCGAAAACTCAGCAGAAACAAATGCTTGAGATCTGTGAAAGCTGTGTTAGAGAAGAGACACTGAGGGAAGTAAGAGACTCGCACTTCTTTTCTATTGTCACTGACGAAGTAGTAGACATAGCAGGAGAGGAACATTTGCCAGTGTTAGTGAGATTTGTTGATGATTCTCATAATCTAAGAGAAGAATTCATAGGGTTTTTACCATATGAGGCCGATCCTGAAATTTTAGCCGTTAAGTTCCACACGACTATTACTGAAAAGTGGGGTCTAAACATGGAGTACTGTCGAGGTCAAGCCTACATCGTCTCCAGTGGGTTTGCTTCTAAAATGAAAGTTGTGGCTACAAGACTCTTGGAAAAGTATCCTCAAGCTGTGTATACGCTGTGTTCCTCGTGTGCCTTAAACGTTTGGCTAGCAAAATCCGTTCCTGTTGTTGGCGTTTCCATTGCACTGGGAACAATCGAAGAAGTTTGCTGTCTTTTTAATCAGTCTCCACAATTACTAGTAGAACTGGACAACACGATTTCTGTTCTTTTTCAGAACAATAAGGAGAAGGGTAATGAGCTGAAGGAGATCTGCCGTTCTCAGTGGACAGGCAGGCATGATACTTTTGAGGTATTAGTGGACCTCATGCAAGCGTTGGTACTGTGCTTGGATGCGGTAAGCAGTGACTCATCCATCAGGTGGAACAATTTTATTGCTGGACGGGCATTTGTACTTTCGAGTGCATTAACAGATTTTGACTTCATCGTCACTATTGTAATTCTGAAAAACGTTCTATCTTTTACAAGAGCGTTCGGAAAAAATCTCCAAGGACAAACATCAGATGTGTTCTTTGCCGCTAGCAGCTTAACAGCAGTGTTGCATTCCCTGAATGAAGTGATGGAGAATATTGAAGTTTACCATGAATTTTGGTTTGAGGAAGCAACAAATTTGGCTACAAAACTGGATGTACAAATTAAACTCCCTGGAAAATTTCGCAGGGCACGACAGGGGAACTTGGACTCTGAGGTAACGTCAGAAAATTACTACAAAGAAATCCTTAGTGTCCCCACAGTGGAGCATATTATTCAAGAATTAAAAGATATATTCTCAGAACAACATTTAAAAGCTCTTAAGTGTTTATCGTTAGTGCCCTCAGTCATGGGGCAGCTGAAATTCAATACGTCTGAGGAGCATCATGCTGACATGTACAAAAATGACTTGCCTAATCCAGACACACTTTCTGCTGAGCTTCATTGTTGGAGAATCAAGTGGAAGCACAGAGGAAAAGATATTGAACTTCCAGCTACTATTTATGAAGCACTTCACTTGCCTGACATTAAGTTTTTCCCTAATGTTTACGCATTGCTTAAAGTCTTGTGCATACTTCCAGTGATGAAGGTGGAGAATGAAAAATATGAAATCGGACGAAAGCGCTTGAAGGCATACCTGAAAAACACCTTGACAGAGCAAAGGTCAAGCAATCTAGCTTTGCTGAACATAAACTTTGATATAAAACATGACTTAGATTTAATGGTGGACACCTACATTAAACTCTATCCAGATAAAGTAGAATTTCAAGAAGACTTTATTCCCTCAAACAACTCTGAAGTAACAGAAGATGCTTAATTTTTTAAGCGCTAACCAATCTGTTGAAACAGCTTTTTCTTAATTAAGTTTCAACACTGAGGAAAAAAAAAACTGTGAAATCTTAAAAATCACTGCAATTGTATTTCCATTTTAGGTCTCGGACTGAAGAAGCTGTGGTCAGTGACCCAAATTATGTTTTGTTAGTCTGCATTAAATGTGTTACGCGAACAAAGCCAAGCCTGAACATAAGCCCGTGCTCTTGGCAGAGGTGCTTTCTACATCTGATTGACTTAACTAGGTGCTCCTTTATTTTTATCACATCTTGGAAAAAGGACATTGTGATTGTAGATCTGATGGGGCTGTTACATGAGTTAGGATAAGAAAAAAATAATTCAATATGTTAAAAAGTACAGTTCATTTCAGTTCTGTTACTTAGGATTTTATTCTTTTTGAAAACTTAAAAAAAAAAAAAGTCTTTGTATATTTAATTGGCATTTTGGAGAGTGGATTCAGCTATTGCACGATCCTCGTGCTGTGGACTGTTCTCGGTGTAAAGTGAATGTCAGTGGTATAGAGGTACGTTTATGGTTTCATTGGAAGAGTCAACCTCTCTAATCTCTAGATGACTGTTTACATTCCTTTGTGTGAGACACAAAACTCTTTCTTTAGGCTTTTAACAGGCATGGCGGAAGTACTGAAATTCCTAAAAGACACTAAAACCTTAAAATTTATTCCACAAACATATAAATCTGTTTGTTCTATCCTGATTCTGACACAAAATCGTGCATCTTGTTGTCTGTTTATTTGTAAACTCACCCAGGAAAGATTAAAATAGGTTTGTCGTTTGTCTAGAAGTAAGATTGAAAATATTGCTGTTATTTTTTGGCAAGAATAAAACATTTTTGTACAGTTTATTGCAATTTAAAATAAAATGTGAATTGCTTTTTACATAGTATTGAATTTCTTAGTAAAGCTGTGCCTCTCTGAGAATGTGCATTCTTTTGTAAGGTCCCTTTTAGTTTTGGCAATTTTTCTCTCTGTTGTTTTTGCAATTCCAGTCAGTGGCATTGTCTTAAGACACAGGAAATTTTGTGTAATAGCGCTTCTATGTATGTTCTGCTGAAGGTTTTTTTAAAGTATTTTGAGATAGCACTAAATACAGTGCTTTTTAATTGTCAAGTTCTGTCTAACTGAAACAGGTGGAAATAGATTAAATTTGAAATGGTTGAAAAGTGAAGTTTTGCAGCTATCCTGATGCATGCCGATTTTATAACTTATTTACTGTTGTCCTTTTGTATACTTTCCAGTTGCAGTGGGAAAGGCCCCCAGCAACAGAAAACTGGATGATTGTACAGACTATGACAAATACAGTACTTAGTGTTTTAATGCAAACAATAAGAATAAATTTGAAAAAAAAAAAAAAAACTTTACTAAGTAAGCTTAATGGCTTACTTAGTAAGTGGCTATGTACATCTTCAGAAATGTTTTCAGGAGCTTTTATTTACATTGGAGTAGTAAAAATTACTCTTAAACAAGTATTACCTTTTTTTTTTCCCCACTGCTGTTTTTGTATGCTTTTTGGCATGCTTTCATGTTAATGCAATTGTTGCCTCAATCAGTAAAAAGTGTTTTAGCTAACAGCTTGCTCTGTTCCTCTGAATATATGAAAATAGCCCAAATCTATGTTAATGCTATTTAAAAAATGGCATTTTTTAATTAACAGTCATATGGGAAAATGTTTGTATTTTGTAAAGAAGATCTCAATTACAATTTCAATAGAATAAACAAAATGACCTTTCCTGTCCTGGGAATATCTGTGAGTTCCCCTGCTAAACACAGCGACACGAGGTGGTCGTCACCTCTGAGATTGTGAGCTCCATATCAATAAAGTCAGGTTGGATGAGCCCAGGCTTACGGGCACATTCAGAGTAGGAAAATTGATACCCAGTGCCATATAATTGCTCAAAAGAGCTGAAGACTACTTTCTGACTGTGTAAATGAGATCTTTTTTGACCGACGTACTGAGACAAATTGGAGAAGGGAAATGCAGTAAAAAGCTCCTTTAGCTACTGAAGTGTCTTCTGGAGCTCAGCTGAGACACGCAGTTGTGACTAGCGTTGCTAATTAGCTGGCTCCGAGAGCCTCGATCGCTTGGTGTGCTTAGTCGTTGCACTGCCTTTCACAGAAATGCTTAGATTGTCTGTAATCAATCAAAACCTCCTTATTTAGCCTATTTGAATCGGCCTGTTGGTGCAGAATGCCTCATTTTTAGGCACGTCTGCATCACGTAGGAAGGTGCAGCAGGTAGTGAATAGCGATGGCTCGGCAGGATGCAGAGGAGTAGCAGATTGCAGTGGTTGGTACTGCTTTAACCTCAGAGATTTGTGTGGAGGAAAATCATTTACTGAAACAAGTGGCTCCCATCTTACCGCTGAGGGCACAGAGAAAGGATAAGACTGAGGTGGAATCCAGTAAAATAATTTTAAAGAGAACGCTCTTGCTAGAGCCAGGTCAGAGACTGACAGAGAAGTGTCTGAAAATGGGACAAATAATCACTAAAGATAAATTTGATTCCATTTTTTTAATGGATTCTTGAGACAGAGGCAATTGTTGTCTTAAATATCCTGCCAATTCAGAGGAATGTGTATTTCCAAGGTGTATCTGAGGTATTGACCTTGCTTTGACCTGGCTTTTTGGCACACTGTATGTAATGAAGTAATATGTATAAATTATTTTAAGTATCACTGCTGAGAAATTAATGTATCTTAGTGAAAGTGGATTTTCCTTGGCTGCTCAGCTAATCATGTTTTGTGAAAGCAATGCTTGTCTTAAGAATATACAAACTCTATTTCCTTTTACTGTGCACAGAGTTCCTGTTACAAATCACTGTTACTTCTTCGAAAAGTATCATGTAGTGTTCTGTCTCCTGTGGTGTTATTTCTGTCGCTGGCTGCAGCAATCCTGGAACTGCTCATTTGGCTGCCGCGGTTCTGCCGTAAAGAAGCAGAGGAGCAGAACCACTTAATGATTCTGGGTGCGGCGATGCCGTTCCCCCCCTGCGCTCTGTTTGTGTGAAACGCTGCAAATCTCAAAGTTGCCAGAAACATCCCAATTACTCTAAGAAGATGAAATTAAATCTCTTTGCTGGTTCTGTTTCAAGAAACAATTGCTAACTTAGAATAACAATAGGTGTTACCCAAAGCAGGCTTAACGTTCAATAATTCCCAGACCTCTAATGCTGCCTGCTTTGCTATTCTTTGTAAGAAATGTTTGCCTTAGGGAGTCTCCCCAACATTTTGCCTGTGTGGAAGTAGTGATGCATCAGCAAAAAAAAAAATGGAGTTGGAAACTGTAGACAGATCTATAGTAATTTCAAAATATGTGCAAGTTCATTATAAGTTTACTTTGCCAAGTTAATCAAATAGAATTCAACGTGCATGTTCCATAATGTAATACTTGTTCATTTTATTACTGCTGTAGTTGCCCAATGTTTCTATTAATTTATTTTCATGTAGCAAGCTTGCTTTTTTTTCTTAAAACCATGGTTGTGTGTCTTCTGTTTTAGCTGGTGATGGTTATCCCTGGAACTCTCCTTGAAAGCAAAGTTTGTTCAGTGCGATTGAAGAGAAACGGTGCAGCAGTGATGGAACAGATGCCCGTGTAGTGCCCCGTTCCTCTGTTTTGTAGTGTCCCCAAGTTAAATGTGGCAGTTGAACTGTGGGACTGCCCATGTGATCTTACAGTAGATGATGCTCTGGTGTTGCAGTGGCTACTGCAGAAGTGTTTTGCCTTAAGGTTCCCAACCACCCTGCGTGCGTGTTAATTGATATCAATACTCTTTAGGAATAAATTAGTTTCCTAGTTGTGGAAGTGGGGGCACAGACTAAAGGATGGCTTTTAACCACCCATGCTATCTACAGACCTCCCACAAACCCTTACGCGTTCACGACCATGTGCTCCACCAGCAGCAACACTATAACAAAATGTTTGTGAGGACAATATAGGATCTTTGTTGCTGAGAAGTCTGTGAGCATACTGTATGGAATCCAGACTAGAGCACCAGCTTCCCTTGCAGCAGTTAGAGGGTCCTGTGACAGCTCTACCTCTACCAAAAGAAACTGAGCAAACTGATTCACATTTAAGAATTGAGATGTGATTCACCACATCTGACAGTAGTTTCACGTGTCTCGTGGCATCTTTCACTGAGAGATGAAAAAACGCCTCCAAACCTGACTGCTGAGCCTCTGGTCATCTGTGGTGGTTGATAGACCTGGGACTACACAACCAACTCTTAGAGCCTGAAAATTCAGCTTCTGTCACCTCTTCAGCCAGCAAACATCTGAGGATCTGGGGAAAGGACTGTCTTTCCTTGCTCCTGGAAGAACCTCTAGAAGGTCTACTGGGCAGGACAACACCTCTGGCATGGCCCACAAGCCTCTGTGGAATTTTCTAGCAGTTAGATTCTGTCCACCAAGAGACTTCAGCATCTGCCATTGACAGGACATGGTGCTTGAGGGGAAGAATTTATCACCAGCACATTGCTTTTTTGTCCTCTCTTGCTCCCAGAGCAGAAGAACTTCAGGCTTCATGGCTGTTTCCTAGCAGGGCACTTCTGTACAGTTAGCGCCTGCTAACTTGGTGAAGGAATGATGTTTATGAGCTACTGGGAAAGTGGGGTCATGGGTTTGGGTCATGAAGGAAGCAGGAGAGGTGTGGGGGAGATAAGAGAGGTGGTCAAAGGCATGGGGTGGTTGGTAGCNCAGTTAGCGCCTGCTAACTTGGTGAAGGAATGATGTTTATGAGCTACTGGGAAAGTGGGGTCATGGGTTTGGGTCATGAAGCAGGAGAGGTGTGGGGGAGATAAACAAGAGAGGTGGTCAAAGGCATGGGTTGGTTGGTAGTGTGATGGTCCAAACCCAGATGAGGTCCTGGTCTTCTCGTCTGTCTCCATCCACCAGCCTGCAGTGGTGTCAGGCAGATCAGACCCAGGCTGGAGGGCTTTGTGCTGCTGCCAGAAGGTACCTCACACAAAGCGTGGAGGAGAAGCGGCTGCAAGGAAGCCAACAGTCCTGGGGAGGTTGGACCCGCATCCATCCCTGTGGGTCCACCACCGTGCAGGCAGCCAACTAAAGGCACGTTTGACCTCCTTCCTGAGCTGGAGAACTTGTAACAAGTTGAAGGTGAATCATCTGTTTTATTAAATCTGAGGCCACTTCAAGGACGGCAGCCCAATTATGCCACATGTTGTAAGTATCCTGAAAAGAGTATTCGTGGAGAAATAGGATCCATATGGGCAGATCCTTACTGGTGAGCACGTCCTGCTGAAGAACAGCCTCGGGTGTCTGCCTGTAGAGATCAGGCTTAGCAGAATTCAGGCCTTAACTCTTAATTTATAGAGTTGAACAGCTCTCAAGAAGAGGGAGGGACATGTAGGAGGTACAATATAAGGTGGCCGGCGGTGTGACATGTGTTGCCCCCCCGCAAGGAGTGAGGCTCTGTGCTTCAGGAATGAGCAGGAATATCACGGTCTGGCCCAAAATCCTCCCTGGAGGAAAGAGACAGATGATATCATTGTTGGAGTTGTTTGGACGTTGTAAAGGTACTTACTGAAATGAGAAAAATATGGTTTTAATTCCTTTTTCAATAATAAAAAAGTGACGGAAAGCTACGAGTGCCAGGAACCTCGCTGAGAAAAGAGTCTTTGCACCCTGGAGAACTTCTCTTTGCCTAATGAATAAGCACTTCTAAGTCACTTTTTTGGTTCATTTTTTACGTGTATAAATATGGATATAAAATATGCAAAACCAGATGAAGTTACTCATTTGTCTTGCAGATGTCAGCTTTGCCGAGCAATGCTCTGATTTAGAAGCAGCATGCCCAGAGTGAAAGGCACACGGCTTATTCCTGCAAGACGTTGCCCACGCCGTACACAGCTCCTCCTGAACCCTCTACCCTACGATCCAAGCACACAACTGGTAGATGAACAAAATCCATCAGCCCAAACACACGCTAATTATCAGCTACTTTCTGCTCCGCTCTGAAAACATTAAGCGGAAGTATGCAACTGAGCATGGACTTCAAGACTTTTCAACTTCACCATGCAAAACGACACCTTCCAAACCGATGTTGTGTGTAAGGTCCCCTGTTCTGTGTCTGCAGAGTGGGCAGAAAGCTTGAAGGAATTACTGCTTGGCAGGTGAGCAGACCTCTCTCCGTTCAGCAGTTCTTATAAACCTTAATCCCGTAAGTGTATCGCCATTGCAGAAGATGTGTTTATTGAGAAACCTGTGGCTTCAGTGTAGGTTTTGGCACGCGCAAAGGCACCCGTCTGCGTTATTATAAAAGCTGGATTTGGAAAGTACTTGTAATACATACAGTTTGACATCAGGTATTCCTGTATTTTTCCAGACTATTTCATGTTCTTATTCTAACAACGGGGATAATGGAACAGATTCGCAACTCTAATCCTGACTCTTTGCACCTTTCAGGCAGGACAATACAGCTGGAGCCTGGATGCAATTTCCCATCTGAGAGTGTACCATTGCTCCTGGGAAACTCTTAAAGAGGGGGGGGGGAAATGCTGAAAATGCTGAAAATGCTGATGCAATAATTTTCTCCACTATTTGCTTCTCCAAGGTATGTGTAAACTACTACACACCTTGCCGCTATACGGTTCTTCAAGTCTCGCCACTCTTCTCCCAGCGCTGATACAGAAAGAGCTGCAAGGAGGACAGGTCTTTCCAGGGCAGGGTGTTATTTTTCTGCCCTGTGTGGCCTCTAGTTTTGTGCCTAACTTGCTGTCCCCTAAGGTCATGCTTTTCCAAAGTCAGCGTTCTTGCATGCCTGTATTTCATATTTTTCAACTGGAGATACACTGAAAGGCTGTGAATTTTAGAAAGCGTTTAGCATTACCCCCTTCTGTGGAAAGGAGCTTTAAAGCGGTGTCAAGCTGGGCATGAACAGTTAAAGGCAGGAAAAAGCACAGATTTTGAAAATCTCCATTTAGGAACAAAATTCAGTATCTGAGTAGAGCACTGGGGCAGTATTGTGTAGCTACCGTGGTTATATTGCATTCCCCAGGTGGCTTTCAGTAGATCCTGTGACAATGAAATCTTTCTAGACAATTTTAAAATTTACCTTTTTTGATGTATACCCTCATTTTAATTGTGATTTGGAGAACAGAAAAACCCCGTTTTATTCCATTTCGGCTATTAAATATTACACGTGCTGTATTTTTTTTTTTACTTTACTCCGTTTACTTTCCCTTTCCCAAATTCAGGCCAACAGTCCTCCTATTTTTTTTTTGCCTACAAAGTTGCATTGTCTTGTCAGTTCCCCTTTGCATGTTAAGTCATTGCTTCTGATCTTTGAGACTCTTTTCTGTTCTGACCAGGACATATTTGCAAGACGTATCAGGTTAGATTTACTGTTTAAACAAACCAACCCATCCATTTTCTCACCTAGCCTCCTGTTTCTTCCCCCATCATGGAATCATAGAATGGTTTAGGTTGGAAGGGACCTTGAA
>RSEF01000001.1:219732395-219742955 GCA_003993805.1 Himantopus leucocephalus | reverse complement strand
TTTTTTTTTTTTTTTTTTTTTTTTGGGTCTGAAGCTTTTTATCAGCATTTTTGTTAGCTCTAATAATAGCAGTACTTCTTTTGTCTTGGCTGTTTTCACTGCAGGCTCCAGGGAACAGAGCTGGTGTCCCGGCATGTAAAGGCTTGTCCCTACCAAAGCCCGTTTCCAGTCTTGGTCAGGGCTTTGGGTGGGCAGCGATCACCCCAAAGTCCTTCTATTTTTGGTCTTATTTTGTCCCCCTAAAGCCTTTGCGTGTGTGTCTGAGCAGCCCCCCAGAAGCCATGTCTCTGCCTGCGAGACCCTGTAGGCGGGAGGTGCGTTGGGGAGGGATCAGAGGAAGGCATGTTTGGAGCTGATTTTTGCTCCTGTGCCTTAAGCACAGCCTGGACCCTCTGATGACCATCCGACACCTCTCACCAAGCACCATCCCAGCCTCACATCTGCTTTCCTTGGGGTCTGTAGCAGCTACAGTCCTGCTTGCTTTGGCCACAGCGGAGAAAAAAAGGCAAATGCGTAAGCGCGGGGTAAATTCCTGAGCTTGGCTCCACCTTTACTCAGTGCAGGGAAGAGTGGGATTTGGGGACATAACATCATTGCAAAATAAGAGGGACTCCTCTCATTTAGAGATGCTGCAAGCTGAGGTGAGGGATAAATGGGAGAGCGGTGCCCAGCTCCGCTTGCAGATGTTGCCACGGAGGAAGAGGGACTTCCCCGAAGCGGCAGATGACCGCAGCTGGACGGTGCCATGGGAGGCTGGAGAGAAGCCCAGGGAGAAGCACCCAGTGCAGGAGGTGGGAAGAAGCATCAGGAAGAGCCATCTCTCCCGTTCGCTCCAGTCGCAGCGGCTGAGCATCATCTTGGGACGTGTCAGGATCCCAAAGTCTCTGCAGTACTCGAGCCTGGGTTCTTTTCCATCCAGGTGGTCTGCCTGAGCTAATTCCCAGCTTTGCATGAGCGACCGTCCTGGCAAAATGGAATGGAAGACCGTGAGTGGTGAGTCTCTCATTGCTGCTGCTGCTGCTGCTGCTGAGGGCAGACCTGTGCCGTGGCAGCATCCTCCGCTCCCCATCCCCTCTGCAAACCACCAGACAAAGCTCCTTTATTGCAAGGCCAGAGCAGGGAGGGGGGAAAAAAACAAGGCCGTTAAAGCCGAGACTATATTAAGCCACGGAAAACCACAAAAATAAGTGCCTGCAATCCCAGCAGTGCTAAACCTGTCCGCTGACTTCCCCCTCCGAAACCAATCCCTCCCTGACCCCGGGTGGGAAAACGCCTGTAGTCGTAACCACCCCGTCACGAAAACACAAAGCCAGGCATTTATCTGAGCGTTTGATTGCGCAGCCCGGCGCTGTGATTCGCTCCGCTCTGCGCAATCACAAAGCCAAGACGCTGCAGGTAACAGGCAGGCCAAGAAGTCTGCGAGTTTCATTCCCTACAAGTGAGTTTTGGCACAGTAGCTACTTCACACCCAATTAATTACTTCGGCACCAGATTATGCTTGCAGGCTCCAATAGAAGTGATAATAGGAACCAATTAAATTAATTTATATTTACTTTGTAAGCATATTTTCCTTTGGTAAATCTTTGCTTTAATTTGACAGATTGGACTCCAGCATTTTGTTTTTGTTAAGAGATACTGCCCTAAATCCAGAGGAACACATCCAAACCTGTAAAACCAAGAAGTCCTTCCCTTTCAGGTTCAAAAACATGTAGGATGTGAAGTTACAAAAAAAAAAAAAAAAAGGAAAAAAGAAGAATGTATGCACGTGCCCGGACTATATAAAAACATACCGTGAAATGTGCGGGGAGGTGCCATTGCGTCTTGCTGGAAGAATGGGAGCATGAGCCGGGTTGGAGGCTGATGAGATGTCCATGCCAAGGCTCCAAACAGGGATAAGCTTTCGTGTTGCCGTGGGCAGGGTCACAGGACAGCGTGCGTGGGAGAGCGCCACGTTCTGCTGTCACCTGCTGTCAGGGAACTGGCTTGCTAAGCGCAACTGGTTAAAATGGGATGGTCCCGGTTTATGCCATTATGTTTTGGAAGAAACCTTAAATGGTTAAATACTTTTGTGTCGCAGTAGCATATAAACATCTGCTCCTTTTGCATTTTGTGGATGTCTCTACAGCACATTCATCTGGGAATAGCTTAAGCTCTTTGTGTCTTTCGTGAATTCCCTATAGGATGACTCAGAAATGAACGATTTATAAACCATTGCATTATCTCATCCACGTCTTGGGGAACAACCCTAATAAAAGATAGTACCAGTCAGCTAAAGAGTGGCCTGCCAGAGACAAAAAGCCACAAAACCAGACCTGTGCCCCAACATATGATGCTGTACGTTTGTATCCCTCTTAGCCTTCCCTATCCCACTGGCAGCCCTTCCTTCCTCTCCTTTCCCCCTCTGGCACTGTCCCCACCAGCCTCCAAGGGTTCATGAAGTGAAGACCTTCTTGTCAGCCCAGGGAAACCATTCCTGAAATGTTTAAGGCACCTTCTATCCTTTCTTCTCCTCTCTGGAACATCTGTCACAGGGAAGTGCAACTCTAGCAAAACCATCCATGGAAAACCAAACCTTGGGACCTACCTGAGCCCTCCACTGCTCCAGGACAGGCTGGTCTGGTGTTTTCCCACAAGCTTCAAGCAACAGACTGGGAATTGCAGTGTGAACTATGTTGTTCCTTGTTAAGAACTTCCATCAAAGTTGGTAGAGTCTTTATGGTGGCTTCCACTGATGGCATCAAATCACGCACCCCATTAAAGGCAGCAGAGGTAGGGACACCCAAGGCAATAGCGTGGCCTTGTGACTAAGAAAAATATCTTTGCGCTGATGATGGTGGGCTGGACATGTGCAGGATGGGAACAAATACACACCCTCATGGACCCTCACTTTGTCTACGTGGGGAGGAGCTGGGCTGATGCCTCTGCCTTCCTCCGAGCGGGCAGGAAAGGGGACATAATGGGGGAAACCTGCCCCTTTCTTTCCCTGCGGGATGAAAGTCAGGCGGCTCACCGAAGTTGCCAAAGGGGCTTTGGGGATGCTTTAATGTCTTTGGAAAGCCGTTGAGCTCCTTTTGGGCTCTGGAAATTTGCTACTTCCAATGTTGCTGTTTTCTCAGCCTAGCATAGCATGTGGATTTTACAGCCGTAGAGTTGCTACTCATTTTTCACCCTCTGGATGGTGATTTATGGCTTCTGGAACAAAGGTTAAACCCTCTTCCTCTCCTTGTTAGTGCTGTTTCACACGCTTCACACAGATTGGTGCCGTCGCGCTCAGAAGAGTTTGTTGGCCAAGATCCCATAAAATCCAATTTTCTCCTCTTTTTGGATCTCCCATGCTTTAAGTCTGGCAGATGTGTGGGTATCTTATCTCAGCAACCCACGAACAAGAAATCTCCAGCACAATGCAGTGGAGAAGGGTCAAAAAAAAAAAAAAGCATCTGCAGGACAACACAAATACTGCCATCTCCTCTGGCATATACTGGTTAGTCAATAACATCAGGCTGCCACGAAGTGCTGGGTAGGTCCCTGTTTACGTTGCACATCCGAAAGTACGTTGCCCACTCAACAGCATGCTTGTGAAGATAGACATGCATCCGGCAGATCAGCAACCTTGTCTGCTCCCTTCCAACTCCTCTGTAAAAAAACAAAATCAAGGAAATAAAACCATTGTGTTAAGTGAAGGACATGCTGCATCCTTGCAGTCTAGACTCCCAAAACCTATTTTAGCTAATTTCCCTCTTCTAACTCACCATTTTTCTGTTTAAGGCTCAGCTTGCTTTCTGCTGGTGACTGCAATGGAGAACTGCATGTAGATGGTCTCTGTGGCATTAGGTGCTGCGTTCCCACGGGGCTGTGCTGTAGATGGGGTCATCACTGAAAACCAGAGGTTGGTCCTGAGCTGAAGGTACTGGTACTGATTTGTGCATCCCGTGACCCACCTTCTGGTGACCTGTGATGGATGAAGCTGCTGCGGGTGGTCAGTGTCCTGAAGCTAGAAGAAGGCTCCAACATGCAGTTCTTCATCCGCAGTGAGACACTTAACTGCTTTACCACCACACCCCATGAGCCATTGTTATACTTGGCTTATTCTTCCACCAGATGCAGGTTTTCTGTTTTAAAGGAGAACTTAAAAATGAAAACTATGCAAGGAGAGATTTATGGGCTGTGTTACCACTGGGCCACGCAGTGAGGGCCTTAAGAACTGAAGTCAGTCTGCATAAATATTCAAGTTCTGCTTTTCACCCTCCGTGAACTCCATCAGATTGACTGAGAAGAGCCTCTGTGCTCTCCTGTCTACTGCAGTTAAGTTTAGACATCGTTTAGAGCAAGAGATGAGACCTAGCCAGGCTGTGCCACCATTTCTGGGACACGCTCAGCAAGCTGTGAGGATATGACATTATCATTTCTGTGTCTTCTCCAGCCCTTCCCCATCCTTAGTGGAAGCCTCTCGTGAGCCCTGAATATGTCAAGCTAGTTTCTGCCTTAAAAATTTTAGGAGAGGAGATGATGTTATCAAACAACATGAACATTTTAACACCGTCAAAGGCCCATACCAGACCGAGAAACGAGACTCTTGGGTTGCTTGAATTTTTGCCTCCTCACCCCTCACCCTTCTCTGTGCTTGGGTCCCTCACGTGCATTGACTGCATCAATAAAAATCTAGTTTGTAAGTCGTCCAAGCTATTGCTATGTCAACCTTTTTAGAAAGGCCCCCCCAAAAAGTGAAAAGTCAGAAAAAGTTTCAAAAGCCTCGGAAAAACAAGTCTCATGCTAGATCTCCACCTGCTTCACTTACCGAGGGAAGGTCAAGAGGAGGCTCAAGAAGGGTAGAAGTTTGTCCTCAGGAGAAAACACCCAGAGGCAACAGAGCCTTGTAGTCTATCAGAGGTCTAAGGCCGGAACCTAAAAGCAGACATATTTCATTTCAAAATGAGGCCCAGTGCTTTAACAGTGGGAATGATTAAGTGTTGAGACAAAATACCAATGAAAGTAGTAGATTCTTCCTCTTCAGATATTTTCAAATTGTGAGCAGATGCCTGCTGGAACAGAGGTTTTAGCCAAGCACAAGTTATTGGGTTCCTTATTGGAGTATGCAATTTTATGGTCCGTATTATATGGAGCTCAGAATAGATGATCTTGTGGCCCACTGTGACTTTAAAATCTAAGAAACAGGTAGTTCTGGATCGAAAGGAGCCAGGTTTCCTCTGGATTTGTGTCTTGAGGCTGGCTGACTCTGCTGCCTAAGAAGACACAAAACCCGATTGAAGCTTTTCTCATTTAACAGCCGTGCTGTTAAAAACGCAGACTCTATTTCCAAGTTGAATTTGTCTGGCTTCGGTGTGGTTATGGGTCTGCCTCTCTCTGCTTGACTGGCTAGAAAGCCCTGCTCTCTGAGGGATACCAAGCAAAGGCTCTTTGGCCTCTAATCTCCTTCAAGTGTGGTTGAACTTGGCCAACGGAGTCGGATGCTGTTATAGCAGAAGCCGACAGACACGCTCACAGTCTGACGGAGAGAAGATTGCAATAGCTTCATTTCTCCAGGCTAAAAATAGAGAATAATGAAGGTTAACATTAAATTAAAGGAAAATTTATCTCTTCAGACGGAGGTTGGTACGTTTGAGAACATCCTCAGTCAAAGTGGTTCCCTCTGATTGCAGGGGACAGAGTCAGATGACCCTAGAGATCTTGTCAAGTCTTTTGGGGTTATAGACTAAATATTTGCACCAGTCTGACTTTATTTATTCTTGGATTTGTAAAATGTGAGAGTCATTCAGTGCAGAAATCTGGTCCCTACTCAGTTTTCATGAGAGGTTGGCAGCTCACCCTCTAAAAATAAAAGCTCAAGCGTTATTCACTGTCCACATCATCTGAGCCAGTTCGGATTCAATTAAGAGCATTTCTGGGCTGTATTTTAGGAGTTAGTGTCTGTCAAGATTTTACCTTGGGGTTCTTGGGTTAAACCTTCCTGTCTCAGTGTCATGCTGTGTGGAATAGCTTTGCTCTTTGAAGGAATCCATCTCCCTGTCTTTCCCCCCACACCCTCCCACAGACACGAGGGTGAGCTGATTTTTGGTATGTAGTAATAACAATTTGTCAGGATGCCAAGTTCAAAGCCTCTAACCTACTGCCAATGCGAAGCCCAAGAGTGAGGTCACGACTAATCTCAGACTTCTGACCTCCCAGTCACATCCACCATTACTGGATCAGAGGGGAGAAGTGGAAGGGCTTATTTTGAAAGGTTTTAGATTTCAGGTGAGGTCAACAAAAGATTTGCCCAGATGGAAGAAATCAAGAGGATAATATGGAGCATATTAGGGAAGATGAAAGGCATCGTGTAAAGCAATCTCCTCCTTAGCCTAGAAAGGAAAGTCTAACTACTGGGGTAACCTTCCGGTAATGGCAAATAAGCCCGAGCCATCAGAAAATGTAGCAGAAGCCAGACATTGTCCTGGAGAAAGCAATGCAAGCCCAGAGATTCAGAGTGACGCTGCTGGGATTTTCAAAAGCTCCTAAACACAGTAGGCTTCAACCTCTTAAGCCAGTGGGATTGAGGTGCCTAGACACCTTTGAAAATCCCATGAGGCATCTTTCTGCATTTTGAGGAGCGTACGTAGCTCAGTAACCCCAGCCTGGAGGCTTGATTCACTGCAACTCTGCATCCAAACATTTTGAAAAATATGGGTCATGTGGAAATTAAAAATATTTGGGGACTCTGTCTACGAGAACCGGAGCGTTCATGCAGCATCCAGCCCTGGTTCAGCCCATTAGCCACCTAAGGGGCCTGGTATCACCAGGGCATTCTGCAGAGATGTGTTCCCAGGAAGATGTGTACTGGGAGTCCGTAACAGACTTGGGAACAAAAACCAGATTTCCCAACTGCCGTCTCTGAGCCATCTATCGATAAAATGGAAAAAGGACCAATGAAATAGATTTCCATTTCTGGAACCACCTTTTGGACCAATAACAAGATTTCTGGTGAACTGATTTGTTCTCTAGGGGGAGGTAGGGAAACTCTGTAGAGATGTGTCTGAGGTCCTGGGACATGGGCAGAGTCCTCCCCTCTCCCAGGTTTCTCCCTGCTGAGGTACTCTTTGCCCCCATATGCTTTCTTGCAGCTTCTCTTCCACCTGGATTTGCCCCAGTCCTGGTGCCCTGGAGGAGCTGGAGCGCTGGTGAGTCCATTGATGGGGATACACCACTTGCCTGGAAGCGGGTTGTGTTGACATTCAAGTCTATATTTCATCTGCTAACGGGATTACATTGATAGAAGACTATGTCCTGGGCTAAAAGGATAAATTCCACAGAAGAGAAGCCAATACTCCCATTATAAGAATAAGACAGAAGTTTTGTTAATCCAGAGTAAAGGAGACATGAGCATTGGTGGACACACAGATCTCGGGGCCACTTGGAAGAAGATCCCAGCCCCAAAGGGCATTCGTTGCTCTATCCAATGCACACTGAAAGGACTTGTACAAGAGATGTCGTTTTCTAATCCTTGGACACTTCTGTTAGTGTTTTAGACACAGACGAGTAAGGGGAGATGATGCCGTCAGCCTCCGTGCGCATGGTCTTATCTGGGGTTAGCTGGGCCATTTTCAGCTCAGAGCAGATAACTGCGCTTTATGGGATTATGATATACGTGTTGCATTTATTAGTATAAACACAAATGTTGTTACAGGCATAAATCAAATTAAGGCTTAGACTTTTCCATACAAGTTCAAATGTGTATCATAGCCAGCATCGTAGTTAATTCAATTATTTCCTGGAGTTTTCACAGGCCCGGGCTAGAAAATAAATCAAATTTTGGTACAGACAGAATGGGACATGCGGAGGCTGCGGACGTCTCCCAGCTCATCCCTGTGAAATCTGCTTTTAGCACCTCTTCCACTGACTTCTGGTGGAGCAGCCCCCAGACAGGAGAAGGGCGTGATGCCTCTTGCATGAAAATAATCATCCATCAGCAAGGAGCGTGGCAGGTGGTTTGTGTACAACTCCTACGCTGACCAAGGCGCTCTCCCGGATAGAGGAACCTACCATGTCTCAGGCAGACGACCACTGGAGCTACACCAGCAAGATAAGCAACATGTTTGCTATTGCAATCCAAAGAACCTTCAACCCGTTGCAGAAATAGGACTATAAATTATAGTGGAAATGAGTCTTAGCAGGAAACGTGGGTTGCTGTGTCCAAAAATAACAGCAATAGCACTGTGAAAACAGAGCAGTTGATAGGAGGGGAGTACTGCTTGAAAGGTGGATTTTTGACTCCCGTTTTACTCATCTTATTGGATTTCAGTGGGAATATTGGCAGGGGGAGGCACGGTTTGTCATCGGGAGCAGCCTGAAGTCCTGACTCATCAGGGGACGGACGCACGCTCCATCGAGGCATCGCTCACTGGGCTCATCAGATAGAGCTAGTTACCAAAGAAATGAACCCAAATATTTTGGGACAAGTTCATCCTTTATCCATATATATATTCTTTTCACCTTACACCCCATTGCATTTCACTCCAAATGCACGGGCGCCCATTTTCTGTGGCTTGTTTTGCCTGGTTGTTGTCTCGAATCTTTTCCCAGTGGTGGCAGAGAGTTGTCTTTCTTATAGATTACTAAAAATGGAAAAGGCACGGATTTTTGTATAGCAAAGCCCAAGTGCTTTATCTGAATATCTGATACATTTCTTAGGAAGAAATTACTTCCTGCACTTACACGGAGGGCAGTGAAAGGACAGTCCCTTCCTTCGCTGACTCGGGGCATCCTTTGGCATTCAAATTCACATCACCAGTAAATAACAGCAACTGGTCTTTACTCTCTCCCTGTTGCCAAGTTGTTGTTTGCCAAAATATTGCCTACCTTTGAAATGATAATCATAACATAATCATGAGAGAGATGGGGGGAAAGTCCAATTACAGATAATTAGTATAAGGACATATTCTAGTGAAAATCCTCGCCCAGGGGAAAAGCAGTAGGAGATGTTCCCCTGAAGCTATGACCCAAATCTCCAGTCTCTCGTTGTCCTTCTCCTTTCCCACGTGCTCTGATCAGTGAAACCTTTTACAATATTAATATTTTATTTCTATTTTTCCTGCATATGTGCTCAGATGAAGAGGAAGAGGTACGGTCTCCTCCATTACAACTGCATATTCCTGGATCGATTTTGCTCAGGAAATAATTTGAACTGTTTTTAGAAAGGTAAGCAGAGACGGATTTAGGTTTTCCCATTAAGAAAAGAAATGTGAATTACTGAGTTGTTGTAAATTAGCCTAATTTGATTTAAGCAGAACAGAGTGGAAATCAGGACCTGTCAATTTTCTTCCTCAGATGTAATGGAAGATGGAAGTGATGAAATAAACATAAAAAAGATCTGATGTGATACAACAGAGATGCTGACAGAGTTAATCTGTGCTGGTTATTATGCAAACGGCTTTAACACTATGGAAAAAAAAAAGACTCCTACTTGTTCTGCTAATTTTTCAAGTTTCAAAAATGTTAAGGAAAAAAAGTGAACCACAACTTCCATTATTCAACCAGTTTCTTCCATGGGAAAGCTTAAGCATGTCAATCAACTTCCTCGAGCACCAGCTTTTGAATCTGCAAAAATCACATTTCTCCACCTCAGAGCAGAGAGCTGGACTTAAGAAAGGCCACCTCCCCAGCTCCGAAAGGCTCAATTTAGGGATTTTTCTTGAATTTGGGTTGATGTTTAAAATGAAAGTGCTTTAAACAATCAATATTACTAAACCCAGATGGACCCAGAGATATCAGAGGGGGAAGGTCTGGGAGAAGTGTGCGCGGTTCTGCGTTACCGTCTGCCTACCCCCCGGTGACGGCTCAATTTATAAAGGCAAAATTACTCATCCCGTAGCAATATGTTTGGCACGAGTGAGAGGAACTCGCGCTTCTGTAACCAAATGCCCTGGCGAGCAGCAGAGGCATTGGGAAGGCTCGGCTGAGTGATTTTTGCTTGCCTTCACTTTGGCACCCATCACCAGTTCCCGCTGAGCCCACATTAAATGGAGCAAAAAAAATCCAACTGTTTCGCACTGGTTTCAAAGGAGGCGAGTTTTCACCGCTCCCAGGTCATTTCTACCAAGCTGTGCATACCGCTAGGTCCCTTCTGGTTCTGGCACAACCGCCTGTCAGCTCTTCTACCAAAAAACAGTAGCCCGTGACTGATGGTGTATAAAATGAAAGGTTGCTCGCTGTTTTTCTTGGTTTGCCTTGCTGAATGCAAAGCCCACTGTAGGTCTCTTTGTTCTCGGCAAGAATGGAGACTAATCATTTTTAAAATGAAAGGCGGGATTTGAAGGACCCCCCCTTTGAGATGAGCTAAGGTGATTGCGGTGGGCTGCAGGAGCGGTGGGCACGTGGCCTGATTTTTTTTCCCGTGGCTATTTGCATGAAGGAGACACTTGGGACTGTGCATGGCAAATCTCAGCCGGGCTGGAATCAGTGTTTTCACCAACTGAATATCAAGTTGCGGCTGCTGAGGATCGTTATTCTGCACTGCCACCGTGCATTTCACAGCACATTAATTAATCTGGAGATCCAATCAACACACCT
>RSEF01000001.1:219706643-219726587 GCA_003993805.1 Himantopus leucocephalus | reverse complement strand
CCCCTCTTCCACCCAACCAGTTATAACATCATAGAAGGCTGTCGGATTGGTCAAGCATGACTTATCCTTGGTAAATCTATGCTGGCCACTTCCAATAACTTGTTCTTCAACATGTTTGGAGATGACATCCAGAATGAGTCGCTCCATTACATTCCCAGGGACACAGGTGAGACTAACCGGCCTTACTATTTCAGAATTACCAAGATTAGAGGGACACATGATCTGAACTTGGACTTCAGCTGCTCCAGAGTTTGCTGGGGATATGCAAAGACAATGTTTTGCTTCGAGTCCATCTCCTCTGTATGCCTCACTGCCCAGGTAATCCCCCTTTAAACTGGGGGGGATTAATTACCTACACGACAAAATCCGAGAAGCCAAAGAAATGGCACCCTAAATGCATGTTGAGAAACGTCTTTGACTGGCATCTTTTTGATGCCACCTGGCACCTCTCAGATGAATTTCTGTAAGGCTCTGCTCTCCTCTCACCATCGCCCAGGGTACATGACTCACCATTGGAGGGGCAGCCAAGTGACCTCCCCAGATGCTTGGAGGAACGTCAAGCTGAAGTGTTCTCCTTTGTTCCCTTTTAAGGATTGGACCAGGGTGTTTTTGTGGTAGCTGTGAACCAATAACGAGGAAGGACAGGTTGAGAGTTGCCCTGTTCCCAGGTCCTCTGTCTATCCTGGGTTTTCAGGTTGTTGAATAAAAGGTAGGCGATAGCTCTGTGTGACACCATGAAGAAGCACCAGGCTGCCCGGTGCCAGCTCAGCCATGCTCCTGCCACGCTCACCACCTAGTGTTCACATGCCCTGGCAGCCTCAGCACATGGATGGTGTGTAGCCCAGGAGAGGGGCTGGGACACAGGAGGGAAAGTGGTCCTCTGGCCCAGCTTGGTCCCCTCCCTTGGAAGTCTTCAGGCAACACAATGACGACTGAGACTGTGAAAACATGCTCTTCTGTGAGACTCCTCCTTTCTCAGGAAGGAAACACCAGAAAGGACCACAGGTGACACTTTTCCATCAACAGGAAGGAAAAACNTGACACTTTTCCATGAACAGGAAGGAAAAACAAACACTCTTGTCTGGTTATAGCAAAAGCTATAACAAAGGCTAACACCAGCATAAATGCAAAACCAATCCATGCACCTTTCTCTGAGGAATATTGGGATGCATTTTGCAGAGGAGCCTATGTGATTTGGGTGCCTGTATCACACAGATGCTGATGGGATCTAGCCCTACAGCTCATGGAGGCAGTTCTTTCTCCTGCAAAGACAACGCAGGCAGTTTATTCTCCTGACAGGCTGTTGTTTTATTGTGACATTTCCCCTTCCTTTGCATTGCAGCCAACAAATCCAAATTCCTCGGTAAAGTTTGGTCCAGGGTGCTGTCTGCAAGGGGTAAAAAGTTGCCATAAATCATTCTCAGGGAGCATAGGGGATGCAAGATGAGTTGAACAGAAGCAGAGATGCTGTTGTAACACCAAATCTCAATCTAGGTATCACCATCTGATCTCTACAGTCACCATTCAAGCCACCCTTCCCTTTGCAGGTCCTGGGTGAGACCATCTGAGCTGGACACTGGTCTCAGCATCCCACCTCATGTCCTCCAGCCAGGTGGGTTTGAATCTCTCCAGAGCTGTTGAGCAAGGAGGATTTGCCTCTGGTTTATCCAGACTTCATACAGAACAGAAAGAGATGTGAAGGACTCTGGTTTTTAGTGACACCGTTGCTGTGTCTCTGCACGTCTTTGATGTAACTCAATCTCGGTGTGCTTTTCTCGCCAGTGTCTGACCGAGAGGGCTACAGAACTGTTTCCAGAGTTTCCCCCCGTTTATCCTGTGCAGTCTGGAGCGGCAGGTCCCTGGAAAAGCCATTGGAAAACAAACCTGCTCTGGTGCCTACTATAAAATTCGGTTCTGTTCAGATTAACTCTGAATTCTAGACATTCAAACCCAACACGAATGGTTTAAGAGCCATTTATCTGCACAGCGATGAAAGGACAAAATTCCTTGGCAAGGTTGGAGGCTCCCTTTCATATCTCGTATACTTTAACTACCACATTTACAATGCCTGTAGTACCTTATTTTTTACATTCTGTACTCGTTATTTTCCACTTCTCCAGCCGACATAGCACAGAAACCGACCTTTACCTTTGTAAGGGAGGTGAGACGTCAGTCCTGATTTAGAGATCTGTGCTTTGAATGAATGAGCAACACCCAACCTGGCATTTCTTCGTCCCTGCCTACCACATGCATGGATATGCGCTCATACACTGACGACACCTTCATTTCAGCTCTTGTTCAGCCACAGCTGGGTTTTACTAGGGAGCCACTGGTCAGAGATATACCTAATACAACACAATTGGCCTTTAAAAAAATATTGCTTTAACACTGACTGGGCTGCTGTTACCACGTAAGACATGAAATGAAAGACAGCCCCTGCACTGAAGAGTTTGCTTAGCTATGGACCGCTGGCTTTTCGAACAAAAGAGATGATTGCAGTGCAAAATACAAAATAGTCTTCGCATTGAACACTAAGGACTCATATGTTTGACTCTGGAGGTTTGTTTCTTCTGGACCCTGAAGAAAAGAAAAATAAAATGCAGAGGAAATAAAAAGGTTGAATGAGAGAGCTGAATACCAAGAATGAAATAATTTTCTCTCCAAATTGTCCAATAAATGGAGCCAGAAATGACTAGGTAGTTTCTTTTTCAGCACCTTTTCCAGAACCGTGTGTGCTAACAGGCAGCAGCCGCCCACGTGTGAGCCGAGAAGCTGTTCATCGCAGGCAAGGGGATCACACCCCGATCTGCCTGTTGGAAATCCGCCTGTCCAAGGTGGGAATGTAACACACAGGAAAAATTCTTGCGGGTTTGAGAACAACCCGTTACTACCCACTCTCCCATCCTTCTGGGAGGAGAATAGTTCACCTATAGTTGGGATGCTCTCATGGGTCTTGCTGTTCAATTTCTGAGCCTCAGTTTCCCCATCTATAAAATTGACTATTTAGGGAACTTCTATAGGGTTTTTTTAGGTTTCGGCTAACTTTGGGCAATGCAGCTGATAAGTGCCATCCTTTTGTGAAGGGATTGGCAGCATCACCTTTCTAGCATCAGACAACAGAGGAGGGCAACAGAAGAAAACAAGTCATTTGAGTGTGAAACTACTGAACCTGGAGGGCTTCCCAGTGTGGATTCTCTAGTGGCTAATAAAGTTGCTCTCACACAGCCAACTGCCCATTTGGGAGAGTCTTAATTTGGGTTTTCCTTGTGCAGGCAGTCTTTGACTTTTAGAGTCCCTTCCAACTCTAGCCATTCTATGATTTTATGAGGAGAGGAGAGGAGAGGAGAGGAGAGGAGAGGAGAGGAGAGGAGAGGAGAGGAGAGGAGAGGAGAGGAGAGGAGAGGAGAGGAGAGGAGAGGAGAGGAGAGGAGAGGAGAGGAGAGGAGAGGAGAGGAGAGGAGAGGAGAGGAGAGGAGAGGAGAGGAGAGGAGAGGAGAGGAGAGGAGAGGAGAGGAGAGGAGAGGAGAGGAGAGGAGAGGAGAGGAGAGGAGAGGAGAGGAGAGGAGAGGAGAGGAGAGGAGAGGAGAGGAGAGGAGAGGAGAGGAGAGGAGAGGAGAGGAGAGGAGAGGAGAGGAGAGGAGAGGAGAGGAGAGGAGAGGAGAGGAGAGGAGAGGAGAGGAGAGGAGAGGAGAGGAGAGGAGAGGAGAGGAGAGGAGAGGAGAGGAGAGGAGAGGAGAGGAGAGGAGAGGAGAGGAGAGGAGAGGAGAGGAGAGGAGAGGAGAGGAGAGGAGAGGAGAGGAGAGGAGAGGAGATTCTCAATCTTGAGGATATTTAACTTCATACTGAAATTTATAAGAAACCCTAACAGCACAGCTTTTGCTTAGACTGACCACACTAGGTATTTGCATTAGAACACAAGATATCCCTGCACAAATATTTCCCTCAGGAAATAAGATGATCAGTTTCTGAGACCACAGACTTAATAATTCCTCAAAGCTTTGTGCTCATTTTATTTGTGGATTTAAAAACAATAGCAAGAGTTTATGAGCTTCACACTGCTTTCTGCAGAATTGCCCTAAATCCTGCCCAGGTCTACTGTCATCAAACATAAGGCACAGGACAAAGCTGGTGACTTACAAAAATAAAGGGCCACTCCTGAAAACTTAACCCTGTGCCCAAGAGCTCTGTTTAGTGTCAAATGCCACCCCTCCTCAATGTCTCTGCAAAAGGTTCCCCAAACAAACCACACCTATGTCCCAACAACTAAATCAAGATAAATTGAGTTTTGATCTGGTTTTGTGTACGGCGCTTGGCATTGGATCAAAGTCGTTGCAAACAAAGTCTCCTGAAGAGACAACGAGGAACCTGCCCGGGTGTGCAGAGTCCTGCCTGCCCTGGATCAGAGAGGCTGCAGTTCAAGAGCAGATGGTGGCTGGGTATCAACAGCTGATTGTAAACATCTTGCGTGGTAGGAGCACGTTGTGGCTCAGTGGCTCATGCCAATCTCTTTAGATGTTGCATGCACCCCTGTGCAAGTGGGAGCAAATGAGTTTGCTCACTGATTTCCACGCCCTTTGGGGGGTCAGCCCAAATAGCAGGCAGAACGTAGGCAACACGGCTCTAACGCGGAGTGCTGCCAGGCAGGACTCCTAGATCTACGTCTTCTGGGTGAATCATGCTTTCTTTTCGGGTAGATCCATGCCACTCATGCATGGGGGTAAGATGGGGTTGAAAAGGGTCCTACAGGCACAAAGCAGCTGCCCATCACAAGGGAGATATTGGCAAAGAACTGGGAAGGGAGCAAAAGCTCTGCCCTCCAAATGCACCCGGGATATGGGTCTGCTGGAGCAGCAAATATCCCGGCTTGGTGCATCAGGGAGGAGAAGGGCGGTGGGGAGCAGCCTGCAGCTGTCGGGATGACCTCCGGGTCCTTCCTTGCTGCTGCACCCTGGAGTAACACAGTGACCTTCTTCATTGCTGCCAGCCCCAAAGGAAACATAACATTGGCCTCGGAGAGGGGCACAGTGTGTGAATTTATGGCTGCTTCCTGAAACTCATGGGTTAAAAAGAGCCAAATGCACTGGAAGATGTTTTTAGGCTTGTTTTTAATTGCTACAGGGTTCTTCACAGAAACTTTTTTTTTTTTTTTTAAAACTAGTACATCACATAAAACTGCCTTAAAACACACCCCTTACAAATCCTCAAACAACATTCGATGTCACCTTGACATTTCCAGTGTGGGTTTTTAGGACTGTTTTTAAGAGTTAAAGGTAAACTTCCAAGAAAACTTGTATGCAAAAATAGTTCAGATCAACCTCAAAAGACATTTGACAAATATAGAATGACCAGGGCAGTAAAATGAATACATGAGAGTGAACATAAAGGGGTTTTATTTTCCTTAATTCCAGTTGAACAGCCCATTATGTCTTTTCCTGGAGCCCACAGACTTGAAAACCAGTCGCAAGCTGAACTGAAGTGGTTGGGATATGTGATCTATAAACATTAGGGTAGCTGAAGCATGAAAGCAGACGATGTGAGGTTGGGTTTATGATACTGATGCTATCTCCTTTTCTTTCAGAATCGCCTGGAGTTATGAGATGGAGCCTGCTGGATTGTATAAATGTTACATAGTTTAGTGAGTGTATGAAAGAGGAGTCAGTCTCGAGAGCACGTGGGCATCGGCTGCTGTTCCTCCTGAGTGCCTGGGACTGCAGATCTGTGAAACGAGCAAAAGGGGAGCTTTTTTTTTTTTTTTTTGNTTTTTGGAAAGATCCAGCCATTCAGATGATATTTGCCAGGTGTGGATTTAAAGCCCTAATTAAGCTCTCACTGTGGTCAATAGGAGCTGTATCATAGACTGCAGTGAAAGTCAGACCCTAAATCACCAGCTCCTTTTAACTAGGGACACACAGACTGTTTTCCTATCGCCGCTCTAGTGAAGCATACCCTTGAAGTAGGTGTGCAGTTGAGCTGATGGTCCTCTGGGTATCAAGGGATACATGATCCATCTACCCACAAAAAGCAGCAGCAAGTGCCATTATGGAGACGCCCCGAGGAGCTTCCAGCTGGTAGAAACAGATGATGGTCCCATGTCAATCAGCAGGTCAACAGAGTTATGCCAATTTCCAGCAGCTCTGGATCAGACTCTGATGGCAGCCAAACCTCTTTGTCTCTGGGTAATTGAGTGCTGTCACCATTCCCAGAGGCTCAGATCTGAATCTCGTTGTGCTGGGTCCAGGGCAAGCACTGAAGGCGTCCTGTGACCCAGCATTTGCTGTTGTCTCCATCTGCAACTCCATTTACTTTCACGGTTGCCATTACAATATTGCTGGAGGGGATTGCTGCTGTCTCTGGCAGAGAAGATAAGTCAGCCAGAGTAGGAGAGAAGCACTTAAGAAAATGCTTGAGGGGTACGCCTGTCATTGCATGTGCATGCACACACACCTTTCCAGTATCAGAAAGGTGCCTACAAGAAAGCTGGAGAGGGACTTTTTACACGGACATGTAGTGATAGGACGAGGGGGAATGGCTTCAAACTGGAAGAAGGTAAATTTAGACTAGATATTAGGAAAATTTTTTTCACTCTGAAGGTGGTGAGGTGCTGGCCCAGGGAAGTTGTGGATGCCCCATCCCCAGACTTGTTCAAGGCCAGGTTGGACGAGGCTCTGATCAACCTGGGCTGGTGGGATGTGCCCCTGCCCATGGCAGGGGGGTTGGAACTAGATGATCTTTGAGGTCCCTTCCAACCTAAACCATTCCATGATTCTGTCTATGTGCACTTTCCTAATTTTGCTCTGATAACAATCTCCGACCACTTGTCTATAGACACTATCCTTAAAAGATCTCCTCCTTTCTCACAGCTTCACCTCCCCACTCTTCTCGTATAATTGTTGCTCGATATCTTGGGTCCTGCCTTGTGTGGACTTCCCTGCCATGACTGCATCCAAAGCTACACCCACTGTCCTCCCTGTCTCTGAGTCTTGTTGGCCTGGAGCCCTGGGAGAATAATTTCCCCCATATCTTCTGCTGTTCCTGTAATGATCTCCCTCTCCCCATATTCCAGGTCCTCCCACCTAATTCAACTCCCTTCTGCACATTAAGCTTCCTCCAGAAGGCTCAGCAATACTAACCCCTCATCAGTTAAATGCCCTCTCTGTCCCAGCAACACGTAAGTGTGGAAGGATAGATTAAAATCATGCTAAATGAGTACCTGATGTGGGCTTCCCAGAGTGCCTTTTCTTGTAAAACCAGAGAACTTGGCTGCTGAACTCTTTGGGGCAGGATCTGTCTTGTATTTATATCCTGTAAATTTTCGAATCCATTGCTGGTGCTAACAAATAAATAGTAATGATTAATCGCCGGTCATTCTGGGCCTGATCCAGCTTTGATTACATCAGTGGGAACCTTTCCATTTGCTGCGTGGGAGTTGGATCAGACCCACAATCCATCCTCTTCTTAGCTCAGCACCCTCCTCGACGGGATTTTATCTTGTCTGGCTTAAGGTGTTTGCATTTGGGCAGCTTTCCCCTGCTTCTGTGAAGCTAACATAAGTGTGACATACCAAATCTGGAGATGTGCCTACCAGGGACCTCCAGAAACCGGTGTTTGGGATCTGAGGGATCGTTGTATTTCACATCTCTATCCGCTCCAAGAATTTTGGCAATGTGAGGCTGGTGAAATGCTGTAGCCTGTGATATAAAACCTCCCTGTGACAAGGATGGAAAACTCAAATAACTTAAAACCAGCCTGGGCGATGCTCTCTCGAGATGGCACTGCAGCTCAGAGAAGGTGACAGAAGGGAAGATGCTAAAGTGTCCTGTCAATGTGGCTTTTCTACCCTCTAATCACATGAAGGTTGTCACTAAGGGAGCTGAGATGGAGCCCTGAGAAGGCGATTTGTTTTAAGTAGCATCAAAATTGCAAGTCTTATCCTTTTACATACAGCAGAAAACAAAGGAAAAACAACTCCAGGCACTAATGGCTCTCGGCTGAATGCAGCTCATGCAACTAAGAAATTACTAAATACGTGATCAGGTGGCAGGGATTACATCCATGCCCCCTGAGCACATGAGCCCTTCTGCCATTTGGTTCAAGGAGAACATCCTTGAATCTTAAGTGAAAAATATAATAAGAAATCCAGCAGGCAACTGAAAAATAAATTGCAGTTTTACATGGATGGAGGAGATCCAGAACATCATCCAGTCCTCCGAGGCACCTCTGTCCCTCTGGTAACACGGCAAAGGGTTCCCTCTGTAACAAGATACACTCTCCATCACCACCCCAGCAATGAAGCAACATCTCACGTTCTGCCAGACACCTGGCCAACTCCTTCCACCTCTGACCTCCTGATGAACACGCCTATCTTCAGCGAGAAATACTTTCCGAGATTTTCACATGGGGCAGAGTTATTCCTCACTGAGTACTAATCCTGCTGCTGCAGGAAATGCCTGTAAATTATATCCTTTCTTAAAATGGATCAACTGCCTGGGAAAGTGCAGGAACAGCTCATGAGCTAGCCCCAAATGTTTATACGTAAGAGATAGTAGGTGAAATATTTACTATCTTCACCAGTGTTAGGAAGGATCTATCTGAATATGTTCTTATGCCTTATGTTGGCATCTAAACACTCCTTCAGCATTAAAGGTCTCAGCGGATCACCCCTGTGAAGTAGGGTGCGGGGTATTATCATCCCCATGTGGAGAAGGAGCTGATGAATACAGAGATTATCCTGTCAAAAGATATCTCTGCTTACCCAGTTTACAGGTTCGTACATGCCCGGAGGTGCTGGCCCCTCTGCTGGAGTGGATGTCCCGGGAGTAGCAGGCAATGCCGTTGTCAAACCAGCTTTGACAAGGGCTACCTTCACCCCTGCACCCACGCAAAGCTGATGCAGGGAACTGATGGTGCCAATCCCCAAGTTTGGAAATGTTTTTCTGATTGGCACCTAAGCCATGAGTGAAGGAGGAGCTCCCACCTTGGCTGTTCGGAGCACAAGGTCCAGCGTGCNCGTTTTTCTGATTGGCACCTAAACCATGAGTGAAGGAGGAACTCCCACCTCGGCTGTTCAGAGCACAAGGTCCAGCGTGCAAATCTGTAGCGCTCCAGGAACAGACGTTCCCGAGTGCCACAACTTCTGGGCCGTGCCAGAGAGGCTTCCCNTGTTTTTCTGATTGGCACCTAAGCCATGAGTGAAGGAGGAGCTCCCACCTTGGCTGTTCGGAGCACAAGGTCCAGCGTGCAAATCTGTAGCGCTCCAGGAACAGACGTTCCCGAGTGCCACAACTTCTGGGCCGTGCCAGAGAGGCTTCCCAAAATAGATTTTGTTCCTGTTAAGAACCCCTCAAAGAATTTGTCGGTTCCTGCTTACAGAAATCATGTAAACAGCAAGGCTTAACCACATAAACAAACAGAGGGATATTTTTTTTTTTCGTTAGTAGTCCTCTTAAGTGGCAGTACAGTAAACTTGCAATTTGGATTCCAGGGAGTCAGAAACCAGGAAAGCAGCGATGGCTCTCCAAGGCGAACGGGAGCAGTGCCCAGCCAGACCTTTTGACTGCAGAAATGTGTCTGCCCTCTGTGTTGTTTCAGTGCCAGCAGTCTGCAGACGGCACTGGGAAACGCTGTGCTGCTTTACCTCCCAGTTTTAGCCTTGTCTTTCTGCAAAATCATAGAATCAGAGAATAATTTGTGTTGGAAGGGACCTCCGGAGGTCATCCAGTCCAGCCTCCTCCTCGTAGAGACCTCTGGAGGTCGTCCAGTCCAGCCTCCTCCTCGGAGCAGGTCTAATTAGACCTGGTTTCTCAGGGATTTGATCAATTAAATCTTGAAGACGTCCAAGGAAGGAGATTCAATCTGGAGCAACCTGTCTGCTACATGGGTCTATGCATGGGGACCATTTTTAGATCTGTTCAGGCAGTTCAAGGAAAAGAAAAGCTATTTTGTAAGCAGATGCTGTGTTATCTGGGCCTGAAAGTCCTGGGGTTGTCTGTCACTGAAGTCAGGTCTAATTCCACCTGTGACCAACACTAGTTCTCATCGAGACCAAAAGATTTCCCCCCTCTGCAGGTTTGTCAGCACATGCAGCAGTAGCAGGAGGTTTTTAATGGACTGATGCCCACTTTTTTGATGGTAAATTAATGCAGATTCTAGATCAGGCAAGATGTTTGCTTCTCCCAGATTTGTGTTACTTCTTCAGGAGTCCCAGACATACTGGGACATGTTGGTTGGCAAGTCAGATGAGGGATAAGCTGTTTCCAGGGTGCGCTTTTCCCCTGGTTCTTCGCTGGTACCATGAAACCAGCCTCTGGTGCTTGCAGAATGAATGAACCAGACAAAGACTTGAAGGGTATTAATCAAATCCTTTCACTCAGCTTCCAGTTGAATATTCATCGAGAAAGAGGAAACAGAGTTTATTAGGGAATTTCTGCCATAAACACTTCACAATTGTAGGCACTGAACAACCCTTCTCTGTTGCACATCACCCTGAGTGATAAAGGGTACCACCATATGGATTTTTTCATCTCTCCTCTCCTCTGAAGACAAGAGAAATCTATCCCAATGCTTTTCCTTGTCTTCTGAGCAACTGAAGAGCAATTCTGCACCACAGTGCCTCTTGGAGAAGGGCATCTCTTCATGTCATCCTCTTCCTCAGGAGAAATCACTGTCATTAGCCCAGCCATCGAGCTGAGTGTTCAGAAAGGAGATTGGATCTGCTCAGAATGCAAAATGATATTTTACCCTGAAACAAATGAGACCCAATGCATTTCCCTATGTATTTTCTTTTTTGCTCTGAGACTGTGCAATCCAGTCCATGGAAAACATTTTTTCTGCTTCTCATGTTTGCCAGAGAGGCTCTTTGCACAGATTTGTTTTCATTTCCCCTGAAATGATATATGTGAAAGCTTCAGGATCAACTGTGTGTTTTGCTTGAGACTCAATGTGCTCGTTAGCTAATTGTGCTGGCATGGAGAAGCTTGAAGATAGCAAAAAGCAGCCTGGATCCTGCTCTGATGGAAACAGGAAATATTATCATGCAGAAGGGGAATTTTCAGGACAGCCCTGCTCCTCTCCCCTCTCATGACTCAGTGTTGGAGCAGACACTCAGAAACAATTGCTGTGCTCTTGTCCAGCCATGATGCGTCTTCAGATCAGGCTGAAATACAACCTCTCAGCAACCTGCAATAGGCACTGGAGTTTGAAGACTGGCAATCGCTGCGAAGAGGAGGAAGGGGGTCTGCTAACAAAGTCCCGGGATGAAAAAAAGAGGAGGGCAGGTGTGATTCAGAGGAAACAGGTTTGCAGAGTTGAGATGAGCTTATATCTCAGTGCTTCTTTTCAACACAGCTGGTGTGGGATGCAATTTTAGGGGTTGGGCGACAAGAGGGTCTTCAAGAGGGCGTGAAATCACCTGGCTTCTCACCATGTTTTTGTAAAAGACAGCAGCATCTTCTCGTCAAACTGGGTCCTGCATCATGCTGTTGGTCTAGTTGGATGATCAGGACCTGGCCAAAATCTCTAAGGAAATGCATTGGTGGAAAATAGTTCAGACTGGAGAAAATCGAGTTAGTTTTGGTGGTCTGGCTTGCTTGCTTCCTTTCTCCATCAGATGTTCTCATGCCTCTTTCTCATGGGAATGCCTGAGCTGTGCAGAACCTGCAGGGCATGAAAGCTGGGCAAAGAATGATTACTTCACTGTTGGGGAGGATTTTTTAATTCCAGAATTCATTATTACTCCTGATTTTGAATGGAAAACAAAGTTTTAGAACTTGGCTCCAAAAACAAGGTTGGGAATCACATGGTGCCCTGCCCAGCTGTGCCCTGGAGCCAGCAGCTTTGTGCCAGCCCATCTTCAAAGCCTTCCTAGAGCTGACTGCTTGGGAAGTGGTGGGCAATCCCCAGAGCCAGGGGGTCTGGAGACCAGATCCAAAGCCTTTCTTGGAGGTATTTAAAAGGCGTGTAGATGTGGCACTTAGGGACACAGTTTAGTGGTGGACTTGGCAGTGTTAGGTTTACGGCTGGACTTGATGATCTTAAAGGTCTTTTCTAACCTAAATTATTCAATGATTCTATGAGGTGCGCACTCCCCAGAAGCCCACCTGGCCTGCCACATAGGGAAGTTAGCAGGAAACCAGGCTCAGGCCTCATTCTCAGGAGAATTCCAGCCAAGTTGGATGTCCATCCACAAAATGCTTTGATTTCAGCAATTTCTAACCAGACCCATGTCTGCTGATGTGTTCCAGCTCTCTGTGCCGTGTCAGAGTTTCCCCTGTCCATTGCACATACACACATATTCACTGCTGGGATGTGGTGGACACTCATGAAACTTTAGGGTTGGAAGGGGTGAGAGAGAAGATGACACGAAGCTGGCTAAAGGAGGAATAATGAATGCTGTATGTAGATGTAGATGTCACCTTGCACTTTCCTTGCTGGATACACAATCTCACTTCTGAAAACACACAGGTTTCCTCTCCCCTAGTTAATGGTCCAATTTGGAAGTTTCCTCCTCGGTGTCTCCTTTAATTGTACCCTCTGACCATCGCCAGGCTGTGGCAGAAACCGTCAGTTCACAAGGAAACACATGCTGAGATGAGTCTGTCTCAGCAAATTCAGGGCCACTATATAGACCCTCATGAAAACTAAAAGTGCTGCAGGGAAAAAAATACTGTAAAAATTAAAAGATTTCTCCCAAGCTTCTTCATCTCCAGGCAATTTACTTCACAATAGGATATTATGCGGGGCTTTCGGGTTCGAGGAACAAATTAGGGATCTGGAAGTCATTACTGAGGTGTAAGAAATTAAATCATTTTTATCAGGACAAAAATAGGAAGCAAACCCAGACATTAAACAAGACAAGCACTCAAATCACCCTGTGAGACAAACGTGAGTCCTAAGCAGGGGAAGAAACACTTCAGGCAAACTGAGGGTTGATTTTCAAGTGATTCTGGAGAAATAACAGGGACAGGCAAGAACAAACCAAGCTTTGAGTTCAGTTGAGTCTTAGCTGAAGATCTGCAAAAATTCAGGGCCAGCTTTGGGGGAATCCAGGCTGATGGACAAGGTAGGAACCATGCCAGACAATGAGTTTGATGTAGTTCAAGGTGAGGGACAATGACTTTTGTGTGTCTTCAACATGCAATTGGGACAACGATCATACGGATATTCCTCCCAGCAGCCGGGGCAGCTCCCTGCTCTGGTTTATAGCTACACAGGTTCCGCTGCCACTGCAAGTGTTTCCGGAGCTGGATGGTGAAACAGAGATAACGTGGGTTCAGCTGAAGGTTTATCTGGACTTGGGCTTCTTTGGGCTTGAAAGAGTGGCTGCACAACTGCACACAATGACAGTGGTTCCATCAGCTCCATCACTGATGGTTCATTTATTGTGTTGTTCATTGTCGGTAGGTCTTGTTGAGGTTGGGATGTAAAATACCTCATTGCCAAGTGAACAGGGAATGAACTGGACAGATTCACAGCATCTTTGGCTTGAACGGAACTTAAGGAGGAGCCAAAATATAACTCTGAAAAATCTTCATTTAATGCACAAATGTTTCTGAAGTAAACAGATCTGTTTCTCAATTAGTCTCTCCCTTCCATCTTCTTTAATCAAGGATGACTGAAAACAAGATCTCAGAGTCTGCAAGAACCCCTGTGCCCCTGATGCTACATCCCTAACACTGTTTCGTGTGGACATCATCACTACTTCCTTAGCAACCTCCTGCAATGGCACAGTGGACTATGACTTCAGAAAGAGAATTAACAATAGCAGACAAAATCCCAAAGGCATAATTTGATTTTCTTGTACCATTAAAGACTCAGTTTCAAGAGGAATAAGAAGAAAGAGCAGCAGAAAATATAGTGTGGATGCAGAATTACTTTGAAAACAAGTATCTTTTTTGTTCTGACAGGATATGAAATTCTTAATATCCTTCCCTGAAGTGTTTGTGGAGTATTGGTGATCACAAACAAATCATTGAGAGCAGCCCATGAGGCATGGGATGAGATGTGACCTCTTGGGTTAAAGAGTCCAGTTCCCTGCTATCATACTTAATCATATTATTTAAATCCATTCAGAAAATGATCAGCTCCATCTGAAAACATGTTCATTTCTCACACAGCACTTCTTTCTTTGGAAAGTTGTTCTGGATCCTCCCACTTCTAAACATGAGAAATATTCTACTTTCTAATCTCACTTCATTTGTCAACGGGTTATGGCCATCTGTGCTTGTACCAAGGTCTCTTCTAGCTTAAACAGTGCTTCTCCTTGCCTGCTGCTTACTCCACTGATTTTTTTTTTAAAGGCCTATGAAAGCCAAATTTCTCACACTCTTTTTTCACAAGGTGCCTCAAATAAAATCAGCAAAGCAAGAAATTCAATGTAACATAAAATTAAATCAGATTAATGGTGTTCCATTGCTATTATTAAATGAATGTCTGACCAAAACCTCCACATCTGAACAGACTTGAATTTTAAGGCAAATTGGATCTAGCTCTGAATTCATTGCCTGGCCTTTCCTGTCTAATAACCTCACATCTTGATGAAACCCCTGTGTGCCAAAACCCCAGAAATACCCAAAAATGGGCTCCTGCAGGAAATGTGAAATGCAGCGGGATTTGGGGAAGAGATTAAGACTGCAGTTCCACTAGCACTTTAAATTGCCTGAAGCCAACTCTGCCATGAAAAACATCTAAATCTTTTCCAAGCCTGGCTGTAAGTTCCCACCCTCCACTCTCTCCTTGGACCAGCATGGACATTTTGTGCAGTGCATCAGTGTGGGAGACTGATCCAGGTTCAAACAAGCAACACCAACGCAGATTAGTTTGGGAGAGAAATAGGAGATGTTTCTGATATACCTTACACGCTTTAAGATGGGATGAATCACGTTTTCTGAATGTCTGTTTTCGTTAACTAGGGAGCGGCCCGAGAATGATTCAAACATCCACCCCTCAGACCTCTCAGCTGGGGAGATGGGCACTCTTCCACCTCTCTGGGATCTTGGTGGGGTTTAGGCAAAGTTGTTTTGTGGTTTGCCTCCCAGCTGAAGTTACCTACTGAATGAGCCCTGAGCCATGAAAAAGTCTGCCACTAGTGTTAATGCCACTTCCCATGATCTAAACAACACAAAGAAAACAATGCCAAATATGTACTGAAATGAGCTATCGCAGAAGATGCATAATTTAGTAATGTAAAGCATAGAGAGCTCCTGTCAACTGTCTCCAACACCTCTGAAAATCAGGCACCATATGCCCCAAAAGCGAGGCGCATCCACCCAGCTGTCATTTCTGAATACATTGGCTTACAGCCCAACATCTACACACTTTCGATTGACCGATCCAGCCAAAATCATGTAGCAAATCAGGGACTGGCATCATAAATATATATTCATGGTATATTACAACAGCAGAGAGAACAGAGCAGATTAGTAAGAAACAAGAGAGCTTCACAGAGCAAGACAATACAGCCAGGAGCTGTCTAACAAACACAGAGTGACATGCAATTATTATAGCTGGAGCTCTTCCTTGGGCTAGTGAGATTTCTTACCATCTGGGAGAGCTTTGAAAGAGAGCAGGAAGAGGCTTGATGAATGTTGCGTGGGGGAGTGTTGCATGAAAGAAGCGTTCGACATCGTGAGCAAGCCGAGCAAACAAAGAGCGCAGTCAAACGGGAGATGGAGGGGAGCGAAAGGGAAGAGGTTGTGTGGGAGATGAGGGGAGAGGCCTGACTTCAGCATGAAAGAGGTCCCTCAACCCATGGCCGTCCACATCACTCTGCGTGTGGGAGGCAAAGAGTCCCTTCACACTCCTTGCTCTTCTGTGAAGACCACGGTGCTGCAAAGCTTTGGGCTGCCACCACAAAATACCCATCTGCCTCTCACCAATCTGTGTGGTGTCCCCATCAGTTTTCACATGGAGGTGTGTCCACAAAGCCTCCTCTGCTCGAAGGAGAGCTGCTGGCATGGATCTACCAGCAGAACAACCATCATACCAGCAGAGCAAGAGAAGAGCTTAGGGCATTTGAGCAAGACGTTCAAGTTACCATGGTTTCCTTGAGGGGTTAGACAGCACAGCTGCCAGGAGCAGCTGCAAGTAAGGTTATAAGCAAGAGTGTGGGCCTGGTTGTGTTCGCTGGTCTGTGTGGCCTGACTGCCGGGGGAGAGAGGAACATTCATTTGCAAAGCTCAGCCTACTGTCAAATACAGGGAAAAGCCATCCCTGATTTTTACCCTTATTTTATCTCTTAAGAACCACAGTTCACCAACACAATCATTTTAATTTCGTCTCTTGCAGGAATTACCCAACCTTCTGCAAATGCCCATCATGGCTGCTGCTGTCTTCTGTCTTTTTTCCCTCTATGAGCATTTCATTCCATTCATCCCTTTTCTCTCTGCTGCTGGGTCCCTCACCATCCTCTGGGCTGTACCCAGCACCTCCTCATCACTGGGCTGCCAAATCCGGCAGGACCAGCACAGATCCCAGTCTGAGACACCTGCTGCTTTGTCTGTGACATTGGTCTATGGCACAGTGACACCTGGGCAACAGGATTGTTCTCAAACTTCTTGGATACTTCGGCCAAAACATTTCTTATGGGCTACTAGGTAGCATGAACCACCAAACTCTGAAATGAAATAGTTCTTCAATGCAATTCCACAGACTGGGCGTTATGGCCTTGTAAGGCTGAGTTTGGGAATCACCAGTCTGTGATTCAACACTGACATTCATCCCCCCCCGCCCCCCCAGCCAATTTTGGTGCCTTCTATGAAAACTCTCGCCACTTCTGTGAAAACAAGTATTTTGTGTATATATATATGCATATATAAGTATATATAGCTCTGGCTATACTAGATGTGCTGCAAATTACTCTGACATAAGTAGGGATAGATAGAAAATAGAAATGCACACCTTAAGGCCTTTAAGACTGTGATGTTTATTCCATCATTATCACATCTGCAAAGGAAGTACTCTGATCGGGTTGTATTTTGCCCTCCCCTTGTCCTGTCTTTGTACCCACGCACCTAAGAAGAGTGGTGGGGAACCTGTAGTAATTGTTCCTTGGAGATGATGGGAGCTGGGCTGATGAATCCAATTACTGGTGGGTCAGTGCGATGGTGGATGTTAAAGACAACAGACTGGCAAATCATGCAACAGCTGCAAGACTGCACAGTGGGGTAAATATTTCAATATTTCCTCGTTTATAGTTGCTGCTCTAGATGTTCTCTATTGACTATCTGCAGAAAGAGGCCTGCAGGCAACAGGGACTGCGGCCTGATCCAGTGCTGCAGATCTGAACCTCTTAGATGGTCATCTTAAACATCTCCTTGCTTCCAGGGATGCATGATGGGCCGCCCATTTCATTAGCCCTGTGTGCGCGTGTGTGTGTGTACACTCATGCACAAGAGTGCATCCATGTGCGAATATAAACAGCTGTGAAAAGGAGCTGGACAAAACTCAGATCTCGGCATCCAACTAGAATAACTCATGTTAGCTGTTGATGTAGTCCTTTCCATCACAGCTTCTCAAAGCATTTTAAAGGCGATCATTAGTATTTTCAATCCCTTCAAAAACGATAGCTTTGAAAGAGCTGTATCGAGTCCAGCCTACCTCACTGAGACTTGGTTAGAAAAACCACAGTTTCTCTCTCCTGCCAGATGCTTTCAAACCCTGTGCTTGCATATTGCTCTATTTCATCTATCTGTTGGCCAGCCATGGATAGAAAGTTTTCATTCCAGTTTTGCACTGTGCTGTCCCAGATCTAATCCCCATGCCCTCCCTTCTGTGATTTATGGGAGCAGGCCAGCCCTGCAACCTTCTCCTTCTAATGCTGCACCTGCACATCTCGGCTAACAGCTTTAGGTGCTTTCCTGCAATAACTCATAAAATCTCTTTCCCAGGCAGCCACGCCTTTCCGTTAGCAGATATTTCCCCTTCTGGTCCTTTACTCTCCAACTCATTTTTTGACTGTCGTCCGCCTTTCCCCAGATGCTGAAATATCTCAGTCCTGCGGTAACAGACTGCGCCGTGTTGGGGGTGTGCTCAGATGTCTAATGCAGCAGCACATTTGGCTTCGCTGCTCTTCTTCCCGTTAGCTGCACCATTGCTGCTAAGAAGAATAATCTCACAGCTGAATTGCAACGTACGTACCCAGGGAAGCTCCACCGGCAGCTTCTGTTCCCACAGCAGCAGCAGCTTTGCTCTTCTTTAACTTCTGGCCTGCTTTTGCCCAGATTTCTTTATGTTGGGGCATTTCTTGTGTCACTGATCTGTGGTCAAGTCCCTTATTACACGCTCTTTAAATGACCTCAGAGAAGAAAGGAGATGTGTATGTATATACATATCTCAGGTATATCTGGGGCCCGGCATCGCTGGTGAATTATGCATCTGAGTCAAGAGCTTGGCTTCACAACCTGCTAGAAGAGTGCATGTCTCAGCATCTCCTTAACTGAAGCAGCTTACGTCCCAGGGAGAATTTGGCCCTGAAATGCCTGCCATACCATTTTCATGGTGGTCCTGTTCCCAGGTGGAGGGTCTGTTTTTCCTTTATGTCTGAAAGCAGGAGCAGCAGGGAGTCATTTGTACCTAAACATCTCAGACCTGGGAAAGGACCTTGGCATGAGGAATAGCTTTATTTTAAAACGGGAAAAAGAAAGAGAAGAGCTGAGCACAGGTCTCCACCAGCACCCATCCCAACTACACCGTATCTTCTTATCAAGGTGGCCACCAAGATAGAAGAGCTTCAGAGAAAATTGGCCTTATCAAGCTACACTGCTATTGGACAGAGCCAGGCCCCACGTGCTCTGTCTGCTCGCTGGAGAGAAGCAAGTAGCATGGGTTTTGGCCACGGAATTAGGTGTTCAATAAAAAAACCAACCAACCATTGCTTCTGCACAAAAATCCAGGCTGTGGGAAGAGCCTCATTGCATCTTCAA
Source organism: Himantopus leucocephalus (assembly GCA_003993805.1). Classification (NCBI taxonomy): domain Eukaryota; kingdom Metazoa; phylum Chordata; class Aves; order Charadriiformes; family Recurvirostridae; genus Himantopus; species Himantopus leucocephalus. Next base: position 219,707,670 of record RSEF01000001.1, on the reverse strand, counting down.
GCAAGAAGGAAACAGAGCTGGGGTGAGTCCTCAGGCTGGGAAACCTCCTCAGCATCAGTTCTTGGAGATAATGGTCAGGCTCAGATGCGGCCACTATGTGACCAAGAGAATTAGGCAGCTGCCTGCTGTCTCCCACAACTTGCTATAATATCCTTTACCTTCTGGTGAAACCACACTTCACGTCTGAGCTTTGCATACCTTCAGATGGAGTCAAGACAGACCTTGCCCCCAAATTGGGGGAAATTCTGTATAGATGTAAAATTGCCTTACACCACAGGTATGAAAAGGGAGGCATCAGTTTACAATGGCAGAAGATTTATCTCAAACTTGCTAACCTGAAGCAAGCTTGTAGAAGGCGAGAATGTCAACATACAAAAATAATAGTGGTTAAACCCAGCTTTTATAGCTAAAGCATTTTTTTCTCACCCAGGACAAATTCTGGAAGCACTGTTCAGACTGGAAGCACTGGGCAATTAAAAAGGATCTAAAATAGTCAGTGTATCTCTGCATTGCAGTCATTTATTATTGCTAGTTTATTTTGTTGTGTATCCAAAATCAATAATGCACTGCTCACGTGTGACACAACTACTGTTTTTTTCTGCTTTGTGGTCATTGTAGTAAAAGATATTGTTTGAGAACAGAAATTGGATGTCATAAATTCTGGATTCATCACTTCTGAAATCAGATGTAGACATTAGGAAGCCCTAGTCGGCCTTCCTCATGATGTAAGCTAGTGATTTTCACCTAGGTATGTCATCCAGCTTATCCAGGTATGTTTCCAGAAAGCATTGGGCTAACCTTTAGGATGCCAATTGGTAGCACATTCATGCCCTCCTTAGGTAGTTTGTACCAATGGAAGTTATCCTCTTCTGTTGAGCTCTTCAAAGCATGTGCTGAACTTTGAGCATGGTCCACCAAGGGCAAGTCGTGCCTGACAAATTTGGTGGCCTTCTACAGAGGGTTTACAGTGGCAGTGTACACAGGAAGAGCAACTGATGCCATCTACCTGGACTTGTGCAAAGCGTTT
>RSEF01000001.1:219681798-219693610 GCA_003993805.1 Himantopus leucocephalus | reverse complement strand
GCTATAAGGTCTCCCTGGAACCTTCTCTTCTCCAGGCTGAACTTATGTGATATGTGAGATGGAGTCCTAAATCCAGAGATCACAGATGTAAAAGTCAGCCTGGACCCAATCAAGTCCCCTGCAGAGCAGTGTTTGGTAGGAACAGCACCATCCATCTCCTTTGGAGGAAGCAGAGCTGGCTGGATTAGCCACCCACCTTCAGGAAAGTTGAAGAAGGGTAAGATGAATCAAACGTTTTGTGGTTATGGTTGGATGGTACCAACCATCACATGAAATACAGCAGCTCCCAACCAAAATGCTGGCTCTGACCTCAGCTCCAGGGCTCCCAGCTGTCCTTTGGAGAATCCTTGCTCCCTCCACTGGCTATGGAAGATCCAAAGGATGTCAGACAATTACTGTAAGTGCTTAAAGTTATCCGTCATGAATAACTCCCCTTTCTTTGCCTCCCCCCAGGCTCTGCCCCAAAAGCTGGAGTCAGAACAGGAAGGTCAAGGATTGGAATAGGGACATGGGGTGAAATCATGGGCTTGGCAACAGCCCCCAGTCACTGCTGGAGCAGGGAATGCAGTCCCAGCATCTCCGTTTCTAAACCAGGATCAAACCCACCAAATTGCTCAGCAGCGATAAGCTCCATCAGGACTTTGTGTTTCACTTCCAAAAAGTAAAAAAAAAACCCCAAAGCATCATCCCTTTTCAGCCCTTTTTTTGATTTGTTTGGGTTTTTTTTCCATGCTGGGAGTTGGGAAGAATGTGAGGGATCAGGCCCTCAGTGCTGCTGGAGGTGCTGCCCGAGCCGGAGGAGCACATCTGGCTTCTCAGATCCTGGGACGGTTTGGCAGCATAAGCGGCAAGAAAGAGACATGCTTTATTTGTAAACCGTGCAAAGTTACAACGGTGTCACCGCAGCACTACACGCATCGAGCCCCACGGTGCCGGTTTTACAGTCTCCATCCAGACCAAAGCCTTGCTTTAATATTGCGTGCACACAATCTTCAGTTTGTAACATTTACTTAATTCTTTATTGTTAAAAACCCCAGAGGAAGGCTAGGCTAGTCCTAACCTCTTCTGGACCGCAGTTCTGAGCTATTAATCTGTCATGTCAGCATGTTTTATTAATACTGTTTTCCTGCGGACGATAGGTAGAATGCATCGTAAGTCACTTACCATCTGCTGTGTAAGTGCGTTGTAAAGTATCTTTCTTCCATAGATTATTGCTTTGGTAGATTAGGGGTTTGTACAGCCACGGTACCTCATCCCATCAACTTCAAGCTCCCAGGCGAGCCCTTGTGGCTGAAGTATCTGATCAACACGAAAGTCTTTAACGGCATCTCATTGTGCCCCCGCAGGCAAGGAAAGTGCTAGTACATCCTCTTTCCAGATGAGGACACCGTGTCCCAGTCTTGTGCTGCATTGCTTTAATTAATTGCGTTTTCCCCTTCTGCTCCATCCCTCGGCTATGGGGAGAGATAAGCAGGTCTAGAGGGGAACAGCCTTTACTCCAGCCTGAATCAGGGGTGGATCTGGGACGGGAAGCTTTGCTAGAGGTGCCCTGTAGCATCCCAGCCACCCAGCCATCTGCTCTGCTCTTTGGAGCTTGAACACGTCTACACCACAAGCTTTTAAGGACAGAGCTGCATCAGTGCAATGGGTGACCTACAGACCAGCCCAGAGCAGCATCATCCATGGGAGCAAAGCTCACCCACTGCCGACAGAACCCACCTCACGCTGGTTTAGCTGTATTTAAACCTGGGTGCTTAAGTATAAAGAATTGTGTTGAGATAAAAAATGAGAAAGATGGAGGCACCATAACAGAAAGGGTTTATTTCCAGCCGAGAAAAGGTCTCTAGAGAAGGTGGGCTGAACTGGAAGTGCGCTTGCTCCATCCCACTGTAATTGCAAGACAGTGCCACTCCCTTTCATTGCACTTTTTTTTTTCCACATTTACAGAGATGGGGAATCCGTGGGCAGCTGATACATCAGCAGTTCCTATTCTGCCTTCCCTGATGCAATGTGTCCAGCTGGTGGCTTTTTTTTCCCCCCCAGTAAATCCTTGTCCATGCTGCAGCTGTGTCTGTGCCGTGCTCAGTTCTGTCAAGTCCTTGTCTTGGTTCCTCCTTGAGAAGATTACTGAAGAGCTTTCTGAGCTGGTGGTACATCTGAGTCTCTGAATGCATGAGTTTGGCCCCCAGGAATCAGCGGTTTCTGGTGGGCTGGAGCTGCTGTCAAACCTGAAAACCACCTGAACTTAAATGGTCCTTTGGGAAAAACTCAGCCTCTCTGGAGGAGGGCTTGGAAAACAAGTACTGATCAAAGGTCTGATACAGCAAGATGTAGAGCAAGGGGGACCAGGTGCTTCTAAGTGACACACGTCTGGTAAAACTTAATGAGTGTGGGGTTTCGTATGAAAGCATGCATTAAATACATTAAAAATTAGGTGTGAAGAGCTCAGGAATGGAACAAACATGAGACACCCATGAGGATGGGGAACAAAGACGTCAATCAAAGGAATAAGCCGTATCAGCCTGTAGTCCAAGAGATGCTGAGAAGACCATGGCAGTTGGGATGCGGCATTGCCCAGCTGGATTTTCCCTGCATCTTGGTCCCCAGACACCCCAAACCAAAGTGGACCACCCCTCCTTGTTATCCCTAAGGACTCGTCTTCCACACCTTGGCGTGCTCAGCACCCCAAAGCTCTCATCTATCCGAAAGCAGTTCAGCATCCTCAGGGTTAAATCAGATTTGGTATGCAACCAAGACCTGGCAGCTGAGTTTCAGCCCAGCATGAGTTTTTACGATCAAATTATAGACCCCAGAAAAAGAAAAAAAAAAATACCAAAAAAAAAATCCAGTCCGAGGTTTATAATGGAAATCATGACAGAGCCGTGATTGTAGTAGCAGGAACAGCATCACTGTAATACACTCGTAAACTGGTACCGTCCTGCGGGGTATTATAAAAGGAAAAAAAAGGCGTCTGAAGTGCACTTGGTACCCCTGAAAGGTCTGAGGAGGTGGGTGCGATGACTGGATGGGAGAAGGGCTGCTTGCCAAGATGAACTTTAAAGGACTGAATCTCCTCCCCAGTGCAAAACAGCATCCGCGGTGTCTCCGCAGACCCATGTTGAGGGAGGCGAGATGCTGTACCGGCCCCTCCGTGGGGCTCGTGCCAGCTCTTTGCACCCCTGAGATGGGGAAAATTAAACGTATCCATTTCCAGGATGGATGGCTGTCTATATGTACGTAAATTGAAATTATATTGGGCAAAGCAATGGTGGGTTGCAGTGATTTTTCACTGTGTGGGTCTAAAAAGGTGGAGGTGCAGCCTTCTCCAACATTTAAGTAGGAAAAAAAAACAAAAAGAAAAAAAGCTTCTGGATCTCATCTTTATTATTATCTGGCCATTAGGGGAGGCAAAGAATTTGTGAGCTGCTTGCAAATCCCAGCTTCTGAACTCCTGCTCTAGATCCCGGGTTTGCAATGAGTTTGGTCCATCCTCTCCAGGTCCTCTTAAAAAGATGGAGCAGAAATGATGTTTGGCTCTGGCAGAAAGTGAAAGCCGAGAATGATAACCATAAAGAAACAATGGTCACATTTTATTGCCTTACTCACCCATGGTTTCTTGAGCATGACTTATGGAAGCTTTGATTTACGCTGGTGCAAGCTTTATCTGCTGCTGTCTTGGCCAGCTCATTCTTAATACCGAGACCTATGGGCCTCTGCTGACTTTCTTGGTTAAATAAATTAAAGCAAATATAAACGTTAATGGAAGCCACTTTATTTATGGCTCGATTGGAGCACTGTCTCTTACACCGTGGGTCCAATCCAAAACCCATTAATCCAAAGCCTACTGACATCCCTGCACCAGGCCCTATCTTTGGGCTTTTCCTTCTCACGATGAAAGGGGGCAGCTAAAAAGTAATTTTAAATGAGATTACGTTATCCCGCAAAAGCCATTCTGCACAAAACTTTCAACCCTTGGCACCTCTGGGGAGGCAGAGCGTTCGGGATATTTTAGTGGCTGTTGTTTGAAGGCTAAAGATATTCCTCCCGTGGCAATGCCTCCCCCCGCCTTTTCCTCTCCATGCCAACCATCCCACCCTCTAAATATCTCCTCGTGAAACGTTTTGCAATGCATCACGCGCTGTTTGTGGCCAAACACATTTTTGGCTCTTCTGTATGATACAGAACCTACTTCCAGCTCTTCAGACACTTTCTCAGATTGTTCCTTGCCAAACCTTTATTTTTTTGGCCTGCTTGGATGGGAGAGAGCTTTGTGCTGCTTTTATTATTATTATTGGGGGGTTGGACTAGATGATCTCCAGAGGTCCCTTCCAACCCTGACCACTCTGTGATTCTGTGATTCTGTGATTATTATTTTATGATTATTGTTTATTCAGAGATGCTTTCTGATGCATGTACTTGGATAACTGTTGGCTTGCCATTCCAGTGTCTGCCTTAATGCATTCTGGTGTTCTCCTTCCCCTTGCCCCTATATTTCACCTTCTCCAGTTAAAAAAACCAAAAACAAACAAACCCAAAACAGCACAAAAGCAAGAAAACAAAACAACACCCCAACAACAGAAGAACAGTTGCGTGCTCTTTTTGTGCTGAAGAGAAGACGACCAGAAGAAAGGGGCAGCACAAAATGTTAAAAAAGTGGAAAAATATAGGAGTTGTCCCTCAGCGTATCAGGATGAGTCAGTAACTGAGGTTGTTGTGTTTTCACATGGAAGTAGCAAGTTCTGGATTATTTTCGTAGCATAAAGTCTTGCTGTTATCACAGCTGTGGGAGGGATAAAAGGAGAAGCGAGAAAGGAGGATCAGCTCCTCAGTGAATATGAATCATTATAGTTTATCGAGGCCGTGGCTTTTCACACCTGATTGTGTCCTGTTGATATTAATTGAGCTTTTCCACCCAGTCAAGTGGAGACTGGATTCAGAGGCTGAAAGGCAAGAAGAAAGTGTTCGGCTGGACCTCTCCAGCATGGAGAGGGATGGGGAATCTACCCAAAATGGTTACAGCATCGAGCTCCAGCCTCTGTGTGAGCACAAGTGCATCCTTTGGGATGGCAGCCAGCTTTGGTAGGTTTATAGACAGCATGGTCCTTCCTAACTGTGACTGTTAAAGCACATGCACACCCAGACGTGGTATCCGTGGCCCTACAGGGTTAGGAAGCTGCCAATCTAACAGATCAGGATAATTCAAGGAGGCCTGATGCCTCTGTATCTGTGTTTAAAAATAAAGAATACTATTTATATTGCAGCAGCGGTGTTTGGGAGCCCTGGCTTGCTTTGTGCCAGGCAACTGGTGTGCCATGACAGTCCAATGTCTCCAGGAGAAGCATGGGAGAGGAGACAAGAGCAGTGAAACTGCACACAAACAAGTGGGGAATTGGAGAAGTCCTACATCAACCCACCCATTTCTCTCCGACATCTGTCATCCTCAACATTTCAGAGACAACGCGCCAACACCGACTCTCAGTACCACCTCCACACCACCGCATGCCTCCACCAGCTAAACTGGCAGTGGCTCGGTGAACCGCATGGGTTGCTGAAGATGGCTCTACCAAGCTGGTGTACCATGGTCCTATAGCCCAGTCTACAGGCCAAATTTGGGGACTTCTTGCGGTTTGGTTGCACTATTTCTTACTGAATTTAGGATAACAACCCTCACTTCAAGGGAAAATGGTGTGTTAGGCAGGTGGGGTGGGATGTCCCCTGTAGGACACAGGCTCCTAAGCCTCTGCGAGCTGATGAAGCAGCAGTACAATCCCAGCTAGGACATGCCAACACAGCCACCCTCTGCCAGGCACATCCTCTGGAGGTATCCAGAATTTTCCTTAGACCCATCTCACAGGGCTTGGTGGGGACCAGGGATGGGATGGGATCAGAAGAAGGGATTTTGCATTGCTGCCTTCAGACTTTTGTGGCTGCTTCGCATGCAGCTCAGCATGGGAAAAGTCTGTTGGTATTTTGCCTTCCTTTTATATGCACCTCAGCACTGGTGGGCTGCGGGGATGTGCCCAGGTAAGGTGGTTCAAACAAGACCCCATTTCTCTTCCCCACTGCCTCACCTTAATGAACTCCCTGCCAAGCCCTCGACTTTTTGAGCAAAGCGACGAATAGCTTTCAAATCTGCCTTGCATTTTGCTGAGAACGAGCTTCGTGAATATTTACCCTGCAGATTTCCTCAATTAAAATACCTTAGTGAGTATTTGTTCTGTAGATTCCATGCAATTAAGTGAATAAGCAATACGTAACAGCCTATGTTTTCCAAGAGCAGGACGGTGTCCAAGAGATAGAGCAGCAATGCTACGAGGAGGCAAAAAGGAACAAATGCCTGCCTGTGTTTTTATGCCATCCCATAGTTAACCCCTGGAATGGCTCTGGAATAAAATTGAAGTAACTCAGTGCTAAGTCAGGCCCTGAATCCATACTACAACCCCAAAAGCGCGATACCTTGCTCAGCACTTATTTCACAAAGTTTTTACGATGGACGTACTCCATCATGGAAGAGGAACCAAAGCCCATACTCAGTTGTTCGTAGGTAAACAGAAAGCCTAACTGAGCCCTCAAGGTGGAATCAGGGAGAAAACACATGAGGATCAGAGAGAAATCACTCTGGGAAAAAAAATAAATCACTGCTATCAACACAAAGGATTAATCTCCAAAGTTTTCCTGGCAGTTTTATATAAGAACAAAACAACCAAGCCTGGGTGTTCCTGGGAAAGGATGAAGGGTTTTTGTAGCACCCCCTTGAAGACCATTCTTTAATAAAACCAACTGGAAGGGAAGATAACTCAAGCTGGATGTCTTAAGAATGTCTTAAGGATGTCTTAAAGGATGCCTAAGAAAATCAGAGACTAGGTTTTTGGAAACTGGGGTCCCAGCAGACCAAAGAGATGAGCAGCTCTGGGTCCCTATAGCTGTGATCCAGCTGGGCAGGTTTTTAGGAGAAACTAACACCCAGAGCTGAGAGAAAAGCCATGTATTAGCAGGGACTAAATGGGGTGTGGATGCTTGAAAATCATCCCCTACCTGAACTGTCCAGAGGAGCTTCAAATTTACATCTCCAAGCCGGGGAAGGGGTGGGTGGGATGGATGTAGGGAATGACTCCTGTGATGTTTTAGGTAAAAATAGAAAAGCCTGGTGTTGCCTATGGTTTATGATTACATAGAGCAGAGCGTATCTGGGAGAGGTTTTCCTTGTCCGAATAGTTCCAGATTGAGTTTCAAAGCATGTTACTTTGTCTGGTACCTTGCCATCTCCTGTCAAGTTAGGTCGTAAGATGATTATGCCATTAGTCTCCTTGCTGTCCCAATCGCTGTCAAAAACCAGCTTTTTCTCACTGTTGCAAACAGAAATACTTGGCTAAGATGGGGCACTGTGGGTTGTTTTGGGATCCTTCCCCAGTCTGGGGGTTGTATGTTCTCCATTCAGGGCCATGGATTGCAACTAACCAAAGTGACCCACGTCCCATCTTGGTTTTGCTTTGTTTTGCCTTGTCTGAAAGTGTGTTCCTTCAGCAGAGCAAGTCGTGTCTGGATCTTCAGAAATGTTCAGCCCCTCTGGTCACAGCTGGGTTTGCAGAGGTGCTCAGCTCCCACTTAGGCAGCAGAAATCCTATTTTTGAAGGATGTTCGCACAAAACAGGAGGTTTTGTCGCACCTGTCCAGCAGGTGTGGCAGCAGGGATGGCTGCCTTGAGCCCTGCAAAAAGCCCACCTTCTTTTCTGCAAGGCAATCTTCTCTGAAAACCTCTCCAAAAGCCCTTTGGATAACCTGGTCCCAATGCTGCTTTGTATGAGATGGTCCCCAAGACTCACTGAGTCAGAGCAAAATCTGGCCCCGCTTCCCATCACAGAGTCAGAATGAAGGTTGGGATCAGGGACTAGATTAAGAATGGGCAGAAATAGGGATGTCTAACAAATGTCTTGCTCACGGATGAGGTGTTTTTACTCTCAGCCAGCATTTGCAAAGCCTGGACCATCATGGCAGACGTTCCCCTGAATATTTTTACATTATTCCTCCTGTTCCAAAAAGGCTGTTCAGGCATTTTAGACTTTCCAGTTGGTCTACATCTCTCCACTCATGCAAATCACTGTTATTAATTATGCACCCACTGCTAAGCCCCCCTGCAAGGAGGGTTCCAGCTCCGGCACTGCAGTAAAGGAGGGGTTACTGGACTTCTTCGTAGGGAAGAGAAAGCACTACCCCACCCTGAAGGGATCATTCAGCTTTGGAGAGAGGAGCTGACAGCTGGTTTTTATTAGGATGGAGGCCTTTAAAAGGTAGTGTTGGGGTAGGGGTGGGACCTTTGGTCTGGAGGAGAAGCATGTTCTGTTCAGTCCCTGGGCTGGAAGGTCAGGCTTGCATGGTCTCCAGCCAAATGGCACAAGAGTTGAGAAGTTCTGCTTTGATTTTCCTCTGGCTGGTGATGGGAGCTGGGCCGGTGCGGTGGGACAAGGGTTGGCCTCTGCTGTGGCTTGGACTGGGCACGGACTGGGCAGTCCTGCAGCACACGTGGTGAGTGATGGTATCAAAGACAAGGTGAGGGAGACAAACCCCACTGAAATTTAGGAAAAACGAGCTGTGGCTACAGCTCTGAATCCTGCCCCTTTACAGGCAGGTGAGCAGGTCATTAGTGCACAAAAATCTCTGTTATTTAAAAGCAGGGTAGGGGGAGAAAAGAGGCAGAATAAAGCAGAGTTGTGAGGCTTCAGGCTGACATTTCACCCTGGAAAATGCTCTGATCTTCTGCAAGACATCTGGTGGGAGAGAAATCTCAGGTTGCTGCAGTCTTGCTGCTTTGCAGGGATGGCCTTGCATGCCAGAGGAAGGGCAAACAGTGGACAAAGGACATGGGACAAAACTCATCTCCTTTTAAAGCTGTCCATGCTATAGGTACAAGGGAGTTTGCATATGGCCTCTGTACGATCTGGCCTCCGTCATCAGGGTTTGGGCACTACAAGGAGAGGCACAGAGCTTTCACCTCCCTCTGACTGCACCTTCTTGGGACAAAAACCTCTTTTCTGTTATTTGCCTTACAGCTGCCATGCACCACTGAGGCATAGCCGGAGCTGCATCCCCTCCATGCATGTGGCTGTGGGGTGTGATGGATGCTCACACATTGCTCCTCTGCACCCTGGTCCCTGATCCATCCCTGCCAAGGTGTATTGTTGTTGTAACCCCCTGGCTGGCTTCAGAGCAACATCATGTTAAAAAAACCCCACCATGTGTCAGAAGCTGGCTTCCTCTTCCTAGAGAACTGGGCAGAGAGGAGCCTAATGAAGTTCAACAAGGGCAAGTGTGGGGTCCTGCACCTGGGGAGGAATAACCCCATGCACCAGTACAGGTTAGGGGCTGACCTGCTGGAGAGCAGCTCTGCAGAGAGGGACCTAGGAGTCCTGGTGGACAAATTGACTATGAGCTAGTGATGCTCCATTGTGGCCAAGAAGGCCAATGGTCTCCTGGGGTGCATCAAGAAGACCGTGGCCAGCAGGTGGAGGGAGGTCATCCTCCCCCTCTAATCTGCCCTGGTGAGGCCACATCTGGAGTACTGTGTCCAGTTCCGGGCTCCCCAGTTCAAGAAGGACAGGAAACTGCTGGAGAGAGTCCAGCGGAGGGCTATGAAGATGCTCAAGGGACTGGAGCATCTCTCTGATGAGGAAAGGCAGAGACCCCCAGGGCTGTTCAGCCTGGAGAAGAGAAGACTGAGGGGGGATCTCATCAGTGCTTATCAATATCTAAAATGCAGGTGCCAAGAGGATGGGGCCAGACTCTTTTCAGTGGTGCCCAGCAACAGGGCAACGGGCACAAACTGGAGCATGGGAAATTCCATCTCAACATGAGGAAAAATATCTTTACTGTGGGGGTGGCAGAGCGCTGGCACAGGCTGCCCGGAGAGGCTGTGGAGTCTCCTTCTCCATAGAGAGTCAAAACCCGCCTGGACGCCGTCCTGTGCAACCTGCTGTAGGTGACCCTGCTCTGGCAGGGGGGTTGGACTGGATGATATCCAGAGGTCCCTTCTGAACCTTGCCAGTCTGTGATTCTGTGGTTCCCAGAGATGTGGCATTTCTCCCTGGATGCTGTACAGACCAGGACGGGCCGTATCCAATCTTGTAGCAATGTATTTACCCCTCAGGACTATCAGTGCTTGCTACGAGGCAGTGTAGAGAAAACACTTCTTAAGTATATGCCCTATTCTTGATTTAATTTGGAGGAACGTCAGTTAATGAGTCCTTGCTTTTATATATGCTCCTGCTCTTCAGCATTTTGCTGAAAATTTTTTACATCAAATGGTCTTCGTTTGTCCTCCCTGTCAGAAGAAAAAGCACATGGGTATATATTCAAAACTCATACGATAATAATTTGGCTTTTCTTCAGTAGGTGGAGGAGCCTTAAAAAAAAAAAAGTCCCTATTGAAAATTGAAATTGAAACCCAGTGAAAAATTGAGACCCAGTGAAAAACTTCTATCTGCTTAAACTAGTAACCAAACAGGGTCAAGGGCACAAACCTGCTCACTGACCCATAATTTATTATTAATCGGTGCTGCTCACCAAAAAGCACTCACCAAAGTCTGGTCAGGACTGGGGGGATTTAAAGAGAGATGTTTCCCAATGCAGAGTGTGGATGTGGTCACCCTGTTTTGGGTAAAGGAGCTTGGCTTTACGTATCCAGCTGTGCCGAGCCAGTTGTGCGTCAGGCCAGTAAACGGCCACTTGCCCGATGTTATTTGTATTTATAGCTGGAGCCCGTGTCTGAAGATGGCCAGAATACTTGTTTAAAAGCGAGGAATGGCATCTTGTCGCAGGGAGTGCTGTCACATGTGCTGCCACCTTCCAGCCACCAGTCCCAGCTAAATAATGAAAAAAAAAACCCAAACCAAAAAACAACTCCAGAACATTTATAAATGGTTCCTTTGACTGTCACACGCAGAACACACACTAATGCAGGGTGAAGTGCTACCCTAACCCCTCTGCGGGTGTGACGGCTTTCATAGCTCATTCATAGCACACAGCATCTTGAAACTCGCTGATAAAACCGTAATACCACACCCCAGAGTATACATAACTATGTCATATTAATAAATATTTGCAGAGTACCATGACTTGGCACAGAGCTTTAGAGATTTTTTTAAAATAAAGGATCATGGCTCCCTGCTCCGGGGGTCCTGGTTCTGCGTATGTTTAATGTTATCCTGAGTCACCCACGGAGGGTCTTCTCCTCTTGAGGGGGGGGGATGGAAGAAGAAGAGAGGGTGAGGAGACACATGCATAAAAACGAATGATAAATGGTGCTACTGAAGGCAGCATGGGTGGGCCTGGGGCATTAGTAACGGAATATGCCTTTTTCCCATCGATGTGGTTGGTTGACATCCAGTTGAGCTCCTTAGCACCTGAATGGTATCCCTCTCTCAACAGCAGCGTGGTGGGTTGTGTAGCGTGAGTCTGGTGAGGTCGGTGATGGCATTAGGAATTTTGCAAGAGGTTGCAGGACTCACTTCTTCTTGTTGTGAGTTACATCTGAGGCCAGGGACAGATGTAGCTGCAGTCCGGGTGAAGGGAGCCTCACCCGTGCTGCTGTGAAGACAGGTATCTCACCACTGTACGCGCTCCTGGTAAATCCTGTAAGGACTTGCTGGCAGATTTGGGGAGAGGTTTGAGTTTCAGAGGTTACCACACCTGCTGTGACAAAAGACAACAAAATCTTATTTTCCCGGCTGGTATCTTTCTGACATGATGAAAAATTTCTTTATACTGCTCAAAGACATTTCTAAAGATTCACAAGAAGATGATTCACACGAAGGTGATC
>RSEF01000001.1:219659482-219675794 GCA_003993805.1 Himantopus leucocephalus | reverse complement strand
GCCTACAAATGTGTCCAGCACCTGGGCATGAGGTAGTGTGGATAAATGTGTCCAGCATTGAAGCTCTGAGAACTTATATAAATATAAGAAGTATTGCCTAAACTTGGTGTTCCCAGCCTTTTCTCTTGGGCATGACCTATTACAGTGGGAAGGGCAGCAAAGGTGGCTTCTCAGGCTCTATTCATGTTGATGGGGTTTATCTTTGTGTAGAGGGAAGTGAACCAGAGAAACTTCTTGTCTCAACAGCTTCATTCACTACTCAGCGTTTCCAAGTGAAACTACAGCCTGTCCGCTTTGGGAAAAGAACTTTCAGCCCTTGGAGACCTTGAGATTTGCAAGCCCTTCTGTAGGTTATTGTCCCAATTTCATATCTGCCTTGGGCTGTGTTTCAAAGCCATGCACAGGGAAGAGCACACCATGTCACTTGTAGCCTTAGGCAACGTGGAGGTGGTGTCCATAGTGTCCAAACCCAGCATTTATAGCACATTGTCCAGTGACTGTGGCAGTATTCATCTTCCTTTCCGTCTCATGGTTGCTCTGTCTGAACCAGTGACTAATTCCTAGGTGCTGGATTCAACTATTAAATTGCTACCACCGGTGGTCCCTTGGCCACCAAGCACCACCCCAAACAATCTCAGGGCATGTCTGGGGCCAGGAATATTCTCACCATGTAGTTTGGGTGCTTGGGAGGGGAAGGCAGTTTATTAGCTGTCTCCAGTGCCAGGGAAGGGTGCCAGGCATGTGTCACTTAATCATGCAGGTGTCACCATTGCTTTCTGAGGAGCATTCCTTTGTACTTTTCCATTTCTAAGGCCACAGACATCTTATGAGAGGTGATTTGCTCTCAATGCTCAGGGCGTTCTGATGTTCCAGATATGGGTGAATGATTTGCTGGAGACCTCTCAGGATGTGAAACGTACTGTCCCACCACAGCCAGAGGACTGCCCAGCTAGGGAGGTTCTTCACTCAGTTCCTTTCCACCTGCCCATCTTCTTGCTGTCGGGGCACATGTGGACAACAGTACCTGAACATACAAGCAAGGCAGGTTCACCTGACCTAAACAAAGACCTTTATATTCTAACCTCACCTGGTCTCATATGTCCTGTCCTGTTCCACACGCACCAGTGTTGGACAGTCTGCACCTTTCCCAATGCTCGGCCACCAGGACAAAGCTACAGCAGCAGGGGTAGGGAGGAAAAGGTTTTCAGGCTGATCGCTCCTTTCCATAGCCCAAGAAGCAGCGTTTGCTGGGTCACTCTGCAGATTGGACCTCAGGTTTGGACCCACCATGAGTATCAGGTCATATTTTCCTCTTGTCCTGACTGTGTTGCAGTCCCGACAGGTGCAGTCAACCAGAGCAACCTTGATGCCATCTCTCCACGAATAAACTTCGGTACTTTATTTGGATAACAACCTGCGATTATTCCCTCCGGTGCTTTCTGTGTGATGGTGGTGTTTGGGGAGCTAGAGTTACAGATTTGGCCGGGCAGACAATCACCTCCGCAGGGAGCCCACACAAGTAGGTTAAACAAAAGCTTTATTTCCACACTGCATTCTCAGGACACGGTGCCAAGATTTCACAGACGGCTTAAAACAAGGATTGGCAAGGAATGCTCTACTCTTGTGATGCTTTCTTATTGCAAACAGCCCTGAGTCACAAAACGCATGTTCAGAGCCAAGCCTGAACTTCCTTTACAATCAGAAGTGTTCAGATAACCAATTTTCAAGTTTGTTCTTTAAAGCAATAAAGGGCAAAGCTCACACGCAGAGAGGCTTAAGGAGTTTCTACACCACCAGACTTTCATACGCAGTTAAAACCCTCTGATACTACAACAGAAGAAATATTCAATCAGCCATGGTTATTGAAGCAGTTAGTTGCAGTACATCTGCCATCAGATATTATTCTGTGCTCTGCGGCGTTCGGGCGGCGCACTGCTCCTGGTGAGCAAAGACCTGAAGACTGGAGCTTCAGCCAGGCAGAGTCTGTTTGCTGCCTCCTCTTCCTGCCCACACTTTTCTGACTAGCACGGAGAAAGGTCAGTTGGTTTCCTGCAGGATTTCAATATTTTGAAATGTTATTTCAGTTCCAGCTTTTGAATGAGGAAAAAAAAAAAAATAAAGCAAGAAGGAAATTGGACGTGGAGGTTGGATCCGAGACATCTGCCTCCGGGGCTGCTTTGCAGCGAGAGGCTGGAATCCGTAAGTGAGATAACCCAGCAGACGGGCAGCTGAGCTCTCTGGCAAACAAACTGTTAGAAACCCAGACCATTTTCCATTTGAAGGCTGCAGAACATTTGCAACTTGGCAAACCTTAACAACAATAGCGAAAAAGCTTCGACATTAATAAATGCCTTCTGTTCGAGACCAACTGGAATTTCATGCATTGTATCGTGGTTTTCATTTGGACTTCAGGCCTATGTAGATATAACATACTGCAGCTTTGGTCCTCGGCCCTGTATCGACTTTCCCTGAGCGTCTCTGCATATGTTAATGAAAAATGTTTCATTCAAAAAGCAGACATCTAGCTTTGTGAAAATTAGTGTATTTATTTTCAGTCTATTGTACATTTTTTTTTTAAACTGTGCCTGCAGTCTGTACTATCTAGTTTGGCTCCTGGACAGCCCCAAGTTGCGAAGAGATAGTGGCAAAAGGGAGATTTAATTCCTTTGAATAAAATTATTTTAATGTGTCAATGAAAGCAGTCAATAAAAGACAACCATCTGATAAAATTTTTCTTGACTTTCAGAAGATCCTATACATCTCCTATGCAGGAAAGGAGACTGTATCGCACCATGTAACGACAAAGTGAAGGGCAAAGGTCATGGATCAAGGCTGGTGTGGAGGCAGGAAGCAAAGAGGAGAATTGCACGATCAAGATTCATTGTGCAACAACTTTTGTGGGTGGTCCTCACAGTCCCCTGCTGGCTCCAGTGCTGTTTAGCAGAATTTAGAGATGCTCAGAGACGTTGATCAAGGAAAACCAAGGGAGACTGACATATGTAGATATCATGAAGTCAGGCTTGAGGAGGACTGTGAGGATCTCTAGTGAATGAGGAAAAGTATGGTGAATGCAATTTAATACCAATAGCTGTAAAGTCATGAGCACCAGAGGAAAAGTGTTATGTGCTTCTTACACTGCACAGAACACGGAGCTGGTTTCATCAGCTCAGGAATCTTCCCCTGTGGTCATTGCAAGAAGACTGGAGGAGTACCCTGGTGTGGGACGAATACTGAAAAGGTTCACCTGCCTGCCTGTCCCAGCAGTCACTGGCCCAGGAGCCCTGCGTGCTGCTGCTCACCCACCAGCTGCGGGACACTGGAGGAGAAAATTGCAATGACCCAGGGTCTGGAAATCATCCTGAATGCAATGGCTCTCGGTGCATTTTGGGAGGTCTGGTCCAACTGCGTGTGCTAACCCAACCTCCCCTTACATCACCTCTCTGTATCCTACAGCACTGTCCCCACAAGCTGACGCAGCAATCCCACAGCTCTTCATCAGGCTGAATTTTGCCTGCAAGAGCTTTATCTAAGGCCACTATTTCACGGGACTTCAGCAAGAGCGTGGAGAGTTGTAGAGTCCTCTGCCTTCTCCCACCTATAAAAGTTTATATTTTACCTATAAAAGATATTCAAACAGTTATTTATAATACAAATGAGGTCAGTGATGAGAGTGACACCAGGACTTTGTGGCATGTCTGAAGGGAAATGCAAGGACATGTCGCTACAGCAGTAGGAAATCCTTAGCCCACCTTCACCAGCAATGCCCATGGACTTGCATCCGGCTGATGACCACTTCTACAGCGTATGAATAGGTGGGTGAAGTGGGGTAAGGGTTTGCCTGTGCATAGGACCTTGCCACAGACCATGTTCTCGGTCGCATGGACAGAAGGGAGCAGATTGCCCTGATGTCTCCCATGCATTCAACAAAGGGACAAATCCGCTGCTGGTGTGAGGACAGACGGTTGCTGGAAAGGGAGAGCTCCTGCTGTAGTGACCATGGAGCTGCCCCTGACCTCACCACTGAAGGACACATCTCTACAATGCCAAGGTAAATAACCAGAGATTTAGGGAAGGCGGACACGCTGATGTTTTTGCATGAGGATGCCAGGACAGAGACAACATAGTTCCACGAGTTCAAAGAGGGGTAATGCTGCAGAAGACTTTCCCTCAGCCCTATTCCTGCCTTCACCCAGCTGCAGTCCCAAACCCCAGAGAGGCACCTTGATATTTTCCAATGAGAAATGTGCTGTGGGGAGTGGTATTACCCCCTCCCCACTTTAGCATCCCCTGTCATGGCAAACTTTCCCAGACACATATGTCCTTGCAGCCATTTTGACACCCATCCGCGCCATGGCTGCTCCATACCTTCCTTGGGTTGTCCTGCGTCTCCTCATACCTCCTCTGCTTGACTGCCCTGCTGTTGGTTTATGTATTTGGAGATCTTTTTGGGATCTGCCTCTAAATTACTGAATAATGGAGTGAATATGTGAACAGGGGTCTCCATAGGTGCCTTATCTGCACTGAGAGCTGAAAAGTAAGCTGAGATGAAGGTAGATATACAAACAAGAACAAGACTTTCAGGTGGAGGGATAGGTCTCCAAGGATCTTTATTGGCATTTGGTTGTAATACACTGTTAAAAGTACTGTATGAAATATGAACTATATTCAGACAGTGTATATTTTGCATAAATACATCATCTACAGATCTCAGCGGGTTTGCTCGATTACATTAAAATTCACCCTATAATGTTAGTGGTAAAACCTCCAGCAATCACGTGGTAGGTTCTTATTGATAGTGGTTTCTAGAGTGTGCGCTTCACTATCCAAGAAATCCACCGAGTGACTTGTCCACAATACCTGAGAAGTCTGCTGTGGAGCTACAAAAATCACATTTGCTGCTTCCAGCCCCCATCTTCCTCATTGCAACGTCCAAAGACTAGTTTTAGGAACAAAATAACAAGAAAAGAGCCTGATACAGTAATCACAGTTAGTATGGGAAGAAATCTCATGAGTAAACCTAAACCTGTCTAAACAGAACAATGCCAGGAAAATATAAATATGTTTTATGGCTTTCTAACAGCAGAGGTTATCACACTCAGAGATGAGTCCTTGGCCTCTTCCTGTTGAAATTAAGAGAAAAAAATACCACTGGCTTCAAAGAGAATTAAGAATTATCCTGGGATTACTAAAGTCATCAGTGATCAGAACTTTGCTTCTCTGCTACCCTTTCCCACAGATTTACTATTTTATTTTTTTTTTTAAATAAATTCAAAGAATGTTGTTTATTTTAGAAGACTACAGGCTGAAGAAAGAATCCAAAAACTGTGCAGAAGGGCAGATTGAAATCCTCTTGTTTAAATCATCTTCAGCCGGAAAATTCAGCTTTTGGCTACTCAGTATTCTCTTACAATTGTCTCTTCTTTCATTAACAAAAACACAGGCCCAAAAGACTATTTCTTAGTGGGTAATTATGAAATAAAAAACTGAGTACTTCCAAACTCAAATATATACGTATGTGTAGATGTTGAAAGGGAGAATATATGCATAGTGGTAGATTGAAGAGGTGTGGTGGGGTTTTTTTTCATCATGCATTTACAAATGTTTAATTTGATATATAGCAGAAATAGAAAGTCACTGTCCCTTCTGTTCACTGTCACATTACCAGCTAAATGGATCGATGGGAAGCTTTTCAGGGGGAAGTTGTTTCCCAGATTTTGTTTTCTGCTCATATATGTCTTCCTTTACATCTGTTTTGCCTGGGTGCTGGGAAGAACAGTGTTTTGGAGAGGGTTAGCACATCTAGACAAGCCAAGTGGCAGAGTTTCCAGACCCAGGGAAAAGGTCAGGGAGTCCAACACCTCCTCTGAACCGGTGGTGATATCTATGTGGGAGTGAGGTTCCTCCAACATCACTCTAGTCATCCATGATGTAGGTTTCTCTACCTGCAGCTCCTGTTAGAGTCGATGGCAACTACTTTTAGGGCATGGTTCATCCATCTGAATGCAGATATCTGGGATGGGATTCACTTTTTGGTTAACACACCCAACTTTAAAAGTGTATCTCATTAAACATAGCTGTCTAGTATTATTTCAGATTTTAGCATCTGCTGTCTGGCCTCCAGCTGCCATTGCAGAAGGATCTGGTCCTGTGTCTTATTTATCAGCTCTGTCCGGATGTTGTAGGTACTCTAGGGCATCCTAAATGGCATTAAGCATTTGTGTTTCAGCAGCAGAATTTTATCACCGTCCATTTGGGTACCTCTGCATGCACCAGGCTCCCATTGCTTGAATGGAGACCCTGCCAATGGTCAGTGAAATGTAGGGGTGACTATGCTGGACAGTTGTAGGCACCCATTTTAGGCTCAGCTGACTCACGCCAGGGGAGGTTTAGATTGGCTATTACGAAAAATTTTGTCACCAAAAAGAGTTGTCAAGCATTGGAACAGGCTGCCCAGTGAAGTGGTTGAGTCACCATCCCTGGAGGTATTTAAAAGATGGATAGATGTGGTGCTGAGGGACATGGTTTAGCGGTAGACCTGGCAGTGTTAGGTTTACGGTTGGACTCGATGATCTTAAAGGTCTTTTCCAACTGTAATGATTCTATGATTCTATGATTAGGCTCCTTGGACTTTTTGACTTGATCTCCATATACTGCAATGGGAGCTGAGACACCCAGCACACACAGAGGTATCCTCATGGAGGAGCCTAAGAAACACTGCTGGGAAGTGCCTGTTTCCTTTCTCTGACTGTTAGGGGACCTGTCTGGGTGATTGTCTCAGACTGCACCTTACAGGGCTATATTTAGCCAGATGATTCTCCTTTTGCACATCATTGTGGGCATTTCTCTTCATTTGGAGGCCAGCCTTGACTACACATAGGTTTTTCCAAGCAAAACCCATTGATGCAACTCTCACTTGCATGGAAACACCACACCAAGAGCAGAGGGAGAGATCGTCTGTCCCCCGTAGAGAGGATCTGCTTTCTGCCTGCCACAACTTGCAATTCTTTTTAGCCAAGACATAAGGTGAGGCTGATTGAACCCACACCACTACGTAACAGAACAGTACTGATCAATGTTTTTAACATGGGAAAATAATGAAAAAGACATGAATTATGCAGGAATTGTTTGATTTTAAACTCTTATTTGCACAGACTGATCCAGATAACATCCCTCCCTGGAACTGTGTGTTGAGGTATATTGTGTCAGAATTGCCTGGCCCATGCCTCTTCCACAGGACTTTGTTCCTGAAGGAATTTGCCAACAGAGGGTGAGCACAGTGCAGAAGGTGAAAGCTTTTCCTAAGCCCTGTTTCACAGCTCAAGTGTCATATGAGCCTTTTGACAGATGTCTTTCAAGGGCCAAATTCTCCCACGTGGAATATCAACTCTCATCACTAAATAGGCAAAAGCTTCTTTCACAAAACCATGTGCTGCAGAGTAAAATCTCGATATTAAAGAACAATAACGAATTGCCCTTCTGTTTTCACTTTTCAGATGTTTATACTCCAAACCGCTCTTACTTTGAGAGTACACGTGTTCTATACTTGCTACGGTGAATTAGTTGTGAAAATAGTATCTTCCTTAGCTTTGTGGAGTCTGGCTTGCCTCATTTCATGAAGATATTTGCAATAACCAAAGAAGGTTTGGCGAGTGGTTTTTGGAATGATAAAAACCTCCTCTGGTTGCTCTGATGAGAAGAGTTCAAACCGAGCTTGAGAAAGGTCTCCGTGTTTTCAACGAGCACCTTCTGGTGGTAAAATTGATTAAATTACCGCATCTGCTGTTCTCTTCAGCCATGCAGAAGAGAGAACAACAATTCCCAGAAGTTTGTTAGAAGACAGATGTTGAACAGGAGTAAAAAACATGGAAGAAGAAGTGGCCAAGAAGAAAATTATTCAACCTTGATGAAGTGTGCTCTTTGAGAAGCGCCTACAAGGCCAAACGCTGGCCCTTTGTGGAAAGGTATTTTTACTGGCTGGGAGGCTTACTTTGAAGACAATTGCCTTTGAGAGCACTTGGAGATTGGGAAGGAAAAAGAGTGACATGTTCTAGGCTTTGCGCTTCTCAAGCGATGTGTTTCTCATTCCCTCAGCCCCACTTTTGCAGGAAAGAAAATTCATATCTTATTAGTATTACTCAGCTAAAGGAACTGCAGAATGTCATTCTCTGCATCTCAGTTTTCCAATATCTTGGCATTCCATTTTCATCCTGCTTTGGGATGAAAAGCGTACAATGTTTTAGATATGCTATACGTGTGTGTGTATAAAGCAAAACAAAATGTTCTTTCAGTTTAGATCTGGAATTGCGAAGATGACATATTTTGACATTTTGAGCAGAATCACATTTTGGCATTTGGAAACAAATATTGATTCATACCAAACTGTTTCATTTCAAAACTGTCATTGCAGTTTGAAAATAGCATTAAAATGGCATTTGCAGCTGAAATGTCAATTTAAAAGAAAATGTTTCAGCTTAAATTGACATACAGGAAAAAAACATTTTGATTCAAAATTTCCCCTTGTGGGGGAGTAAAAAATATTTTTTGCTTTCAAAAACATTTTCTTTCTCAATTGCACTGACTTTCACGAAACCAGAGTTTCCTACAACAACTAAAAATCTATTTAATGCAAAACAGTTAAACCATTTTAGCACTTGGCATTATTGTTCAAATCCAGGCCCAAGTGCAGCCGGACATGGTTGTGCTGCCATGCAGATCTAGCTAAAAAGTTTTCTGGGCTCATCCTTGTGACAGATGCTGATGAAGAGCTGGCACTATCACCATCACCATGACTTTCCTCCTCAATGGACCCCTGCCAAAAATGCACACATACAGCTCCGAGCTGGTGCCCAGTTTCACAAGAGATGATGGTCAGGATTCATCTGCCTGCTCAGGTTCACCCTCTGCAAGAGCTAAGAGGCTTCATCAATTATACTGCTTTTGGCTGGAAGGGAATTAAATGGAGGGTGTGAGCTCCTCCGCTGGGTTGGCTTCAAGGTGCCCATCCTGATCTTACTAGTTCTTTACTGTGCTCTTCTCAGATTTCATCCTCTTCAATACTTATTCCAGCCTCCTTCATGCTCCCCAGCTCTTTAAAGGTTGCTTTTGTCAGTGTCCTCTTTGTGCCCCTCAGGACAGCTTTGAGTTTCCTGGTCAGCACATCTGGCCAGTTGAGGCTGTAAAACAGAGAAGAGAGGAGGAGTCAGCAACCCTGCTCACTAAGGAATAGCCTTTCATTTTGCATCATTTTTGTGTCAGACAAAGCGGAAACATTAGACGTTCTCAAAGCCATCAAGAAGCATCGGGCAAGGAGGGATGCTGGTTGAGAACTGCAGGGATGTGGTGGTCCCAGTAAACCATACAACCGCTGGAGCTGTTGCATGGGTTAATGGGATACATAAAGCCTTCATCCAAGGACACCCGCTTTACAAATCAAATTACATTTACATAAAAACAACGAGAGGGCTTCATGAAAAACATTCCTAACTGTGCATCACAAGCCTCATAAAGCCCCTAGCTGGTAATAACAGAGATTCCCTGTTAATCAGCTGGGTTTTTCTGGGTTTGAGGTCATTCACTGCCACCAATGAGAAATCTGAGGGTCCAGCTGCTCTGACAGCCCCATGAGCTCACCAAGCCCAAGATGGGGCGGGCAGAGAGCCAGAAAGCCCTGGTATTCATCTCCGATACCGGTGTTGTTTCACTGCCTTAGCCTGGCGCTGTTCCAGAGAGAATAAGCTTTGCTGAGTACTGGGACTGAAGAGCTGGGCTAACTGAGAGGCTACATCCAGATCCAGGAGACAAAGCGATGTGATGGGGTTGGATGAGGATCATTTGCTATGATGCTCTAAGGGTCCCTGACGCCCAGGTTCTACCATCTGTTGGTAGGCACAGATTTATCGTAACATAATTGGGGGTTCAGAGATAAAACAAACATCAAGGACTTGTAGAAGGACAGAAGCAGAGTGAATGGCTGGGCTTAAGGTAGCTCTCAATTCTGCAGCTGTCCTGTCCTACATAAAGCATCATAAGAAATCAAATCTACTGTGTGTATTAGAAGAAAATATCATTCCAGCTGTTGTAAACTGAAACGAACCAAATTCTAACCCATACCGCTAACACCATTGTGATTATATAGGTATTAAAAATAACTGGTTGAGAAATTGTTGTGTATATACATATGTATGGTTTTAAATTGTACACACCATTGTTGTGTACAATGAACAAACAATTACTTTAGAACAGAAATATATGTAAAACCAACTTATTGAATCAGGGATCCCAAGAGCGTAAGATGTGAGGTCTTGAAACGAGGGGAACAAATGTTATTAGGCCCAAAGACTACTTACACTAATGACCAATTATTAATGTAGAATTGTGAAGCAGCCTAATGAAGCTGCTCTTAATGACAGCACAGAGTGAGCTGTCTTTAAAGTATCTATTAGATATCTATAAATTGTATATATATATATAAAGACTGAGGGGGGATCTTATCAATGCTTATCAATACTTAAAGGGAGGGGGCCAGGGGGATGGGAACAGTCTTTTTTCAGTGGTGCCCAGTGACGGGACAAGAGGTAATGGGCACAAACTTGAGCATAGGAAGTTCCATCTAAACATGAGGAGGAACTTCTTTACCGTGAGGGTGGCAGAGCACTGGCACAGGCTGCCCAGAGAGGTGGGGGAGTCTCCCACTCTGGAGACATTCCAAACCCGCCTGGACGCCGTCCTGTGCCACTGCTGTAGGTGACCCTGTTCTGGCAGGGGGGTTGGACTGGATGATCTCCAGAGGTCCCTTCCAACCCTGACCATTCTGTGATTCTATATACATATACTTTAAAGAACATATAAGACTATAGCAAAGTCAACTAATACCACTGGCACCAGAACCAGGTATGCAGGGTTGACCACTCTGACACCTTGTACTGTAGCTCTGCATATCTAATGCTTTTTTGTTATCATTCAAGGGAATTGTATTTTATTATTTGACCAAAGGTTCTGCAAATGGTGTTTGATGGTCTGGTTACCTGTGCTTGAGGACTGGCTATTGAATCTGGATGCAACAAGAGAAGAGCCAGGACCTCCAAACTCAGCACACGTCATGTTCCCTTCACTCTCACACTCAGTGGGATATCAAGGGCAGCCAAGGACAACCAAGGGCAAAAAACAGGCAAGGGATCTAAAGGCGAATTCCTGACTCTTAATCACCCAAATGTATCAACCCAATGCGATTTAGGATTCAGTGCGGGATCCACCCTGAAAATTCATTCATTGAACTTTATGAGAAAGAGCTGATGCCCTTGTCAAGGATGATCCCAAATGTTTTGCAACTACTAAGGAAACAAGGAAAATAAATGTGGTTGGTTTTATTTTTTTTGAGGCCTTTCTGATATTGGACGAAGAAGATATGCCTTCCAGTGTGTTGCTGGGAGATGTCCCTGCATACCAAGAGAGAAGAAGTAGCTCATGCAGAGCTGAAGAAAGGGGGAAAAGAAGAAAGATATGACGGGAAAAAATCAATAGAAATGAGTGTTTGGTTTCTGCAGTTCTTGTTTTAATCTTTGGAGAGATCACACATTCAAAATCATCTGAGATTATCCCTGCAGTGGGGCTGAAGGAGTAATCTGTAATTGCATGTGTTTCTGTGTAGGCGTGGGTTTCACCCTTGAGGACAGAGAGAACCTTTATCAAAAACCCTGTCCTGAATGAGATTTCAGACCTTAACTGCCGGTCAGCCACACCTTGCTAGCTTATGGCTTGGCCAGCAAGATGCAATGATTTGGGCGTTTACTGTATTTCCTGAACAAGAAAAAACCTTGAGGGGTCTCCTGTCACTAAGCTGAGTTCATGGGATGAGAGGTCAGAACAGAGGGAGAGGCAAGGTCTTGAGGACAAAAAAAAAAGTGAAAATAAAAAATTAAGCCTTGGTACTTTTAGGTGATCTCAAACTGGTCTTTTGTCCATGCAGGACACACTCCCTGCATGCTTATATATCTAAATGTCAGCAAAGAGCAATAAGCAGACTTTTCACAAGGGCATGTAGTGATAGCATGAGGGGGAATGGCTTCAAACTGGAAGAGGGGAAATTTAGATTAGATATTAGGAAAAAATTTTTCACTGTGAGGGTGGTGAGACACTGGCCCAGGTTGCCTAGAGAAGTTCTTGAGGCCCCATCCCTGGAGGTGTTCAAGGCCAGGTTGGATGGGACTTTGAGCAACCTGGTCTGGTGGGAGGTGTCCCTGCCCATGGCAGGGGGGTTGGAACTAGGTGATCTTCAAGATCCCTTGCAACCTAAACCATTCTGTGATTCTCTGCTGGGCCTTGAAGGAAAGAGAAAAATCCCTTTCTTCATTTCAGAAGCACTGTAAGATGCTAGGGGCGGGATTCAGTTGCCTGACAATACTGTCTAGCAGTATTTGAGATGCCATGGTTTATCTTGCTTGGTCTTCAGCTGCTGTTTCACCTGCCAGCCTTGCACAAGTGTCTCTGACAACCGTGGTGCTCCAGGCTGAATCCCACTTGCATGGGTGGGTTGGTAGGTCCATGTTAAGAACCTATATCTTACTGCAGGAGAAAGTAGAAGGATCATTAGTGGTATAGTCAAGAGAGTTATCTCCAGGTTACTGGAGGTGCACTTTGGTGTTCCTTATGCTTTATTGCACGTTTTTATCAAGATCTGGCTAGAACCATCAGTTGTCTTCAAAAACAGCTATCCACCAAGGAAAACAGAGTCCACAGTCACTCTTTCAAGGTTAAAGGATTCACGTTCTGAGCATGAGGAGCAGAGTTTTGACCTTCCTCTAGACTCCCGGCCAGGTAAATGCTGCAAAAGCCCAGAGATGGAGATCCCTATCTTATCGCAGGAAGGACTCTGTGAGACTGTTAACAGTTTACAGTCCTAGACTAGTGGGACTGTAAACTGAGTGAATGGACTCTAGATCACTACATCTGAGATCCTTGTAGAGCATCCCTTTATTGCTATCAAGGAAAAATAAGCTTATTGATGGCATGATCCCTTTCATCATAAATGTCTAAGATAGATTAGCTGGAAACATCACTAAGCCACCAAGCAGGCACGTGGGAATAAGTGGCTGTTGAGGACATAATTGCCACCATTGAAAGCTTCATGCACACAAGAAGGATTGAACTAGGACTGCTGAAAAGCTCCAGGTATAAATGCCTTATTGATTTTTCTGCTGTTTCCCCTGAACTGAGCCAAGTGGGCTAATGAGGACCTTCTGTTCTCCATAATGTACTGCTAATCAGCCTTGCTTCAGTGCAGAAGTTTAAGTCTGTGGGTGATATATGTGCTAAATATTTTACTGTCAGTATACGTGCAGTTTTTGCCAAGCAGGGCTAACCCAAGTGAGAGATCCTCTGTGTCTCTGGCGTTGGAGGAGTAGCTTGGGCTCATAGGGGTAGAGCAGCAGGGCAGTCTTCTGTGCCTCGGAGCTTATATTTAGCAGTGAGTGTTCACATATGGTAGTGCTTATGCAGGTCTCTGCACAGGATGTCCCATATTTAAATCTTGTTTTTTAAATGAGGAATTTCTGCCCAGCTCCTAGAATAGGGAGAGCCTCAGATAAAAATTTAAAAACCTCTTAAGGGAGATAGAGCAGCCTAGTAACACTCCCTGAGTCTTTAAAAGTTGTGGCTGGGAAAGACTAACACAGCCAAAAGTGCTCTGCTGTGTTTTATCCTTGTGCGAAAATTGGATGGAGCTTTAGTCTTTGGAGTTATCTATCAGCTCGATGTGGTGTATCTTAAGGGTTTGTAACCAACCCATATCGAGGCACCTTTTTCTAAGAAAGTGGAAATAAAGTAAAAGTTAGTTCCGAGGCACTGAATAGAAGCATTATTGCTGCTTTCGGAGCTATTGTTAAAAACCCCCGACCATACCGCATTTTCACAGGACATCAGACCCTCTACACCCATGCGTGGGTGTGCGTGCTTATCGGGCAGCCTCGCTCTGGTAGCACCTATTTGATCACGCACCTCAGGTCATGCTGTTATACTCTATGCAACTTCTGAATTCCAACCAAATTCCCCTAAATTCGCATTTGTTTCTCCTACCAGTAGGTACCATAGTGCTAAATAACATCGCTGCATCCTGTTTCATGTCACGAGATATGGAATTAAAGTAGGCAGGAGATATAGATTACAGGAAATCAACCATAGGCAATTTGGATTTTTCCAGGCTTGAACTCCAGTTTTATCTCTGTGTTCACCATAGACTGGGCTCTTCCTGGCATAGTGCACATCGACATCCAGTGGATCGATAATACACTGCAGGTAAACACAGTAATACTGTACGTCTTTCAGGAACAAATGTGATAACAGGTCATGAATTTGTTAGGAAATCGCCCAACAAGGCTACTACTATCTCTAGACAGCTTTGCTGCTCTTCTGAGCACCTTTTGAATGAGACGCTTCACAAGAATAATACATATTTNAAAAAAAAAAAAAAAAAGGCACGACACTAAAACCAGCAAAGTGCAGACAACACATAAGCGACACTAAACAGCAGAGCTACATTGGGACTGTCCTACAGCTACTACCTCAGATCTAGGCCCTTTTGCCAAGGAGTTTTTCAGCTTTCCTCCTTTTGAACTCTGCAATTTCTTCCGAGGGTAACCCATGAGCTCTACACCTGCAGTGAACATGTAGGCCATTAGAGAAAGAACCAGTTCAGTTTCATCTGCAATAAAGAACAGACCGTAACGGAGACCGAGTGAAAGGTTAAGTGCCTTCTGGTGCAAAAAAAGGAAAAAAAAAATATTGGGCCTGGTTCCAATTTTATTTATTCCCCTCTTGTATCGCTTCAGTTTGACTTATTGCAAAGGGTGAGGTTTGCTAATTTAATTTTAAGTGTCCCGAAGTTGGATGCCTGCTCTGAGACAGGTGTCTTTTGTAACCTGGATGGCCAGGCACTTCCAGAGGGCTCTTGGCACATCTTAGACTCTTCTCCCAGGACGAGATGAATGGCGTTGTTGATTGAGGAGCACAAACTAGATATCTATCATGGCTGTATCCAGAATCTATTAGAAAAGATGAATCCTGGGGGAATTATTCCATTATTCCTCTGATCCTCCCCCTCATTCATCAAAGGGAAGAGCAGAATGAAACTGCTGTGAAGATCTTGCCTTTGGTTAGTTCAGCTCCTGCCTCAGTGCCTTTTCGTCTTCCAGGGGTGTTGCTTTCAGAAACTCTCAGCTCTCAAAGCTATGGGCACTTTTCCAAATGGAAATCCTATTTAACTGTCCCTAGAGACAACTAGTTTTCCCTGAAAGCTTAACACAAATTTAACAGCGTTTCCCAAGGGAGATCAGACTCAAGTTTCACCTCTTTTGCCAATTCTGTCCTACAAATGGAAATGTCCAACCAAGCCGTCCTTCCATGCCTCACCTAAATCCTCAGTTCTGGAAACATCTTCCCTTTTTACAGAAATATTGATCCATGTTTATAAACCCTCCCATGCGTGCTGGAACCTTTCGGGCTGGGTCCCAAGGACTGGGAAGCCAGGAGGATACAATCCTCGTGGGCTGAATGAGGAATAGCTTCTTCTGGGAATCTACAACTCAGGTGGGATTCATCTCTCTGAAATTTAGCTGTGTGCAACAGAGATGTCTCCATCTGAGCCAAATATCTTGGGCTCTCTTCTGAGCCAGCAGAGGGAAGCAGGCACTGCTGGACCACAGCGGGGGTTTATCTCGAAGTAGATGTCCTCTGTGGGGCATAAGAGCTGTATCTGGAAGTGCATGTTTCTCTGCATTGACTCTAAAAGATGGGTAAGATGACCAGCTCAGATAGAGGTGTCTATGCTAGAGGTAAATAGCTTGTAATAAGATGAAATCCTACCAGTTGGAGGGGGATGAGGAATACTTTGTCTCCAGCAGTTTTATGCAAGCAGTAGCAAAATTCAGCCACATGTGGGTAAACGTGGGGGGTTTGTTCTTTGAGTCCACCCAGCAGGACTTCATTCACAGGGGAGTGGAGGAGGTTGCTGCCTGTTTCTGCACGATAATGCAGCAAGTTGTGACCCACAGAAGGTGAAGACCTGACCAGAGTATTTGGGGATCAATCTCAATATCAGATTACCTGAGCGCCACCTCCAAACTATGCTCA
Organism: Himantopus leucocephalus; assembly: GCA_003993805.1. Classification (NCBI taxonomy): domain Eukaryota; kingdom Metazoa; phylum Chordata; class Aves; order Charadriiformes; family Recurvirostridae; genus Himantopus; species Himantopus leucocephalus. The sequence goes on along the minus strand of RSEF01000001.1, from coordinate 219,659,672 downwards.
AATAGCAATATAACCCTTTGATAATGACTTGACTTTCATCCATGGCACAATAACAAGAAGAAAGATCTAGTGCAAACAGCACTGACTCATTTCTCTGGCTTTAAACTAAAAGAGGGTAGATATAGACTAGATGTAAGGAAGAAAATTTTTTACAGTGAGGGTGGTGAAACACTGTCCCAGGTTGCCCAGA
>RSEF01000001.1:219642859-219659472 GCA_003993805.1 Himantopus leucocephalus | reverse complement strand
GATCTCTAGAGGTCCCTTCCAACTCTGAAAATTCCTTGATTCCTTGAAGATGAGGAAGATTATGGAAAGCAGCAAGGCTGGAAGAGACTTGAGAAGTTGCTGCTCGGATGAGTGTCATCATCTGATGGCATCTCAGAGTGCATGAGTGGGGGAACTGTGAGCTTTGTTCTGTTTGTGTACAACAAGGACTGTCTCCAGAATGAGCTAATAACTTTCAGTGTCTATTTAAAAAACAACAAACCAAACAACCAAGCTTGGAAACACTCAGGCAGTTGAACCAAGGATAATTAAGGTGTTGAAAAATTTGCCTTGTAGCAAAAGTCACAAGGTGCTCAGACTGTGTAGCTGTCAAAGGTAGAGGGAAAAACGTGTCTTGATCAGATTCTTATGTACTTCAGAAGCTGAGTTAGGAGAATTTTCAGTCTTGGAGACAAAAGTAGAATAAGACCTAATGGCTGGAGGTTGGATCTAGACAAACTGAGGTTTAAAATAAAGGCGTGTAACAACTCATTGGAACAGCTTGGAACAGGGAATGTGGTTGAATTTCCATTGCTAGCAATTCTCCAAATCACCACAGTACATTTTTCTCCATTTCAAGCATGAATTAACTGCCAGAAGCCTAATGGCCTCTTACGCAAGAACTCAGACAAGACGATCACCATAGTCTCCTCTGATCTTACAGTCTATGACTAATATATCATGTGTTTGTTCTCTCATTGTCTCTGGGGGAGAAGGAGATGCAGTGGGCTGTTTTGTTTTGGAAGGATTATTGGGAGTTTTTAGTGTACTGTACTTATTTTAGAGGAGGGAGGTCAGAAATGTGTGTTGTAGTTGGAATGGAGAGTTGCACTGTTTGGGGGGGTTCTGTGTTCCTGTGGGAGCTTGTCCCATCCTGGTCCCTGAGAACACTCTGTATTTCATCCCTCTTCTATTAGAAAGTGTTGCCGTGCCAGAGGACTGAGATGTTCCCAGTCCTGGAGCCGTTGATGATCTTTTGCCAATGCCACTGAACCCTTAAGGAGTGGGGTTATGACACCAAGCTGTTGGAAACTACTGTGCACAGGAGAGGCATTGCATGCTTCCATATCTGGTGTAACTTGCTGAGGTGCTTAGGGCCCCATGGAAAGAAAACCCAATGTGATTTGGAAGACCTGCATTGCTCCTCTGCTCATCCGCAGCCTTTCTTTCATATAAAATGAGCGATGTACCGCCCGGCAATGCTTGGCGAGGGGATAACGTTGGCCCTCTGAACTGTGTCAAAAGTTCAAAGATGAGCGTCAGGGCTTCTGAGTCACTTTTCAAATATTAAGATAGCTCATAATATCACTTGCAATCAGCCAAGGATAACTATCTCACTCTCATATATCCAAGCTGTGACTATTCAAAATTATTTTTAAGGGAAAAAATATTTAGCTGGGACAACAGCTTTTATTCTCATTAAGAAATGTCATTGCTTTACAGTGTTTAATGAAGCACGCAATATCAGCCTTGCTGTTCATTTCTTCTGCAAGAAGAAACTATACAATACATATATTATATATATACTATAAATACTAGATATATACTAGATTCAATTCAGGAAACACTGAAAAAAGAGGGGGGCAAAGTTTTGCAGATATACAGCCAATCTTTACTGTCGCATTGAGCAAAACATTATCGTCACTCCATATGACAGCACAATAGACCACTGAACTAAGGAGAGAGTTGTTATTTTCCATGTGAAGAGCAGAGGGACTATGGACAACAGGCACAAAAGGAGTCAGGTGCCTCAGTCCTCTGAAGCAATAGGACTTGGTTTTCAAAGGACCTTTTCGGGTCAGACCACAACTACCTGGACCAAAGTCACAGACAAAGGAATATAATCCCTGTTCGTTCATCCCGGCCTGTAAACAGTAACTGCTGGACTATTTTGGTTGATAAGGCCTGAGCTTTCTGTTGTGCTTTGTAATTTATCCAAACCAGAGCACAAGAGCTAACAAGCCTGAATTTGCAGTAAGTTTGGATTCTTATTTTGGTGGCCAAGAGTAAAAATAGATAGACAGTGAGCATCATTGGCAGCATTTGCAATTCAAGGCATAGGGTTTGATCTGCAACACCTTGCTGAACCATCCAAGCTTCAAAGCTTTGATGAACAGGCAGAAGTTACCCACCAGGTTGAGCACTGGTTCACTATTTCTATAATAAAATCATTTGCCTCCAGGCACTATTCATACATACAGTAAGACTTGCTCTGGAAATCTTGCACCTTGTGTTAGTAAGGAATATAAGGGCTGAGAACATAGGGTGAAATGAATTGTTCAATAAGAGGCCCAGAAATCAGGACTAGAACCAAGATCTTTTGAGCTTTATCTTTGTGAAACTGTTCAAGGAAGAGGAAATCCTGTTCCCTTCAATTCAACGGCAAAGTACCAGCCTCTTCCTGGAGGTTACACAACTTGACAAACCCATTCTTGACAGGCACTTTTACCCTCCTCACCAGAACCCCTCAGCTCTCAAAGCAAGGGTTTTTCTAAGAATGATCAATGGGAAAGTGCAGGTTCCCACTTATATTTGGCAATTTGTTAAAATGTTGGTTTGGGGCTGAGCCCTGTAGGATCTCTGGCGTGTCCCAATCCTGCTGCAGCCAACTGCAGTTGGGGTGCTGAGCTCTATTTTGTGGGGGTTTGAGGGTGCTCAGCCATTCATGATTTTGCAGCTTTGAGGAAAGAGGTAAGATCAGAGAACCTATCTTGGCAACTTGAGTGGAAATGTAAACCAGGAGACGAGATCCAAGCTCAGAGCATCATAGAATGAATCACAGAATGGTTTGGGTTGGAAGGGACCTTCAAGATCATCTAGTTCCAACCCCCCTGCCATGGGCAGGGACATCTCCCGCTAGACCAAGTTGCTCAAAGCCCCATCCAGCCTGGCCTTGAAGACCTCCAGGGACGGGGCAGCCACAACTTCCCCGGGCATCACATTCTCTTGTTCAATTGTGCAATTCAGATCAAGGTAAGTCATTCCCCAGATCCATTATGAGTTTTGCAGCAATATTTCTTTTTTAAATCTCCTGTCCTTTGCAATGCCCTCTTACAGACATATTATGAGACTGATCTTGACACGCATTGGTGTGCACTCCCTGATGGTGCCAAGAACTGTGTTTTTCTTTTTCTTTCTCCCAGTGCACTCCCGTGTTTCTGACGAATGAGCTATTGTAATTCACATGACTCGGGTTTATTCAGCACGCTGTCAGACCTGGAGTGCTGTCAGACTTGTTTATTGGTTTTATGTCCTTCCAGGCCTTTTATAGGAAATCACAGAAAGCCGCTATTTCACCACGTACACCTCTCGTATCAACAAACCGCTGAGTAACACAGCCCTCCTTCCTCTGCATGACAGCTTGCCATATAGAATTTCACATGGCTTACTCACATTTCTGAAGCTGACTGGTTTTACTCGCACAGATGAAGCAGACCCAGACAAGCTGACACATTTTCGTAGTAACGTCCTACACTCAGATTTGATAGTTTGCATGCCATTTCTCAACTTTGGGTCTGCAGAGAGGCAACAAAAAATGTGATTTAAAAAGAAAAAGTTCTTAAAATGTCTCTTTTAGATTTTTCTGCTAATCAAGAATCACTGTGTTCGGGGTAGACGCTTCTGAGCAATGTCAGTAATCACGTCGGCTGTGCAAATCTTGAGAGCGTTGCTCCTTCTTGAAAGAGACAGTGTTGAGATAAAGTTAAGATTTATTTTTCAAGGGGGTTACAGGACCTTTCCCCAGACTTACCACAAGATTTTTGCAGCTCCCTGAGCAAAAATGGAAACACACTCCTCATCCCCTGCGTGACCCCTCCTATCACTGGCAGGAATTACCTTTGAAAAGTGGGTTTGAAGAAGGGTGGCTCTGAGGTTTGGCAGAACATCTCTGCTGACCTTTACCAGAATGCTGCCCTCCACTGAGCTGCCATCGCTGCGCCTGGTCCTGCTCTCTCAAAGCGGAGTTGTGCTCTTGCACATTAAGAACGTGCGTAAGCCAAGTACCAGCGCTGAGCTGACAAGCCATAACTTCTTAACCGCCCACTTGATTATATATAACTGTTTGCCTAAGGGCTTTCTTTTACTTTTCGACCCCCCGTGCTGGTAGTATTTATACACATATTTAACTTCATGTACACAAGTGTCTGATGTCAATTAGCCCACTCTGATAAATGAAGTGCTAGCACGTACGTAAATGTTTGCAAGAAAGAATCTTTGATCCTGTTTATATCTTTCATATCTCTAAAGGAAAATAATCTATGGTGTCTATGAAAAACTCATCTCGTCACATCGTTTTGCCGTTGGCCAACAATATTACTGCTGCTGTGGGACATGAGCACTGCTGGAGGACACTGTCTGAGGGCTTGAGCCAGCCAGTCCTATGTAAAGTTCCTTTCACAACCTTTAAATATGGATCAAAAATGTGCAGAGTCAGGGAGAAGTGTCCAGAGTTCAGACATCAGGGGAAACTTTTGCCACACTCAAATCAAAACCCTTGCCCTTACTGATGCCAGAGTTTTACCACTGGCATTTTGCTTTGAGCTTGTTAGAAAATACATATGTCAAGCTGCCAACTTCTAGTATAGAGTAAAGTTATCATGGCACCAGGCTTAGCAATGAGGTGGAAGAGGGGCCATATTTCTGTTGAACGACGTTGAAGTGTAGGGTGCTCTTCCCCAAAATGGCTGGGATTTGCAACCCCAGAGGTACCATCCACCTCAAACTGTGCAAATGGTCACCTGTTTTCTGATGGGATTGATCTATCCCATCCCTGCTCCTGTTGGGGAGGCTTGTTTAGCGTAACACTGTGGAGGACAGAGAGAGAAGGTGATCCCTGTATTTAATCCCTGATTTGGCATTTTGATGAAAAGGTAGTCAAGGTTTTAACTCCTTTTCCATACACGCAGGAAGAAATCTTTGCCTTTACGTCCTGCACTTGTTTATCCATTCAACTTCATTGTAACAATATGGTAGAAGGTGATCTTCAGTTATTTTTTTTAATTCATGCAACCTTGTAATGCAAATACATTTGATTGGATCCCACTAGTTGATTAACTCCTGCTTGTTCAAAGACAGACCATAACTATTCTCACTGCTACAAATTTTCATTTTGATGGAGGACATACATGGAATTTGGCTCCTGATGCAGTTTGAAGAAGCCCACCATGATTTATAGTCACATAAGATTCTGGAGAATGTGCAGTTTTCAGTTCTACATTATCATCCTGTCCTCAAACCTTCCGCCTACTCATCATCTTCTTGCTGAAACATCTGGTCTTTAGACAACCAGAAAGTGTACTGAATTATAAACTGTGAGGTTGCTCTTCAACCTCGCACATTATCACTCAATAGCAGATATCAGAGACGCTTTACTTCTAATAAACATCATATGCATTGCAATGGCTTTGGAGATCTTTCTCCTTTGCTAGTAAGTAGAAAATACCCAGCTGCACTACCAAAACTGCAAATATTTGAGACTAAAAATTGTATAAGATGTGCTTTCTATTTGAACCATACTGGTGGGATTTGCCAGATTAAATATAGATGTATGTCATGTAGATGTTTGCATCTGAGCCCCCTGTATTGCTAGCGGAGAGAAAGAGGCACTATTAGAGACTGACTGTAGAAGAGTCTATAGAGATACAGGCTGGGAAGGTCCTGAAGAGGTCACCTGTGTGCCCACTCAGTCTCCTAGGGTGGAGCAAGCACTTCTGGATTTGCCTTAGCAAGAGTTTGTCCGAGCTGTTTCTAATCAAAGGGAAAGACCAGGTACCATGTTGACTTCAGTATAAAAGACACACACAGACGGCTTAACCCTACACTGATTGATGAAGCGTTAATGGTTGGATCTGACACCTTTTATTTCAGTTTCTGAAAATTTATGTACCTGCTTTAAGTTACTCTTCTACTATTGGCCATGGAAAGAAGAAAGAATTTCTGAAGAACACCCTTCTTGCCCCAAAATGTGTAAAAACACTTCTTGGTGATGTGAATCCTCTGGAGGTACCTCAGTCTCTCTCCTGGCTATAGACCAACACCTCACATTACCTGTCCAGTTTTAAGTGTGGTGGAGTGAGATGGGATGAGACTGACCATCATTAGGCCAGGACTCAGAGCCCATATCTGAAAAAAGATTGTTGTGAGATGATCTTGAAGGTGTTCAGACTCCAGACCAAACTGGTGCCAGGCTAAAGAAAAAAAAAAAAGAAAAAGAAAAAAAAGAGAAACTAGCCTCTACCAAAATGAAGACTTAATAGGCCTTTGAAATGTGTTTCTGAGAAATGTGAGCCCATAGAGCTTAGGTGGAAGAGATTGGCTATATATAACAAAAATATCTGCCAGTGACAACCTGACCTCCTTAAATGCCTAATTTGATTTAAAGGTGACATGAAAATTATTGCAGGGCTGAAACCAAATGGGAAGAGCTAAATGACCAGAAGACCATCAGTCTTCTCCCCCACCTACTGTTATTATCCTTCCATTAGGGCCTGATGGATAAAGCACATCTTAAAAATTCAGTGCTCCACTCTGATGGCGATAGGAAGAGTGTTTCTGTCATTTGCAGTTGACACCAGAATATTTTCTAGATGCTCAAGGTTGTAAGAGCTGCTACTGTCATATCGCAACCTTTAATAGGCATTTAAAGGGGCTACTTGGGTAAGTTGAATTCTTTACAATTGAAAAGCATTTTGAGTTCTGGTAAAAAAAAAATGAAATTGTGAAAAAAAAACCCCACCCAACAAAACTCAATTTTCTATGTAGAGAAGTGAAAGTCTCTTCCTAGGAATTGTAATTCTTTTATAAGTCCCAGTGCTATAAATGGCCCACTCTGATTCTTTCAGAGCTCCCAGGTTAAGCCACAGCTCTTTTTTACAGGATTTTTTAATAATAGAGGTGCACATACAGTCCAAAACCTCAAAGTTATGTCACCAACTTTGCAAAGTGCATAAGAAAGTAGGAAAGTAAATATTGTGGAAAGAAATAAGAGGACAACCATTACCTAAATAAGGGCATTACTTAAGTGTCTAAGACAAGATTTCAGATGGCTGTTTGTTAATCATTATATTATTATGCAATTTCTATATATCATTAACAGTCTGCCTTTGTAATCCGCATATTTTTCTAATATAAGATTCCTTTGATGATAGTCCATTTTATTACACTTTGTGATGTTTCTAATTACCAGTGTCAGTGCATCGTTACTTTTGCTGTTATTGAACTCATTAATGATCTATGAAGTTTTTTCTTTTTTGATGTTTTTCCCAGCTCAACACATCACGAAACAGGCAACACTTTGCCGTAATGCAAAATATAATTTTAAGAATCAAACTAATTTTCCCAATAACTTTTTTCTGATACTCTCCCATTTTCTGTCGAAGCACGAACACATGTTTGTAATCTCTTTTGGTGTCAGAATGCTGTCTACATGTTCTGGAAACTCTGAGAGCTGAACTGCACATTTTCCAACAGCAATGATGCAATGATTTATACTGGATCCTTTTAAGACTGACTCTTAGTGTTTTTGATGTGCTCAACCAGTTGTACTTAAGCTTTATCTGGACTTAGGTGGGTCCCAGATCTCCTTCCGATCTCAAGTAATGCTATGGAAGTAAAGGAAATATTTCAAGTGTAAAATGGCACATCTTGAGACTGGAATCCCCAAACTGGAACGTAATAAATCTGAAGTCATTCAGCAAAATATCGAAGACATGTCTGCTAGGAGTGAAAACCGGGAACAAACAATTCTAAACACCGACAATAGGTCAAATACAGGGAAGAGATTATAAGGAACAATGAGTAGGTATTTTCACATTGTTTATAAGAAAACAAATGGCAAATACAATGTTTTGGATAACTCCTTTAAGAAAGAAGCACAAACCAAGTTTGGAAGCACAGACCCACTCTCAGTTCAGTCTTTGAAATACGGATCAAAGTTGTCTGCGCCGTGGAGGCGTCAGTCAGCTCTGCTCTGTTTCTGCTTCTTGAAGGCATCTGCTTCGTATTTCCTTGGGACTACTGCAGAATTGCTTTCAGCTATAAATTTACAGTGACTTTTTTTCAGAAAATGAAAGACATAAGTGGCAGCTTATTAGCACACGAACAGTTTGTGGGCCCAGCTAGGCTGCGTGCGCTGCACTGAAGGGTGACTGCCTCTGTCTAGAATAGAGCTGGTGGAGCTATGGTTGGTGAAGATTAAGCCCATCATACATACTGCTGGTTCAGTTACCAAACAAGAAACTAAACAGATAGGTTGGATCAACTTGAAAAGAAATTTTCAAGCCATTTTCTGTTGGGGTGGTTAAATAAAACAGTTGGGTTGAGATGTACAATTTGATATATTTGGACCAAAAATCAGAGGAAACCAAGGCTAGGTTCACGTGCCATTCATGAAATGGAAGATCAGGAACAGCTCAATGTCATCCAAGGGAAAAAGAACGTTCCTGGAATAGAAATCAAGGATTCAAATCCCTTCAAGTCTCTCCTAATGAAGGGACCCCCACTTCAGAGTTTTGAGGGTGTCCACAGTGCTAAGTGCCATTCACTGTGCTGAGCTGGATGGAGAACCCAGGCAGCATCATAACCTCTTGCCCATCGGGTAACCATGGTTAAGAGGTTCATAGGTTAGGTGGCTCTGGAATGCAAGTACAGCTCCAAGTTTTGCTTTAAAGTATTACTGGGGACAGAGAAGCTTGTTTATCCTTCAGAGAGCTCTCATTCAGGAGTTTCCTTCTCCTTTCCAGAGTGCCTCGTAGCCCAGCAGTCTGGGTCATGCTTGGGAGGTGGGTGATGGATATTGAGATGTTGTGTCTAGCTTCCTGTGCCCTCTCTTGGCATGGGACCTGGACCCCTGGACCAGGCTGCCCTATGACAGCACCTCCATCAGTGGCATCAGAGGACCTGTGAGATGTGTCATCGTCAGTCACCAGTGATGTCAGCAGCTTCATGCTGGCTTTATATGGTTATTCATGGAAATTTTCATGTTGAAATTTGGCAGGACATATAGTCCAGGCGCAGCCATGATTGCAGGGAAGCCTGATGCGTTTTTTTAGAAGAAACAAATAAGATCTCCTCAGCCTTGTTAGAGCCAGGTGTCTGTGCAGTGAGGCCTCTTGCGTCTACAAGGGTGTGTGATCAAAGCTCCACTCTGCTTCCTCTTCTCCTAGCTGATTAGGATAATGCACAGTGACCCTTCCCTTGATTTTACTGAATGAGATCAGATGGAGCCACATAGGTGGTTCTGGGATCGTATTGGAACGTTGGGTTAAGTCAGCAGGCCTGATGACTGAGTCTGTTATTTCTCCTTATTTCCATGGTAACCTCTCACAAACTGATGATATTTTACCCATACGCAAGATGCTCAATGAAGGCCATATGCAACTCAAATGTATATGACATCTTGTTCAAAAACTTTCTATACGGTAACCATGGTTGTCCCACTGAAAAGTACCTTCTGCAGTTGGAGTTCAGGTTGATACTGAACTGGTTTGAAACTGGATTTTTCTCTCTCAGGTGGAATGAGCTAAAAATATTTATCTGTATTCCCTGGACCCCATAACAGCTTGTCATATATTTTCATGCCATAGCAGCATGAGTGGCTTAAGAGATCTTAAGTAAATACTGTGTATATATAAGCAATGATTTTTTTTCCTTCTGCATGAACAGTGTCCTATTGTCTGCTTTTAATTTGTAGTTCCCTTCGTGCTCCTTTAGCTTCCTTAACGGGTTCTCAAATTTCCCGTCTGACTTGGCAGTGGTGCCCTGGCTGGAGTCTTGCCGCCCTCTGTTTGGATACACAACCAAAACCCCAAGTGGCCCTTTTTTGGTTATGCCATCAATTAACCTTATTGTGAAGAGCAACCTCTCCGACACGCACAACCTTTCGTACTCGGGATGTCGGGTAACTCTTATTTATATGTATTGCTTAGTCTTTAGGGTATTTATTTCTCTGATGTTAATTCTAGATTGTTGTTTATTTCTACTGGGCTGGCTAAAGCTGCCGGTTTTCAGAAATCGGAGCTCTACAAACAGTACAAGCAATGCAAACAATACAGGGATACGAGCAAGTGACTGTGAGTCACAGCTTCTACATTCAATTTCCACCTACACTTCTACACTCAATTAACTCCTCCAAGGCTGAACTTCAATAGTTTACAGGAGTCCAGTAATTACATAGCAGTGCAGTGTTTTGGGCAACCTAGGACGAAAGGGGCTTATATATTCAAACACTGATAATTAATTTAAATGCTGTAAATCAATGAATAACAATGATCAATTGGCTGCGATTTCCATTATTACCTAGTGATGACAGCGACTTGTCCTCCAGACCTCTGCCCTCCCGGCGATACCATTCATGTGAACCGTGATTCAAGCCAGAATTTATGGGAGAATTGAACAAGAGATCCCACTAGCTCTGCAGCAAACCAGAGCCACCTGAATGGGGAGCGAGGGCGCAGCCAAAGGGAAGCTGTGCCAGAAGGAAGGCTGTTGGTTTTGCCTTGCAATCACCGTTGATGATAGGGTAGAGAGAAAATAGTGACAACAGAAAAAACAATGAAAACCACTGTCCTGCACCCTACATCTGCATGCACCCCAGACTGGTCAGATGGTCCCTGCGCTACCTGGCACTTTGCAAGTGGAGGCTGAAGACCTGAAAGTACCCCAGGAAAAGAGTGTCTGCTACCTTGCGTGACCTCTGCCCGCACCCCAAGTGAATTCTCATGCCCCTTTGGCGATTTCCCAAGCCTCACCAACAGGGACAATCCTCCCACTGTGAGAAAAATGTAATATTTGGCTCGTTAAATTGACTATCGCTTGTGCAGCTGATAATCAGGGAACTGCTTATCTGTTAAACAGCCCCAGTCAGGAGCAGGCAGCCAAAGAGCCTGCATGAGTAACGTTGCTGAATCAGCCAAAAAATCCTCCCCTGGGCTGCTGAGCAGCCTCTCTGCACCCCTCCCAGCCTATCTCCCCTCTCCAGGACACAGGGAGCAAAGGGCTGTGGTCTGCTTCCAGGGAGCACTTGAACCTCAGCCCTGTCCCATCTACCTCTTTGCTTTGCTGGAGCGTAACCATAATATTGCAGAGGCAAGGAAAAGCCCGGTGAGGTCTGGGTCACTCTTCCTCACCAGGAAGGAATGGACCGCACCCAATGCAGTCCTTAGGCGGGACACCCACTGATTTATGTGAATGCACTGCAAAACTGGCTCCATCATTACTTGCTTCTTCATCTGCAGGCACCAAACCTAATTCTTCATCGGAGCATTGCTATCCTGCAAAACCCACAGCTTTCTCCAGGATCCTAAAGAGAAACGGTGCTGCTTGTGTTGACTAATCCTACAGACTATATAGCAAAGACTCAACCCTCACATTCCAGCTACCTGTTGGACCAGCTTGTGTTCGTAAGTGGCTGAGGGAACTGGGGCTGTTTAGCCTGGAGAAAAGGAGGCTGAGGGAAGACCTTATCACTCTCTACAACTACCTGGAAGGAGGGTGTAGTGAGGTGGGGGTTGGTCTCATCTCCCAAGTAACAGGTGATAGGACGAGAGGAAACGGCCTCAAATTACGCCAGGGGAGGTTTAGATTGGATATTAGGAAAAACTTCTTTATCGAAAGGGTTATCAAACATTGGAAATGGCTGCCCAGGGAAGTGGTGGAAGTGCCATCCCTGGAGGTATTTAAAAGATGTGTAGACGTGGTGCTGAGGGACATGGTTTAGTGGCGGTTTTGGCAGTGTTAGGTTGACAATTGGACTCGATGACCTTAATGGTCCCTTCCAACCTAGACGAGTCTATGATTCTATGATTCTGTAACATGGGCCAAAGCCAAAGATTAATGCAGACACACAGACCAAGATACACCCCTCTTCAGCTTGCTGCAGCTTCCCTACTACCACAAGGCATGGCCAGAACAGGATTCAACCCACTGTGGCTGAATAGGTGCCTATCCCTCCCCATACCCAGTGCAGAACAGGTAGCCTGGCCTTATCTCTCCTGGTTTTGTGATGTTAGTGACAATCTTTGGACGATTCCCCAAATCAGACATGGTGAGTGATGCTAGCACTCTGTACTACTACCCTTTCTGGGTTTTCTTCATGTTGGATACAAGCAGCACTAAACATCAGAGCTCCTGAGTCATCGCTGCCAGCCCAAGTGGACTGAGGGATTGGCTGGTTTCAGTTTTATTAGGCGTTTTCCTAATTTAATAGTGGGCAGCGCTGTAGGACAGCTACGTCACCTCCTGGCTCTTCAGACTTTGACTTCACTTTGGGCTTGTCAGTGCAGAGAGACACTGGTAGAGAGACATGAGACAACCCTGTCTGGGGGCTGCGTGCCCATGAAAGCTCCTTGGTGGAAGCTGTGAGCTCAGGCACATGAAGCCACGCAGATCCCAGCCACAGCTGGCTTGTGGCCGACCAGCTCAGCGCTCGGGTGGAGCAAATATACATCTGTCTGCACCCGTCCATAGAGACGTACCCTTGGGGAGGTCAAAGAGAAGGACGGAGCTGCTGGGGAGGGCTGCCCAATGCCTTTCCCCAGAAGCATTTTCCCTGGCACAAGACTTGACTGGAGCAACCCTCCTCAGGGGGCCGTTTCCTTAATGGAGGAATGTACTCACAGCCTGATATAGGGTTGAGTTATAAAGACATGATTGGTGACACATGTTACTGCACGAAAGGAAAACGGTAGCACCGAGTAGCCCAGGTCTGGGGAAACCATGATTTATTCCCTACCGCTGTATCCAACAGCATCCTGGAGAGGCAGCAAGTCTGCTGCCAGGCCCCCTGGGGTTGTTTTCACTGCTCCATTCCCCTCTCCTTCCCTCCATTGCAATGAGGAGCTGCCCTTAAATGTTTTCCAAGTACTGCTAAACCAGAGAAAAGTGCTCTCTCTCATAACATCCTAGGGGTCCAGCTCCTTTTTGGGAACCACAGATGGGTTTTCTCAATTGAAGGGAGAGAGGAAGGCAGCCATCAGGCCACCAGAACAGCACAGGGAAGCTCCATTCAGCCCAGCTTTGGCCGAGGAGCTGATTGGTCTGGTTGCTAAACTAGAAGCCTCAAGTTTAGCTCCTACCCCAGGGCATCTGGTGAGACAGGGAATGGCCAGCACAAGGAAACTCTGCAAAGATGCCTTGGGATTAGTGCAGAGCCCCTGCCTTGCGCACATTTTTTCACCCTTAGCCAGTGCAAAATGCATTTTGTTGCAAAAATGAGGTGTGGGCTACCACCACCCTGCAGAGTTGTGTGCAAGCACATACTTTACTGTGTAAGGATACTCCAAATGGAGTCACCTTGTGTAGTTTCTCCGTGTGCTTGGAGGGACTCATGCAGGTTCTCCCCATCTGTGGAAGGAACAAGGTTGTGCTTCTCTCCAGCTATTTTTTATTGCGTTGGACTGGAAGATCTTCAGGCATTTTTTGACACACACCTAGCGCAGGGCTGTCCTGATGCCTGCAGGACTCTTAGTGTGACTGTAATGTGAAGAAGAGCTCACCTGAGGAATGCAGAAAAATTGTTCTTTCTCCACCTAGGTCCAAAGACAGAATTGACTTTAAAATGTTTTTTATTTAGGTTCAGATAAAAAAATCTGGCTTAAAAGGAACTTTCCAGGTTTATAAGGTATCAGTTGCTGCTTTGAAGTCTTTTGCGTGTGCTGTGCTTAAAACACTCCACAAGCCGATGGATGAAACAAGTATTTTTATCTATGCTTGGTGACCCAGACCTTTACATGGTGGAAATCAACAGATATAGGAAAATTAAAAAAAAAAAAAAATCTCCCATGAAAATTTGACCTTGTACCTTTTCACTTGGACTATGAAGGTTTTTTTTATGCCTATACTATCAACGGTCAAGACTAGACACCATTTCCCCTTGGTCTCCATCCTGTTTTTGAGAACAATAGCTGCATTTTTGACACAGTGCCAGCCCATAATTCATGCTTGCCTGCATCCTTTAGAGCACAGACTTGGCTGATATTATAATATTTTGGTGCATTAAAATGACTGTTCCAATTAGAGCAGATTTTTTTTTTCTAATCAATAATATTATTTCTAAAAATTTAAATGCTTTAGGAATAATAAACAAGGAAGAGGGGCCTCATCTCTCGATGTAATATGGGTGCATAGATTCCCTTGACCTAACGTCCAGACCGATCAAGCATAATACAGTTCAAAAGTTCAGCTTAGGATCAAACTTCATTGGGTTTATGTCCTGTTTAGGACAGACAGCTTGAAACAGATGCTAGGAATCCAGTGAAGAACAGAGGGAGAAGGTGGCAGCGGTCAGGATGGAGTAAACAGAACAGATGGAGATGAAAAAGCAAGAAATGCATTAAAAGAACGAATACTCTGTACAAAGCCTCACTTTTGAAGGTGTCACTGGCTTTCCCCCCAGTTGTCCTCTCAGCACAGTCCAAAAAGTTGCTTGATGCATCAAACCTGCTGAGCATCACCTGATGTCATCGCCAGTCCCATATGTGTTGTTGGTACCATTTGTAGAGCAAAAAGTGAGTGCCAACAGCAGCATTGTCATCACTGGAGTGAATGAGAATATCCCACCTAAGGGTTGCCCCCAGGCAGGAGCTTAGATATGCCGGTTGAATTGTCCTCGGAGAAACAAGCAGATTTTTCATTTGCAGAACAAGAAGGATTCAGGCACTCAGGCTGATCTGAAAACCCTCCAGGATAATTAGAGTTGTCTCAGAAGTCCTGAATAATTCACATTCCAACATCTGTAACTCCAAACTGATGGAAAAGCGTCCACTGCTTTCCCCATGCATAAAACCTCTTCCAGGAGTCAGTCTCTGCTGGGTCTCCCGGGTTCAGGATTGATCCCAACATACATTTATATCTACACCACCACCAAGACTGTAAAAATCCACCCAACATTTGACTTACATTTTCTATATGTTTCTTCCTTCTTCCCTGCTGATTCAGAATGTTTAAAACATCCTTTTCTGTTTATGTGCTTTAATTCTCCCCCTTCCACTGTGAACCAATTCTCATAACCTTTCTGCAAAGGTCCCATTTTTCACACCTTTCCCAGTCGCTGCTGCCTCCCCTCTGAACTCTCTCACGGTGTCTGGCTGGAAAACTTTGCCAGGTTTCGTAACCTCATTCTTGAGAGAAAGTACCAGGGACCTTGAGGAGCACATCTGGGAGCTCTGCAAAGCAAGCCAGCAGAAGGGGGATAGAAGGGGGACTCAACTCCAGCTGCCGTGGAGTTGAGTCTCGTGACCTAATAAATTACCCCCAGTCAGGATGTAAATGATACTGGACGTAGGTTTAGCCTGTCCCCTTTGTCAAGTAAAACACGAAGATGGTTTAAACTACTTCACAAACAGGGAGAGGTATGGAGAGTTGTGAGGACTTGGCTGGTGAACAGATTGTAACTCGAGCTCATTCACTTATGGCTGAGACATCTTCAAAAACTGCTCTGACTTAGCCAGAAAAATGATCGCCCTACCTTCCCAATGCAGATAGTATGTTGCGCCTTTATTTCTAATTTGTGGGGGTATTTGAAGCAGTGCAGCGGAAAAGCAAGGGAGTTTTGAATGTTTGTATGCAAAACTTAGCTCTGTTTTAGCTGTGTCTTTTAGGTTTTTATTTATTGAATACAGCTTTTTTATTGTTACTGGAGGAGGAAAGTTAGGGAGACCTACTCATCTTATTTGATCCAAATAATGCAAGATCTTTCTTTGAGATAAGACTTTATTCCCATAACAACTCTTGCACAAGACCAAAATCCCAACAGGCGAGTTGTGAAATAAGAAGTGGTAAGGGGAAAAAAAAAAAACCAAAAAAACCAACATTTGAGCCGTAAGATCCTGAAAGTATTGCTCCACAGACCACAGTAAGTGGTTTGTTTAACTGTGCAGCACTCAGGTACTCTGTTAGGAGACATCAGAGAATACTTCATGTGGGTGAGTCCAGAGGTCTCCTGAAGAGCAGTAGGAAGTGCACGATGCAAACCGAATGAAGCGACGTGTTCTGCAGTGCACAAACACGTGATGTCATTGCACTTTTATTGCATTTACTCGAAAGCTTCCGCGTGAGCAGTATAAGGAAGCAGGAGGTTGGAAAAGCAATTACACCGTGGGAAAAGAACAAAACCAGACAACATGACATTGGATGTGCACAGGCAGAGAGTTGTGCAAAACCTTCCTGGATGAAAGTTGGTCTTGATTTCTGGTTTTGATTACTGTTTAAGAGGGCAGACTGACATTAGTCTTCAGAGAGCAGATCTAAAGTATCGACCAGTTAAAGCAAAGGCCTCAGAGTGCCTGTTTTTCAAACTAATTCTGACTTCCTATCCAACAGTGGGTTTGGCTGGATGCCCACAAACTGGTGTTCAGTTGCCTTTGAGATACCCTGGGGTATGCTGCCTGGCCTCCAGCTGATACGCAAGAAGCGTTAGGTTTGCTTTCTATCCTGTATCGTACCTGCAAACTCTGTATTGATGTAGCCCAAACCCCAGGAACATCCCAAACGGCGTAGACTGAAGTAGCTGCCTATGTTTAGGCAATTGACACACATCTTTAGTTCTGGGTTAAGATTAAGCTCTGGCCTGTATCAGGAATAGCGTGGTGAGCAGGACT
>RSEF01000001.1:219621572-219634918 GCA_003993805.1 Himantopus leucocephalus | reverse complement strand
AAAGGTCCCTTCCAACCTTAACAATTCCATGATTCTATGATTGTATTCTATGTGCAGTAACTTGTATAATCAGTGCAGCTCACACCCATATGAGGGGCCCGGTAGGGACTGTTGACTTCCTGAAAGCTCTTACAAGACTTTGCTTCAATGACAGGCGGACAAGCGGTAAGTCAGAAAGGGGCACACATTTCTGACTCATGCCTCTTCCAAGGGATCTGGGATGAAAGTTTCCATTTCTGAGCCTTTGTTATTCTAAAGGTGTTGCCACAGGGAAAGTACCATGTAAAACAGCAAGGCTGCGATGAAGAACAATCATGTGAAGCAAGCAGGACTGTCAATAGACCCATCAGCTGATCCAGTAGCTCCCTCTTTCTATAAGCTGTGTTTGGATTTACACTCTCCTCCTTCCATTGGACCAAGCACCCAGCAAAGGAAGATAATCAACATCGACATTAGCGATGCTGAGCTGTTAATTCATACCAGATGAGCAGCCCAGCTCCTGGCTGCAGCGTGTTTTCTGTCAGGGCCGAATTTATCCCAGACTCGTTGCATAGAGCCTTGGGTTGTTGGCTTGATGAAAGCAGTTTACAGTGGAGTGGTGGAAACAAGCATGCGTTTACTTCTCAGCAGTCGGCCTGGTCTGTGACCCGTCGAGAAACGGGATGGTGCAAATCTGCTTGGATTACTGTGTGCCTCTCCCAGCCTTCCTATGACTATGATACACACGACCCAAGCTGTCATGTTTACAGTGGCTTCATCAGTCTTCCCTCGCCAGCCAATGAAGTGAGCTACCCAGTCACCTTCCCAAGATCTTTTTATATATACTAGGTCTTAATTTCTCTGGAATTCAGGAAGTGCAGCAATACGGCAGGGTGGGCCGGAATGGAATGAGTCCCATAAGGGAGATGCGTACAGCTAGCAAATTACTTTTTTCCCTATTTTGGAAGTTCTTGAGGATTTGTGCTGAAAAGCTTCAACATTCAAAAAAAAAAAAAAAAGATAAGTATTTTTAAATGGCCTGTTACAGTCAGCAGCACTTGGATAGGGAAGGGAGCAAGTTCAGCTATGAATAACGTTTGTAATAATGTACCAGGTGCTTGCAAAAATTCAAGTAGCAAATTTTGTACGGGAACAAGAGGCTTTGTCACTTTTTTTACCTTCAGCAGAAGTCAGGTACAACTCCCCTGGCCGCAGTGCTGTGTCAGGGCAGAGGAGGTCAGCCTCCCTGTTATTACAAAAGGGCCGGTATAGATGTATTTCACAGAAGATGCTTTATTTAAAACACAAAGAACTGATATAAAGCAGTCAAGTTTAGGTTTAAATTCTTTCACTATCTCAGCCACAGAATCCCTGTAAAGTCTTGGGGAAATCAGGTCAAATTTCTTTCAACCAGCTCCCCCTTATTAAAAAACAGAGATAATGACCCTTCCTTTTTCCCCTCTGTTTATGTGCTTTCAGTACAGCAAGGGCACAGCCCAAGAACAGCCTGGACTAACCCATCAAAGCCCACCGCTGCCATCACGGAGACCCTGGTCCTGGGGGAGTTTCTCTTCTCAGAGACCACAGCTATTTCTGCAATGTCTGAGATCCTCATCCAGGATCTCAAGAGGCCTGAGCAGGGAGCCTTACCATTTCACAGGACGTCCCCTCTGCGGGCTGATTGTTAGAGGTTCCTCTGTTCACCACTGCCAGGAAGAAGACGATGTACAGTTTCATGGTTCTGCAGGAAAAGGTGATTACAGTTAGATTTCAAATGTGGCACAGCGCTCAATGCACGCGAAAGCTGGCACCAGAACATCGTCTAACATGGAAAAGCACACATGCAGTGCAATAAATTAACCCATCTCTGAGCCTACAGCACATATGACCTACCTATTACCTTTACATCCCTTTGAGCCTGGTGGGAAAAAGAGATTTATATGAGGACTTGAAAAGGAGATCCAAGGTGTTTCCTGGGATTGCCCCGGTGTGCTACCTAGATGATACCCAGGCCACCCAATGAAGTCCAGATGCCCAAGCTGGGCATCATGTGTGTCTAGCATCACTGGGAAGGACAACCACCAAAGACTGAGTGACCTTCCAGAACCACCTCACTCTCCCCATAGAGGCAGCTCAGGTACTTTCAACTGGGTTGGAGTTTTGGGGTTCCGAGTCCTGACCAAAGTGAATGGGTGCCATTGAGAAACAACAAGTATTGGGAATAGTTTCCATTTCCATCCAGAAGATTTCTCACTCCTCTCATCCCAGAGTGCCGAAGAGCCTTTGCAGACTCACCCAAATTTGTTGAGTTAATATAAACAGCTTAAAGAGTGGACTGAGAACCTGAGAACTTATTGTCCAAATGTTAGTTTTCTGGTTTATATATCCCAGGTATGGGCAGGCATTCGAAAGCAGATGCCTTAAAAAGAGACTGATGCAAAATGGTATGGATTTGCGTGAAACAAAAGATTCATCAGAGTTTAACTGGTTGGAAAGCACTCCAGAAAAAAAAGCACAGAAATAAGTGCAAAAGGAGCCAAACACTGGGAGGCCTGTCACTGGGCAATGAGAGAAAAACGCAAACGAGGCCAAGGGAAAGCATTCATCCTTCAAACAGCTTGTTTCTGGATGGACACTAATGAGGTCTCCATCTGTGGTCACCACTGACGTGAGCTCCAGATATCACTTCTTTGTGACAGCCTCGGTTGTATACATGCTGAATCTGTCCGTATTTGTACGGCTTTTTGCAGGCAGATCCGAGCTGGTTCTACCCATATCCAGAGCTGGTGAGACACACACCAGCTCCCCACTGGGAGCCACGCAGCAGTGCTTAGCTATCACAGCTCTTAAGTCTTTCCAGGAGCAAGCCTGCATCTGGCAAACTCCAAGCGCAGGCCAATCCCATGCACATGTGCCGCCAAAAACCAGCATCAGTGTACCGTTACTCAGCGGCTTTCACCCACAGAGCATCAGGAAGCTGGAAACAAAAGAGATGGGATAGTTCCCAGCTGGTGGAGATCCCTCCGCTTAGTCACTCTTTGCAGGATGCAGCTGATGGCCACGCTTCCCCGCAGCTATGGCAACTGCTTAACAGCAACGCCAACAGGTTCACTACGGGAACCTGCCCATCCCTTCACTTCCCAACCAGAGAAAAGAGTTGTGTACTAGGAAAAGAGAAACTGGGGAGGCTTAGACCACAGCTGCTCTGTTTTCAGATTGCACATTCCTTCCAGTTCAGAGAAACAACTAGTGATGGATGATGAACTGAGACCCCAAGGTGAAAGAGCTCGGAGTTTGTCTTTGGGGCTCAGCAGCAGGATCAGAAGTCTGCTTCCCCTGATAAAACA
This sequence comes from Himantopus leucocephalus, assembly GCA_003993805.1. Classification (NCBI taxonomy): domain Eukaryota; kingdom Metazoa; phylum Chordata; class Aves; order Charadriiformes; family Recurvirostridae; genus Himantopus; species Himantopus leucocephalus. The sequence continues at coordinate 219,631,592 of RSEF01000001.1, read as the reverse complement.
AGACCAAGGATGTTCGTTCTCAACCCTTTTAATTATTTTTTTGCAAAATACACTGGAGTCGTTCTATGGAAGGAGAAATTGCTGATACCACCATCTATAATGTCTCTGTGGTTCCCCTCTGTTCCTCATTCCCCAGGATTAGAGGAGCGGGTATCTCCCCAAAGGAGGAGAAAATGAGTTTTATCATTTGGGTATTAGTTTGCTGGAACTGAGAGAAAAGACAAACATACCAATGATTACAAGGCTTTACTCAGAGCCCTCAAATGGAAATTGTTTCTGTTTAAATCCAATGAGTTAAGCTGAGGAAATCTCCATGGATATTACCCACAACATGGCACCACCCTGATGGACGGCGTACGTCCCATGCAGTCTGCGATGTCTTCTCTTGTCACACTGCCTGTGCAAAAAATGGTCCCTTTTCTTCTTAAACAATAAGCCTGACACAATCCAGGGTCTTAACATGCTTTGAAACTTCCTAGATTGTAAGTTTATGAAGCAGCTGGGAAACTGATATATCTGAACACAAAAATGTGATTTAATGGATTGCTATGTAAGACAGCTCTGTAGTAAGCAAGGATGTTGTCCCTCAAGGTGCTTCTAAGGAGGCCGTCACATCCTGAAGCACTAGGACACGGTGGTCTCTTCCAATATGAAACTGCATGGACTCCATCCAGAGGAGGGTAAGCCACTCCTCATGGTACAGTACAACCTCCTTGCTTATGGAGATTCCCTTCCCAGGGTGGTTTTCAGTTCAGCTGTCCAGCTGAGGAGCTTTTCCCCACCTGGCTTTTCTCTGGACAACCTTTAGACCCTCCTCAGCAACACCTGGCGTGACACAGCACTGCATCCCCCTCCTCTCCGCCCTCTTGGGCAGGTCTCAGATGCCCACCACCCTCTCCCAGGGCAGAGCTCAGGGCTCACAGGATCCCCATTGCCCTGGTGTCAGAGAGCATCACCGCTAAACCCGGCATGCTGGCACTGGCACTGATGTCTCTAACCACAGCTTACAAAAACAGTCCGGGAGCAGCAGTAGCAGCAATTTGTCCTAAAGGAGCTTTTATTGCTCTGAGGCTTTCCCAGAGTCGGAGCAGCTTCGTGCTCGGTGCCAGTTTGCTCCCACTGGCAGCTGTGATAAAAAAATCCCAGCATACCTCAGAGGAGGACTCAGCTCTGAAACACGTTCAGTGTCACAGCTTTCCATCACGGTACTTCAAAATTACCCGGCCCCATCCACAGCTGAAAAATATAGGTGATTTCAGTGAGCAACCCCCCCAAGGAGTCTTCTTAAGTGGGTCAAATAATTTAGCATCTAGAAAAGGCATGGTACCCAAACCACGTCAGCATATCCACTTATTAACAGATGGGAGGGCAAAGGTGGAGAAGAGCACTGATTTTCCCCAAGATGCGTATGAAACCGTGGAAGAATCAAGGTTTTATCCGGGTTTGCCCAGTTCCCACTCCAAAACAATATTTGCCTCCGTCTCTATTAGAGTATTAACCCTGAAACCACTTCATAGATGTTGCCTGTAGCTAACAACAGCAGCACCTTCCGAATTTCCCCCAAAGGTAATTTTTGTTACTGCTTAGACAATTAACAGAGACGTTCTCCTGTGCCAAAGAGAGGTTAAATACGAGAGAATACACAAAACACAAACCAAACTCCCCAGGGTCTGATCCTTTTTCACACAAGACTCTCTGCTGCTAAATTAGAGCCTCCAGGGTTAAAAAGAGTGAATATTTCACATTTACCTTCTTTCAAGGGTTTCTCGCATCCCCAAACACTGCTTATCATGTCTTTAAAAAGCATATCCAGCTCTTCAAAACTGGCTCAGTCCCAGTACCGATGAAATTGTTCTTCAGCTTCGCGTTCACCCATTCGGGACACCAAGAGGCTCACTTGTAACTTCATAACGAAGGCATTTTCAGGGAAAGAACCTTATTTGGGACAGTGTCTGCTTTGAATTATGTTGCTTGTCTTCCTCCGGACTCCTCTCCGGGCTCTTGCTGGGTCCTAGCCACCGCTGTGCTGCGGACGGAGTCAGCTACTGTGCGACATCCTGAAGCCCTCGCTCGGGGCAGGCGTTGAGAAACAAGGGGGATTTTTTTTTTTTTTTTTTTTTTTTTTTTTTTTTGGGGGAGTTTAGCAGNTAGGATCGGGCCACGGGTTTTCTCAGGGGAATGAGTGACTTATCGTTGCCGATGCCATTGTTTAGCTGCATGCGCGGTGCAAGGCGGCGTGTTTACTTTAGGGTTTTGTGTCCGCGAGTTACATTCCCGGAGGGTTGCAGCCTCCTACCCCTGCGCCTAAATCGCTCTCTGCGTCTTTAGGAAAGCGGCACTTGAGGATTAAAGGTGTCAAATTCATGGCTGATAAATATAAAAGCCCGGAATCTGGAAACCTGTCCTGGAAGAAATAACTCTGTCTCTTTGCTGTGGTCCCACTAATCAGAGCGTGTTAGCAGTCTGCGGGCAGGACGGGGGTCCAGTGTCGGCTACAACGCACCTGACTGGAAGGGTTTCTGCGGCACGAGGCAGGAATTAGGGGACCTTGATAAAGGCAGGGGGATCCAAACATCTGGATGAGCTGCGGGATTTTTGGCAGCGAGTACATAGTGCTGAATCTCCTGGACCTGCTGGGAAAAATTCCCATTGCAAAAAGGGTGCTTTTGTCATGCAGAAGATGACTTCGGATTGCCTGCGAGCTCGGCTTTTTATTTATTATTTTGTGCTGCCCTCTAGGGCTAGAGCAGCTGTCTAATTGCTGGTTTCCTCACTTCCTTTTGCTAATTAAGACCTGCTTCTGGAAAACCCGCCTTTACATAGATTTCCCCGGTGCTGTCGCCCAACCTCACAAACCTGAACTGCTGCAATGCACTTTTCCCATGGTTGAAATACTATGCCGAAGAGCTGGGCTCTTACCCTCTCGTTTGCTTTGCGGTGCACGCTGAAATGAGAGGCATAAATGCAATGCAGTATGCACGCGGGCAGGAGAGGGGCACGACTGGGTGCAGTGGATTGAAAAATCCACGTTTAGCTCTCATGAGAACGTCCTCCCAGTGAGATTATCACAACCCTGGACAAGTTCTCCTTGACTGGGCTCTCACCTGACTAGTTTTAATCACCTTCTCCCAAGCCCGTAGTGTCTTGAGCTTCCCTTGCTTGGAGCTGGCTGCAGCTCAGTCCCTTTGGCATGCTCCATATGCGATCCCCTTGGGGTAAGTGGAAAAATCATGTTGAACCTGGGGACCGCTGTGGTGTCCAGAGGTTTAAATGCCTTTTGGATGCTCTGGGTTTAGAGTTCACCCCGTCAGCAGCATGCAATAGCGCTTGCAATGCGCAGCCACTTTCGCAAGGAAAACCTCAAGTATTTGAGGTCTTCAAGAAAAGAAAAATACCTTTTTTTTAAAAAAAAATAGGATATTTTGCTTTGATTTGGAGAGCGAATGCAAATATCATGCCTGTAATGAAAAGTAGCGAGTGCCCTGGATGATTGCAGCTTCACATTTTCCTGCACCTGGATGTTCAGAGCACTGTGGGAAGTTTGGACTCACAAGGGGAAAAAATAGCAGGGTTTTTGTTAGTTGGGCTTTTTAAAAAGCCAGATCTGTTCCTCAGGCTGTTTTACCAAGTGGCCGAGCAGCTGTGCGAGCCGAACTGTGAAGAAGAGCCTGGACAGAAACAAATGCCAAAGCAGGAGGGAAGGGCATGCACTGATTCTGCTGCTCAGGACTTTGCTTCATTAAAACCACAGCCTTGGAGGCACACCAACTGAGCCGGGAAAGATCAGCAGTGTCCTTACCATCTTTGCCCTTTCCTAAAGGGAAAAAGGGAAAAGGGGAATCCTAAAGGGGATCTGATGGCAAATAGTTTCAAAGACCTTGAAGCATTTGCCCGACTTCCCATTTTCAATATTTTCAAGCTTTGGGCTACCCAGCAGTTTACACCCTAAAGTGGCGTTGAAACATTAGCATGGTGTGTGCATGGTAGCCATGTCTGCAAAGCAAGGGTCATCTCCATTGGAGAGGCTGGGTGACCTCCATTGGTCATATCGGAGAATCAAGCTCTTTTGCCCACCCGCACGAAACAGCAAGGGCTGTCCCACCCCACTGATGCCAAAGGGGTTGCACCTGTGACTTGGTGAAATCAGGCCCTTCCTGATTTTCCTGTGGTCTCCTCAGCAATCGCTGCTTGCTCGGTTTCTGCCAATGTCAGCCAGATTTCACCCCACATCACCCGAAGCCAGGGGTAGCGTGGGGATTAGGGCTGGTGGGCACCTCGTCAGACCTCTCCTCTCCTCCAAACCCTCTTCCCAGCCTGGCCCAGAGCAAGAAGGGAAAGCAAATCCCAGCCGCTGGCTCTCACGAGCCGCTCCGTAATCTGCTGCAGGTTCCCAAGGGTTTCGGATAAACAAGAATATATCTTGACGATTATGTGTCTTGAACCTCCAGACCTTTTGGAGTCTGTCCATCCATAACGCTGCTGCTTTCTAAGGCATTGCTTTTTGGGTTGAGTCCTGTGTCGAGCCGCATGAATCAAACTCTCCAGAGAAGTAAACAAAACAAGTTCCCGCCTCAGAAAGTGGGTCTGAACTGCAAGGGCAGGAGTGGGACAAGTCTTGCTCCCTTTCGACTGGAATAGCTCCCTGGTGATTCATCCCACCAGGGAGCTGGAGACAACATTAATATTAACCCTACTGAAAAATGAATAGCCTGTGCCATCCTTAGCCACGGCCTTTGAGAAGGAGGCACAGCTCCTGCTCCCGAGACCCTACAGCATCTCCAGGATCTGCTTCTCCTGCTTTGGTTTGCTCGTGCCATCTGCACCGTGCTTGGTCTCTCACGGGCAGATGAAGCCTCCTGCCTCTCTGGCGTCAAGTTTACACACCAAAATAAGGACTCCTACATCTCCTGTGATCCCAAAGTGGTTTTTCTGCTGTGTTTTGAAGCTGCTGCTTTCCTTCCTTCTCTCTCTCTCTGTCCTCCCTCCAGGTGCACATCAATCAGATGTGCAGCCAACAGCATTTCCCCACCAAAAATTAACCTTTTTAATTAATTGGGCACACAGGGATTAGCCAGTTCCCCAACTTTATTGACCTTTTTTTCTACTCCTTTCTCCAGGAGAGAAAATGAAAACAAATGAGAATTGCATGAAACCCACCAGCCTGGAGACTTTGTGAGCGAGGGGCTGGGTGAAGGGACACCCGTAGATGGGAAAATGAAAACACTTCCGTCAACAAAAACTGACATAGACTGGCATTTGAAGATTAAATTATTTGAACATGAAATAGTCTCCCTGGAGAACAAAATTCCTGGAGAAAATCAAATCCAGGAACCAAACCAGAACCTTTTCTCACCAGCTTTAATCTAAGTGCAGCAAAGAAAGAAATTGGTTTATAATTCAGCAATTTTTCTTTTACTGATGGTGGAGTCAGTGTTTGAGAAAAGGAGCACTCAATTTATGTGATCAAACAGGAGATAGAACGAAGTGAGGAATATTATTTCTGATATTTCTGGTTATTATTTCTGATATTTCTGACTTGCATGATACCGATACCCCCCCTTCAAATCCATCCATCATGGTATTGGTAAAAGGCCAAGCGCTGGTGCAGTCACTAAGGTGTAACCATCTGCTTTAGAAAGAGATACCTGATAGTGATTTTTTGTCACTGAAAACTAAAGGATTTCAGCATTTTAGAATGATAAGATGATTTGAAGGTTGAAATGATGACATCTTAGTAAAAAACCAAATTTACACTGTTGAGGAAAGCCAAACTTTGGCTTCTATTTAAGGGAAACATGTTTGTGCTTTTATCAAAAATACAACAAGCTTTGGCTTTAGAAAATTATCTGTGACTTTTATATAAACTAGGATTTTCTAAAACTTTACTATTTCCAAATATTGTCTAAACATTAATTCCTCGTGCTAGCAGTCCAGATGCAGCAAAACACCACCAGTAAGTCACCGTTCACCCAAGGTGACATTCAAGCTGTCAGGATCTTAAGAGTAGAAAACCAACCCTGCCATCTCACACCTCGTGCTCCAACAGGGAGAGTTCAAGGACAGCGCGGATAGTAAGAAGAACAGACGAGCTAAAACAGCATTTTGCCCGTTTCACCCGGGGACTGTGTGATTTGCCCAAGGCTATATTAGGATTCGGTGTCGGAGAGCTGGGCGAGCAGCGTTTCGTCGGCGCACAATGCTGAGCTCTGCAGCACTCCAGGTTCAGAGCGCTATAATGCAGTAACACCATAAATAGACTAAAGTCCTGTGAAGAAAGGAAGAAAAAAAAAAAACAACCCACATCTCCCCATCTGCCACTACTGTAAACACGGAGAATAATAACAAAGCAGGCATATGACAACTGTATTGTTATAAACTAACCAGTGCCTCCTTAACGTAAAGGATCTCACTCGCTGCAGTGCAAGTCCCTGATGGATTAAATATACAGCTGTGTGGATAGAGCCATCGACACAGTGTGTTTAGTCCGTTCCTCAGCCTATTCATAAACACAGTATATTTTATTTATACAGTACCTTCCTCATCTGTGTTATTTTTAAAGGCTGCAGCTCTAAGTCACCGGAGCCCCCGTCTCTCCCGCAGGCAAAAGCTCAACTTTCCAGCAGGCTCCCGGTTTCGCACGCGTCTCCACGTACCTGCTCTGTGGCTGGAGGAGGAGGAGGAGGAGAAGGAGGAGGAGGAGGAGGAGGAGGTTTCGCCTCTGCTTGCAGCCTTCTGCCTCCCGGACTCTCCCAGCAGCCTTTCCAGCGCAAGCCGAGGAAGAGTTTCCTTGGGGAAGTCGTACCTCTGTTGCATGCCAGCTGACTAAAACTCTGCGAGCTCCGAGAGAAGTTTGAAGTCACAGGGAAAAAAAATGCTCCCCATAGACTGGTCCTTGAATTCATTCCTTCGCAGTCATGAGCTCTTATATATTCCCAGGCTCCCACGAGCACGTGAATACATACCTCCGTAATAGTTTTAAAATGTGTGTGTCCTCTGCGCTTCTCTTTATTTTCCATTTCGTTCATTCAACCTTGGCTTATTTCCTGCAGTTTCTCAGCTGGTGGTTACGCTCCTCTCGTATTGACACATGAAACAGTCTGCGAATACCACAAAAAATCCCCTCCGCAGGCTTTGGGGACGTGTGCTTGTCTCTGAAGTTCGCCCTGCCTGTCCCATGGATGTGAGCGTGTGGTTTTCAGCTACATGGACCTGCAGGTACCTGGGGACAGCTCTCGCCAGGGCTGGGGTTAAATCACAGGGACCAAGCTGGCTGCAAACCCGAAACTCCAAGTCTGTGCGGGATGGGATGCGTAGGAAAAAGGTATATCGGAGGGAAGCACTGTAACAGGGCAAACACATCACATTTGGTGTCCCAACAGCTCAGGTGTGTCTCTGTGGCAGAGCAGTGGGATGGCCAAACACACCCTTGGGGGAAAGGGTAAATTCAATTTAATGCTTCAACGGGTAATAATGTAAATGCCTTCTAAAAAAGGCAATGGGACAGATCTGTCTTTTCCTTAGGTGTGAAACTCCCTTTTTCTTCAGAAGCAATGCTCTCATGTAAATCAGCAGGAGACAAACACACTGTCCATGTCATCATCTTCTGCTCAGAAGAGCCTGGCCAGGTGTCTACTGGCTCCACATCTTAGTTTGTAGGAGTAAAAACCTCTGATAGGGTTTTGCCAGCTCCTAAGTGGGTGTCTTAGGACCAACCGAGTCTTGGCTTCACCAGTCAGGACCCGGCCTCCCCCGGACCACCCTGCTGGGGAGCCCCAACAGGTGCTGAGGACCACTGCAAACCACTCACCTTCTCCCCTAGATGCATGAGGAACACCTCCACCGAGTGACGTCCCCCTCAGAGATGTTTGGCATTCATCACATGGCATTGCACTGTGATGTGCAAGTATGGGCAATGAGTTTCACCAAAAAAAATGGGGTGCTGACTCCCTTCTCCTGGAGAGCATCGATTCTGTCCCACTTTCCTGGATCTGCTTATTAAAATCGGATAAAAGCCACGTCCCTTTATACCATGTGCCAAGCAGCTTTGTGGATTCTGCTAAACATATGCTGGCTCCCAGCCTTTGCTTCTCTGCAACAGGTTACTGCTCATTTTCTGTAGCACACCGGCTCCGGTGAGTCAGAGTTACTTCAGATGCCGCAGCATACTGGGAGACTGAAGGTGAAAATGTCTACAGATGCGAAAGATGTGGCTCGTTAAATATTGCAGTGAATATATTTTGCACACTATGTTGCAATAAGTATGTAACAAGGATAATAAATTTAATAGTAACGTGCACATAATGATCAAGAAGTAAACAATAATGATTTTATTACTGCAATCGCTATTGCCTGTGTACATCTATAGCTGCACACGTATATTTATTAAAGGCCAAACGGCTTAAGAATTAGTAAGTAAATGATCTCGCATTGACTTGTCTCAGCAATAGAAGCAGATCCTATGGAGAAGCTTGCTTGTGTCCAGCAGTCCCAAAACTTTATTGATGTCCTCAGATCGACACTTTCAAGGTACGTTGGGCAGTACCAAGGAGTGAGCTTATGATCTGAAAGTTGTGTTTGCCTCCTCCATGCAATGCCGAAACTAACTGTCCACTATTGCTTCATCTTGTGGCACCGTGCCTAGTGAATATGGCCGCACTGTTTGGTTTGGCATGGGCTCGACATTGATGTGTTGATGCACACACCTCCCACCCAAGCCAAAACTCGCCTGTTACTCCGTCCTAGCTTATTTGGCTGGGACTGACCCACAAAGAGAGTTCACTGAGGCACAAGGACACGTCCTGTCACCATGCCAGGCCAACCTGATGGCCAATTTGATGTCACAGCAGCCAAGCCTGGAGGACAGCTGTGGATCTGCTGCTTAGAGACAGGGGTCCAATTATATTTTCCAAGTGTTTCATGGCTAGCTGATAGGAAAATGGCCTATCACAGAAAGAATAAGTCTCCTGACAATAAATTTTAGACTCATATGGAAGCAGAAGGAATTATTCTCACAGATCCTGCTGTTGTTAGACCTCCATCTCTGGCGTGTGGGCCACAGAAAACTTGGGTCAACCTATGGCTGATTCTCAGTGACATCTGAATGTTGATCCTTCTCCAGTTACATCTCTCCCATTAAAGATGTGTCTCCCAGGGAATGATCCCTGGCCTGATCCGCACAGACCTGATCCTTCTCTAGAGCACGTTGTCTATGTCCAGGTATGCAGCACTCAGATATGTAGCTCTGGATGGTTTCCCCACAGCCCTGAAGGTCATTGTTTCACTGTTACCTTTCTCTCAGAGTGCCCTGAATAATGTGGAGACAGTGTGCAAAAGATAGTGCAGGAGGACTTTGTGGAGCAGAAAAAGCCAAACCTGATGCAGGCCCTGAAGGAAACCCCAGATCTACACCCAGCTTGGAGGCAACAAGCTGGTTTGGTGGGGAAGGGCACCCATGAGAGAGCTAACCCACAATGTGGTTGACTGTGGGGAGCCAGGTTATCTGACAGCGTCGAAGTACCCATGCAAACCCCATGAGAGAACCTGAAGACACTAGGACGGATGACACACCCTTAAGAACTTGTACCATCATGCCTCCAAAATTGCTTACAAGCACCAATCCTGCAATGATTTCTGCTGGTACCTGCCATGCACAAATCCTGCACGCCTCCACACTAGGACAGCGGGATGTGGTAACTGGCAAATCCCACTTCAAAAAAAGGGCCACAGGTCAGTGCTGGTCCCACAAGATCAACCCTGGGCCATATTCTGCTGTAGGCTCAACCCCTCCAAGTTTCATGGGATTCCCACTCTTCCATGGGAGAGGTGAGCAGGCTTGGCTGGTGGGGCCAGAATGGAGACAAGCAGAAGTGTGTAAAGAGAAAGCAAAGCTCCCAGCTACTGAGATGCTCCAAAACATCACTGCCAGTATAAGCATCATTATCTTGCGCTGATGTTAGCCCAGTTGCTTTTCAGAAGTTACAAGGAAAGGAAAGGAAAGGAAAGGAAAGGAAAGGAAAGGAA
>RSEF01000001.1:219598157-219618232 GCA_003993805.1 Himantopus leucocephalus | reverse complement strand
AGGTGTGGGGCTTCCTGCAGAGAAAAGACAGACCTCTCTGTATTTTGCATTGGATGCATGATGTATGTCATATATATTTTCAGGCTCTGCCTGCCTTTTCAATTTCATGATCCTTCCGGATTAAGATTTAAGAAAATTGACCTCTAGGAAATCTTTTCCCATGCAAGGTTACAAGAGATGTGAGACATCATCAACAGTATGTGAAATGATGCTATAGATAAGGTTTTTCATAATATGAAAAGTTGTAGGTTAATATGTTTTTTTTAATACTACTACTACTAATAGTTATAGTAATAATAATAGTAGTAGTAATAATAATAGTAATAATAATTGTAGCTTAATTTGTAAGTGATCAGTTACTGGTCTAGGACAATGTAATTTTACTGTGATTTTAGCCAAGTTACAAAAACTGATTCTTCATATAGTTTTCAGATACATCTTAAGGACAATGAAACTCCATAGGTGAAAGCTAAAGGGGAACTTTGCAAAAGCCCCTCTTGCTGTGACCTCTGAAAAGTTGTTGCTGCAGAGTCCAAGTAACAGGATTTTAACATAATTTACAGAGGATGCAAACTGAGACCTAATAGATTTTAACTCCTGCCTGATGAAGAATCACTTGCTTAAAGATTAAAAAATAAAAGAGAGGAAGAGTATTTCATACCAAAAATGTTACAAGGACTTAAACAGCATGTGTGGATCGAACACAGCATGCAGGGACTGCTGGAGATCAAGAAAAGCTGATTTAATGGTGGGTTTTTTTACTGCCAATGTGCCTTCAACCTTGGATAAGACACTGCCCCTCAGAATCTCTTCTAATTTAATTCCCATCCTTATCAGTACTCACTAATTTGTTTCAAGCTCTTCAGGAGAGTAGCTATATCCACTAGAGGAAGTTTTTCAGGGTCTAGTCTAGAGGGACCTCTATAGCACAACTGTAAAGACACATTGATGCTATCAGATCAAGGTTTTAACGCTTACCTAACTGGTCCTTTATATGTGCACACTAATGTGGTATATGCATAAAAAAGGCTCTTCTTGGAGACATTTTAATTCATGCTTCAATAAGAGCTTTCCCTGAGAAAACGCTAACTCACATGGCATCAACTCTTTCCATCTTGTGATGATGACATGACACTCAGAAATCCCAGTAAGGACCAAAGCTCGTTCTGTAATAGGTGTTGTGAGGACACAAAAAAGTGGTTCTTGTTAAAAACCAGCCCTCACTCGGGAGGATTTGATTCAAAGCACAAATATAGGTGGCTGAGCTCCTACTGTAGTTGGTGGAGGCCAAGTCAACACAGTCAACTGAGCCATGAGACCCTTTCCACTCCTGCACCTGAACAGCTCTCCAGGGCCCACTTACATGCCACCAGATCTCCACCGACCACAAAATGAGTGCAGGATCCCTAACACTCTTGGAAACATCTCCGTGTGGGTGCCAGAATTTAGGTTTCCTACTCAGACAGTGCAATCACCCAATCATTTCTGCAAAGCTCACAACCTAGCATAGGCAAGATTTTTAGGGCCAGGTGCTGTCTTTCTAGATCACTGCTTTTAAGCCTGCAGCGTAAGCACAGCCATAGGACTTCTCCATGGTGAAAGCATCCAAGAGTTGATTCACTCCCTGCCTTCACTGCCTGTGTGTGTTCCCTTTTGTCTAGACAGCCTCAGCAAAGGGCTAGCAAAAACTTCCAGTGATAAATCTCCCACAGTAACAAGTTTCAGATGAAACCAGAGACCCTGTGATGAGAACATTATGGCCGAGTTGTTTAATTATACAGGTTCGCTGGTTTGTTTTGAAACGGCGCTCTGCCAGGGCTTGCGGGGTCAGTTAATGAGCCGTGCTGGCTACGACTCGGCAACAACCATCAGGGGTGCTGCAGAGGTTAACAGGCTTGATCGAAGTGTGGGGCTGCCTGCCAAAGAGCCTGACCAATAAACAGATCCTCTTCAGCCTCCCTGCAAAAACTTGTCTTCTCACCACCGCTCTCCCCGGCCATCCAGCTCCAGCCCAGACACGGCTGGTGTGGAAACAGCTGAGTCAGCTGAGTTTTTCTGGACATGCAGTTAAGTCGAGAGAGGAGAGCCAAGACTCCAGGGTGCATTTAAAGCAGAGGAGAAACTGCAGACCAAACACTGGTCTTCTTGTCCTCTTTGCTTTACTCGTGCATTGCCACAAGGAGACCATGGCCATGGGCCAGCAGAAGTTCCCAGAGCTGCAGCTCTCCATTGGGGTTGGATGGACACGGGCAGCCCATGTCCCAGTGGCATTTACTACTTTTTCAGAGAGGGGATCATGAGCTCTTCTTGGCATCAGTTTCCACAGAGCAGCTGGCCCACAAAACTGGTGGTCACACCTGTTCTCCATCTTTTCCAGGACAGTGAAAGTGTTAGCCAAGCCCTCCTCTGCCCCAAGTGCTTCCTCAATGCTTTCATGATGCTGGTGATTCCCCTGTCATGCTTCTTTCCTCATGGAAATGGGGTCTAGGGTTAATCAAACTCTGCTGTCAGCTCGGTGGCTCGGNGCCTCAAGGAAATGGGGTCTAGGGTTAATCAAACTGTGCTGTCAGCTCGGTGGCTCAGAGAGCTGGTTTGCTTTGGAGCGTGCATTTCTTGCTGCTCCCATGACAGAATGATGTTGCCAGATCTGTGCAAAACAAGATCTGGCTTCTGCTTCTTTAGAAAGAAAACACCAATTCCTCCCCCTCTTCCTCTCACACCTTACACAACAGCTCATAGCAACACTGCTTTCCACATACCCACCATTCAAAAAAAAAACAAGAAAAAAATGTTACTACCCTCTGCTCACATCACCTAGGGATAGATTTTTGGCTGGGCGCATGGAAGACCTGTTGCAGAACTGCCGTCAACAGGCAGCAGCAGATGTTGCACACAAAATTCCCCTCTTTCCACATTGAAAATGTGCTGCTGGTGCTCCAGAGATTCCTCCTCTGGGCAAGACCAGCTGAGGCCATAGTCCCATCTCATTTCTGCCAGAGTATAAAACCTACAGTGCTCCTGCAATCATTCCTTAACACCTTGGACTTCTGTGAAGGACCAGCCAAGACCCCCAAACTACAAGTAAATGGTAGGGAGATGAGTTTTCAGAAATAACCCCAAAAGAAGAACGGTCTTGGAGATATGAAATATTGATTTTAGCTCTGCTCAAGTCACAGCTCTGTTCTCAGGATATTCTGGGTGAATTCTTTTTCTCTGCTCTTCTTTCCCTACCGTTCTGTAAAACACTTGCAAGCCAAAGCTGCAAAAACGTGGGCATTATCAGACAGGCAGAAGGACAAAACCCCCTGTAATACTGGGTCAGTCTCCTGGACAATCTTATTAATTATTTGGCTTCCAGCAATGGGCAGTACCTGGTACCTTAGAGGAAGACGCAAGAAGTCTGGTGACGAACAGATGGGAAAAATTTATTAACGGATTACTAGGGTATGAAATTATGAAGGTTCATATCTCCTAAAAAAATACTGATTGTAAGACAACAGAAGATGACTTTTCCTCCGTTTAAAATCTCAGTCATACTTTTGGTTATCTGGTGACTGCAATCCTACTGCACGTTTTGTTTTGGTTTGTTCTGCAGTTTAATTATATTTTGTATAAAAAAAAGGAACTTATTTTCTTTTTAAACAAGCCACTTTTCTGTTCACTGAATCGATTATGACTTCTGTATTAATTTACTTTCATTACAATATGCTTTTTTTTAATAGGTGTATCACATATTCTTCCAGTTATGTCCTACCTGTAATAAATCTCCCCAACCTTTTTCATTCTTTCAATCTATATGCCTGTTTTTCTGTGCTTTTTCATTTCAGGACAGAGTTACAAAGATGTCTCCATATACCACCGGTGAAGATCCTATGGCACATCAAAGAGACACCCTTACAACGAAACCCTTGTGACTAACGTGTCTGATGCAGTTCCTGACTGCAACAGAATACACAATCTCTCCCCCAGATGATACTGAGCCATTTTCCTCCTTGGAGTTTGTGTTTTCATTTTAATGCCCTTGTTGCTATGGAAGATTTTAAAGTATCTTCTAAGGGTGCTTGTTTTGGGGCAGGCAGGGAGAAAGCATTGAAAGATGTAGTTCTTTGATGTTCAGGCACAGGCGAGTGCAGCCGCCTACCTGTGTGCAGCCCGATTCGTATCCTGAGGGGGATGTCTGGCATGTGTCTCATTTTGAAGGTTCCCACCGAGCTGAGGATGTCCAGGGACATGTTGGCTATCTCAGCCGCGTGCTTGTTTCCGTTCCGTTTTGGGAGCCCTGAGGCAACCATGTAGGCATCACCAATTGTCTCCACCTGGCAAATACCATGGCATTAATAAGTAAATAAATAAATTGGAAGAGATGGGAAAAAGCAGTAGAATAAAACTACAAGAGTGTTTGACCCAGGCATGGCTTGATCCTCATGCCCGGGTACTCTTCACCTTGTAAACATCATGGTTTCCAAGAACAGCATCAAACAGCGTGTAAAGGTCATTCAGAAGGTCAACGACTTCAATGGGTTCACTGAGGGCTGAAATGGTTGTGAAGCCCACGATGTCACTGAAGTAGATGGTCACCTGGTCAAAATACTCCGGCTCCACAGTGCCACCAGTCTTGAGGGCTTCTGCCACCGATCTGAAATAACACCACAAGCAAAGATGACAGGGCACAAATCCTTGTTGTACGGCTTGCCCAAGAGCTCTTGTCCTACTGTGCTCAAAAGATCTTCCAATAAACAAAAGGATCTATATTGCTGTAACAAGCATTGATTAAAGTTTCTTACTTTGATTGGAAGGTGCTTGCCAAAATTGGAGGTCAGCTCTGCAGTCTTGCTCACTTCTGGGGAACTCTTTTGTCCAGTCTAGCTATGGGGGGTTTTTTACCACCTAAAGTACCAGTACTTACGGGGGGAGCATTTGTGACAGTAGTTTTTCTGTCTTCTGTTTTTCAATCTCTAGCTCTTCAGTCCGCTCCCTGATTAAATCTTCCAGGTTGCTCGAATACTGCTCAAGCATCCTGAGCATTGAGTCAATGATATTGGTCTTTTTCCCTTTGTTGATGGTTTTGAACTGGAAAAATCAAACTACAGAGTTATTTCTCCACCTTATTACACCATCGTAGCACTCTAAGTTTGGAAAGGAACAAAAAGCAAACACTTATTTTATAAAGGGACAATGTTAAAGACTGGTTTTGTCAGTGGGAAGGCATCAACAATAAAGGCAAACTAGAAGGCGAGTTTGCATCACTGGCTATGGAAGCTGCCCAGGAACATGTTGCTCCTCTATGAACCGTCAGTGAGAGTTAAGTGAAACACCACCTTCCATGAGTTGGCAACATGTACGTGAGTTGTTATGGAGTCCTATCAAGCTGCAAATTTGCACCGTCTTTTATCCCATGACCTGCCTTTAGGGTAACTTGCAGCCCTTTGCATTCAGAGGTGCAAATTTCAGGGCATTAGCAACACTTAGAACCTGTTTATCTATTACTGGTCTTAAATCCACCTTTGCACACTGTCATGTATGTGTACTGCCATCCTCCACCCCCAAATCCTCACTGAGTTGTGCTCTCTCCTCTTGACGTGAAGCTGAGCCTCTGGACATTTTGGATAATCTGTAGCTTCAGATGTTGCTTTAGACTCAACAGTGGAGTCCCATGGGTGTAAAATTAATCACAGTTTTATAGCACTGAAAGGTAAAATTACGGATATTGGTTTACCTAGTTTGACCTTATAAGAACATAAGAACAGAACTGCTGGATCAGACAACGGGTTTAGTTTGCCAGTACCTGTCCACGAGACTGGCCAGCAACAGATGTCTGGGAAAGCTGTTCAAACAGGGCTCAGCTACAGTCATATTTCCTTGGGATATGCTCCCAGCCTCCACCAATCTGCAGTTCAGAGACCTCCTATGCCAGACCTTGTATCTTTGTGTTTAGCAGCCTTTGGTGAATTTTCTTTTTAAATTAAGCACCTTTTAAATACTTTAGAAGATCAAACAACATATTGATCTGAAGGTGCTATCGTAATTTACAGATCTTTGATCTCCATGAGACCATCAGCGCAGGTACACTGCAAATGTGAAGACACCAAGCCAGTGTCCAGCCTGCTTCACACCCCATGTAGTGGTGACGTGGCAGCCCAAGTTCAGGACAAAGCGAGGCCTGGCCAACAAAACCAAATATCTAGACACCACGAACCATAAAATAACGCAATAGCAAAGGCAAGACTAGAGCTCTGGGACTCTCCTCCAATCATTATTTAAGGGCTCACTTAAAGAAATAAAACACACTTTCCTGCCGAGTACAAACGAAGGATTGCACCCACTGCTCTGTTCACTGACCTTATGAAATACCTCCTCAAAGGTTGGACGTCGCTCAGGGGCTTCACCCCAGCATTGCTTCATTACCTGGATGCACTCCAGGGGGGCCAGCTCAGGGGCTATATTTGGGCGGCACAGGGGAGGGGGCTTCTTCACTTTCCTTATAATTTCTGTGACAAAGAGAAGAATGGGAAGCACATTGTGAGATGGGTGGTCTTGGTGGGGACAAAGGACATGGACCTTTTTGCCTGTGCCTTGCTCGCTCCTTCATCCATCACCATTATTCCTCACCACCCGACTGCTGTGTCCAATGGACCTGGGGGTTTCTGCTTTCCTCTGCCAGGAGCCTTTTGGAGGATTTTAAAGACAAGAGATTCATCTGCCTTCTTGTCCCTGGAGAACCAGGTTATGAGCAATAAAGTGGCTGGATGGGGGAAGGTTGTGTGACAGATGGATGTGTGAGCCTGCAGGCTTGTGTTTGATTAAACTGCTTCTGACTCTCTCCATTAGGCTCTGCAGTCCTCTAAGAGAGCAGAGGGGTATGGCCAAGCCCAGACAGGAAGGATACCAGCCTCTGACGCTTCATCCTTAACTGGGAACCAGTACATAGGAGGCTGATGGGAATGGAGACAGTGGAAAGTATTTTAAGGGGGAGAGTTTGGGTTCAAAACAACATCTGGGAAGTGACTGCTTATCCAGAGGTGAAATAAGACTAATAAGGAACTGGGCTTGGGCTTTCAGACCCTGAGAAATCAGTCCCTGAATCTGCGGTTTTTAGATAAACCAGCCCTACAGCAAAGGAGCGGAGCTGCAGGTTTTGTTGACAGCCGAAGCACAGACGGGGGAGTGTGACGTCTGGACCCAACCCCGACTTCAATTTCGGTATTTCTTAGTAAGGACATCCTGGAGGAAATGTGGGTTTTTTTCACCCAAAGTGATTGTATTTGAAGGTTTCATCCTGTGAAGTGCAGAGCAGTCATCTGGAGTGAAAACCACCCTTTTTCTGGCAGGAGCCCTGCATTTCCACAGCTGTTACTGTGAGTATCCAAAGCTTTTCAGTGCTGACAGTTTACTTTAAAGCTCTTTGGTTCATCCCACGAGTCTCCACCAAATGAACTAAACAAAGCACCTGGCCCAAATCTTTCCAGGGGCAGCCAAGGGGAAATGCCTTCCCCAGACGGTTTTAAAGTTCACACCGCAAGTGAAAGCTCCTTGAGGGTTAGGACAGAATAGAAATTCATCATTTCATCAGGTGAGGAAACTGGAGTGTACTACGTGCAACATTTGCTTGGAGGTTCCCCGTGGGGACTAGGTAGGGGGACGCCTGATAATTGCATCATAGGCTACATCATAGGTCCATCTCTGAATTACAGAGTGGGTTACGTCATAATCATCTTTGTCATTGCATTTTTGCAGCAGCCTGGGGGGCAGCAAGGTCAGAACCCCATTTTTTGAGGCACTGAACTGGCAGATACTGAATGGCCATACCCCACTTGGTCACTGTCCAGCTTCAAACGTGTTGAGAACGGGTTTTCATTGAAACTAGCTCTTTTTTTCCTTGTTCTCACTCCCTCCCTGTTCAAGTGCTTGTGACCTGACCCTGACAGCAGCACAACACAGTTTGAACTAATGAGAGTTGCACCATGAGCAGTTCCTAAGGACTTCACCTATTTGCTATTTCTGATACAAGCCACCTTATATTTAAGTCAGTGGGGTCATGATGTTTCACCTTGATCTCTGCTGAAGAGAGAACCTCTTTAAATGGGGATGTAATTAAGGAAAAATAGATGGGCAGATGGACAAAACAGGATGCTAGCAAGGGGTCCAGCTCAAAAACCTCAACCCCCATGACATACAAAAAAGGACTGATGAGTGCGAAGCAAAGGAGTTTCCAAGCTATGGGAAATTCTGCCATTAGATTTCATCCCACACTGTGATGAAAAGTCCAAGTTTGGACAGGGAACTGGAGGTGCGGCAGTGGCCTGACTGCTGGCCAGCTTGGAAGCATCATGGGGGGGATCCCAGAGCCCCAACCCCATTGAAAGCAGTGATGAGTAACATACTATGGCTGAGATCAGAACTACACATTTTGGCATTTATTATGGACGTTTTGTTGAAAATAGCCTTTTGTCACTGAGAAAGGTCATGAGATTGGGACATTATTTCCATACTAACATTTTACCCAAGGGGCTTGGCCAGACCTTTTATGAGTGCTCCTTGTAAAGGTTTAAAAAGGTATTGAAATAGTTGCCTACCTTCAGCCGAGAGTTCTGACATGCAGTATGGTGGACCCCGAACAACCACTTCTTGTAGGATGATTGCGAAGCTGTAAATATCCCCTTTGAACGTGCCTTTTCTGCACATGTCTGGGTCCCTCAGTAACTCAGGAGCTGTCCAGAGCAAGTCTAAAAAATTGAAGAGCATCCCGCTTCTTACACTTGAGCTCCAACTACTGCAAATTAAGTGCTTAAATGAACACTTCATTTCAATCATTTGAGGAAAGGTTGGAACATACTTCATTATTTACTGCATCGTCTTTTATGTCTTGTGATGTGTTAGAAATATTAAATTTCCATCCTGACAAAAATTTTGAATTTTCCAAATTTCACTCTACCTTTTAAAAAAATGTTGCTGTACCAATAATATATAACCTATAACACCAGCCCTGAACTTCAACATAAGAAGTCTTCTCACCATTACCAAAATCTTTAACACCCTTTTTTGTTTGAAAATGTCACTCAGACAAAATGTTGGCGCTGAAGCCTGGATTTCTTGTTACTGTTGCTCTTTTACAAAGCAACAGTTAATAAAATATTTTCTGTAGTTCTTCCTAAATGAAAGTAGCTTCCGTAAAAGCAGTTTATGTCAGTCTGAAGCATAAGCAGTCTTTATAATCCAATAGTTCAAGTGACAAAAGACACAGTTGTAAAACATACCCAGCGTCATCAAGAAATGAATCTTCTTCAAGCTGGGACATTGTTACCCTGGTAACCGTGTATTCTGAGTAATGGGAGTAAGGAAAATTTCAGCCGTTGCAATATATCTAACTTTTTTAAGGGAGGAGAAGGTCTTCTGGCAACTGCCCTATCTGAGACACTGGAAATGTGTAGGAATCAAATCCTGTGACAGAGGAATCGCAACACTACATACTACTTGAAACCCATTTTGAAGAATGAACTGGGATACCAAAGGAACGCCAAGGCAACAGCCAGGTGAATGAAATCCTATCAAAGTCTCCAGACCTGGTCGCGTGAGATGCTGTCCCTAAGTGGTGGGAATGTCATGTGGCAGCCTTTCGTGATTGGCATGTAGAGGACCCATTTCAAAGAGACCCGTATCATTTTGTGTTTCAGATGGCTTAGTTTTACAAAGCCAGGCTCTTTACATTTGGGTCAATCTAAAACTTCAAATTGGGGCTAAGGATGTGAAGCAAGTTCCACCAGTCACAGAAATTCAGGTTTCATCAGGTTTCAGGGGCACTTAAATCCTTCTCCCACTACAACAAGCTTAATTTCTGTCACTGCTTGCAATAAAGTCTTTTTTCCTTACCATGACACTCTGCTATTCACTTCACTTTCAGGAAGTTCAAAAAAACCTTTGCTTATCCTTTCCTGTAACAATGCATTGCATACAGGTAACTAGATGTTGTGAGATTGAGCACATAAATCCTTATGTGGCCACTGGCCTGCAATTGTGTTAGGACAAGGATCTTTTAAATCAATGGACAATTATTTCCAAAAAAATATTTCCTTATGGCACTTACCTTCTGGGGGTGGCTGAATATACGGGCATTTCTGTGCTTCTAAGAGCTCGTTATAACCATAGTCAGTGATCTTCAGCACAAACCGGCCATCCACAACGCAGTTACGAGACTTGAGACGTCCATGGGCAAAATCTCGGTGATGCAAATATCTAATTCCCTATGAAACACAGCAAACATTGAGGCTGTTCCTTAAGAATTATATTATCTGTCAGCATTCAGAGACAGCAAGCCATACTGTCACCTTGGATAGCATCAAATACAGCATTGACTCCATGGGAAATGCAGTGCTGATCAACCAAAGGAACTATGGGAAAAGTTCAGAAATGGATTAGGAATAGGAATTGGGCTATCTGCACCCTAATGTAGCAGTCAGATGCCTCCCTCTGTAGCCCTAGGACTCATTGCGCAACAAGAAGTTGTACTTTTAGACAAGGTTAAGAGGGTGGACGCAAGTGGTACCCAATGGTTAAGCCAAGGGAAGCCATTAAGAGCAGGATGCCCTTACCCATGATCCCTCAAGGAGGATCAGAAGGTGGATCATGGGCTGTAAGAATGGTTCTGGCAATCTGTCCTCTGTAGTCCACCTGTCCCACATTGGTAGTTCACCATTAAGGGATGAAAACACATGGGAGATGATTGGAAATGCCTGGACACTCTTCTAAAGTGACCACATGCGTAGCCATCCGGTGACAGGGGATGGCTACGGTTTGGCTCTATGTTGGATGCATTTCTCTTTTATGACAAGAAAGGGCCTTTGGAAAGTNGTTCACCATTAAGGGATGAAAACACATGGGAGATGATTGGAAGTGCCTGGACACTCTTCTAAAGTGACCACATGCGTAGCCATCCTGTGACAGGGGATGGCTACGGTTTGGCTCTATACTGGATGCATTTCTCTTTTATGACAAGAAAGGGCCTTTGGAAAGTAAGAATTTGTCACCAAATTCATTGTTCTAGGTGACCAGTTCTAGCCTGATGTGTAGTTTTAACCTCTCATCCTGCTGAGTGGATGTAGTCCTTTTACGCTGAATAGTGCTTCTCTCAGATGGTAACAAAATAGGAATAAGAGGTCCGTATATACCAGCATAATTACATCCACATTGGTTTTCCCTGCATTACTATAAAAATCTCAAAGTCCTGGGTGAAATAGCTATGTCAATATAAAAGTCACATGCGGGTCACGCTTCAGCAGGAGCAATGGATTTACTTTAATTAGATCCATCACGAGAGAGGACTTGAACATCCAATCCAGTTTCATATCTTCGTTTCTCAGCAAGTCCTCCAGGCTTCCTCGGGAGCAGTACTCCGTCACTATGGCAAAGATGCCACAGTCAGAGAAAAAGCCCAGGAACAGATTCACATTTTCATGACGCAGATCTTTCATCTGAAACAAGACAGTGAATCACAGCGAGACCAAGTCAGCCAGACATCTGCTCAGCAGCTTCTTTATATCATTAGATGTCCTTACCATCCCTGTTCTCCCAACCAGTCTTTCACACAAGGATGGGGAAGCAAACAACCTCTTTGCTGCTTACTTTCAGCTATCCTACACTCTTTTTAAACTTTGTTTTTCTTAGTCTATCCATTAAAACAAAGAAAGTGAGATAGGAAAAGCAAACCAAACAGAAATTTGTTTTTCTTTAGACAAGCTGGATTGGATCTTTCACTAGGACAAAATGGCTTCACGGGGGTAAATTGAGTTCAGCATGTGGAGTCTTGCTCCAGCTCTGGTCTGATCTGGAAAGCAATACCATGCCTGGAGGATCCAAAGTCATCCATCAGTGCTGGCTTTGGAGACATGCCCTGGTAAATTTGTTATATTTATATGCATAAAAATGCCACTCTTATGTTAGCAGTAGCTGCCAACAACTAATGGCCTTGAATTTGGAAAATAAATGTGTTCGCTTGTCATTTAGTAATAATAATAAAACGGAAGACTAAAAGTTAACTTCTAACAGGCATCTTAGGTGGAGACACAAAGCAAATCCCAGAGAAATGCACAACCATGTCTGTGCCACTCTGTCAACAAATAACACGTGAAAATCGCTCCCAGTGCCTCACCCTGCCCTGACAGAGGTAGGGGTGATCTCCTCCAAACCACTCTGCCTTTCTAGACAAGGCCACTTAGAGGACTCGCCGTACATTCAGCATTGCACCAGCTTTGAAGTGTCAGGTCCAGGGCGGGGTTTTGCGAGCCGCTGCCTCTGACACACGGGTCATTGGTAAGTTTGTCAGATGCAACCGTGCGTGGTCCATTCCGACAGATTTCACTGG
Source organism: Himantopus leucocephalus (assembly GCA_003993805.1). NCBI lineage: Eukaryota > Metazoa > Chordata > Aves > Charadriiformes > Recurvirostridae > Himantopus > Himantopus leucocephalus. The sequence goes on along the minus strand of RSEF01000001.1, from coordinate 219,605,877 downwards.
GCAAGACTCATTAGCAGCCACAATGCACAATTCGGTGCATAAACAGGAGACAAGGAGAATAAAAATACCCTGCAGTCACGAAGGTCCCCCGAGCAACCTTCCCTCCACACACCCAGTCATCCCCTGTTCCTACCTTCCTCAAGATGCTGGTGGAGCTTTGCCGCAGATTGTGAACTGCTCCCGTCTCAAATTTTTTCAGCCATACCCAGTCTCCCTGTCCACAACACAGGCGGGTGAATGATAGAGCAAGTCTGTGAGCAACAGCTAACATGGGGACCTAGGCCTGCATTCCAGATCCTTGACTTTGCAAGTGGCTGGGGATTTTCAATGTTCGTGGCAGTAGATTCTTTCTATACTGCACCCGAATAAGAATATCTGCAGGAAAACCTCAAAAAATGGGGTGAGGCAGGACCTTCACCTGGATCAGAACTTCATACATGGAAGGTGTATTAGTATCTGATAAACAATGATAAATTGATTAAAAGGGAAATTAACTCTGTCCAGAGCTTTTCTCTGGCATTAATGATCCAGTTTATTTTGCTCATTTCAGGAAAAATTGCCATGCTGTTTTTTCAAAAACCTGTGTTTTTGGGAAAGAACTAATGGATGGGGTAAGTTTTTTTGGCCATTGCCTCTGCTTAAACTCCATACAGTCCCACTGGCACAAAGAGGAATTTTATAGCCTTTATTCTGTGTATTTGGATCCTGTCTTGTAAAAAAGTTCCTTATTAGACATGTCACCACCTAAAGGCTCTGTTTTGTAAGAAAGGTTCTTCATGGTGCCTTTAGGACATCTCAACCAGGGACCAGACCTGGCAACACTACATAGGGGTGTCAGATACCACCACCCAACATGACTCCAAGTGTTGGAGTGAGGGTTTGGGTAGAGTCACCTTAAGCACTGGTAAGTCCATGAATGGGAGTAGCTTATTCAGTTACGTCAGCCATATTCACATCCTGGGACCTACAGTACTGCATCCCAAGACTTTCTCCCCTTGAGCAGCTCAGTGGACTGAAGCAGTGGGAGGAGGCTGCACAAGATCCCTACTTACCTCATACAAAGCCACATTGGAAGTTTCATGGGTGGCAGCTGCGCTTTTCAAGGAAAAGGAGCGGGTTACGGATTTCAAGCTTCTGCCATCAGCTGTTACGCTGTTTGCATCAGTCAGACTGTCCAAGGTCAGTCTCTGGAAGACAAGGAAAGCAGGTGCAAGGCAGTTACCACCTCTGCATGTAAACCTCCACTCCAGCTCTGCCTCAGGCCATACATTTCACCCATGCTAGCAACGTCCCAAACTCCTCATCTCACCTCTCTGAATACCTCTAAGAGGCTGATGAGGTTGACCCCATGTAATACCTTGAAATACTACAGCAGCACTTTAGGTGATGGAAATGCCGTGGCTCAGGGGAGCCACCAGAGGAGGCAGGTATGTCTCTGAGCAGGGCACAGGGAAGTGTCTCCTCTGGCATAGACAAGAAGCCTGTATCTGTGCCAGCGACCTAGGCAAAGGGATCGCTCCACAGCAGCCCATATCATCGGCATGGTCCTGGGCATGGCGCTGGTCTGTGCCAAATAACACTCCCCGAGGAGATCACCAGCTCTGGACAGGAGCCAGCACAGGCCAGGAACGGTTCCCAAGAGGTAGTTTAGATGCAGACACTTTATTTTGGAGGGTAAGAAGGTTTAGCTATATGGACATGAACTATGCTATGCCATCCAACCTCAAGAACAAAGAATAAGCCCTGGCTGTTAGAATACACAGAGCCAAGGGTACTATTTTACATCATCATACATCACCTGACACTGCATGTGCGTTTCCTCTGAGACTCAAAACCACTCGGCATATGGGAAATTTTCTGATATGGAGGGGAAAATGAGACATGGAGAAGTGAATGACCTTCCCAGGGCTTCATGGGTATGAAAATACCACACAGCAAACCTATCTTTGAGCGTCCCACCAGATTACTTTCACGAGTGGAAGGACTTACCTTTTTATGTAGCTCTGGGTTGATGAAGACGAGGTCATCCAAGGTCAGTATTATCTTGTTAGGTCCCCTGAATAGCTGGCTATTCAAGATACTATGCCTGAGAGATTTGGAGAGTCACGGTTATCATTTTTATGTAGGTAACCAGTTTACACCACCTCTGAGTGCCCCACATCCAGCTTCCCCGCAGTATTAGGAAAGTGCAGCATGTGGTGTGGCAGTGGGGATGGACACGGGTGAAAGCAGTAGACAAACCATGATGTCCTGACTTGGACTGAAGTGCCCTGAGTCAACCAGCAAAGGTTATCCAATTCACAGACAAATAAAGCTTTAATCTCAAAGCACCTCATCACAAATAGGTATCTTGAGTCAATCTGGTTACAAATATGAATTGGATATCTATGCAATGCATACTTTGTTTTGCTTGGTTTTATTTTTCATATCCCCAATCATTCTCCCTTAGGAAACAATAACAGGTTTTATTAGACCACCCAATCTGGCTGGTGAGCAAACAGCTCTCAGGCACACTTAGGGACTGAAACAGAACCACGGATAATTTATAAAGCTGCCTGGACACAAGTCACCATCAAAATGTACTGGCTGAATCTCTATATGGTTGCATGGCGCAGTATGAAACACACAGCAAGATACCACCTCGGAATGACTGCAAGCTCGTACAGAGGGAAAAGCTACAGGGAATGAGCAGTTTGGCACGTGTGGCACAGTGCAACGCAGCACGGAGGTCTTGGAAGCAGTATTGCTGAGCCGGCGCTGTTCCTCTTGGTCAGGAGTAATTAGATCAAGAAAACTGTGCTGATTTAGATCTACTTCTTCCAGGACCTCAGCCAGATGGGATGTCTATCACGCACTGTGTAACACAGGACAAATGTGTTTCTGGCATCTCCACGGGATGCTGCTGCCCATTTTCCAAGGGATGACTCTCTGCACTCCTCGATAGGCTACCAAGGTTGCAGAATTGCCACGGGCGAGAGACAAAAATCAGGATAGCTGTCAGACCAGCAAAGACACTATCTGTTGCTTGACTGCATCCTGTTACCCGCCCAGCTTCTCTCGAATTTGCAAGGCAGAAGAGACCACAACAAGAAACGGTGCACTGTCAAGGACTACGTGTTCATGGAACAGTTCAAACAGGCTCATATCCACTTCGTGTAAATCAATACAAGACATTCCAGAGTTTCATTGTTAGTTTTTAGCTGGGATTTATCTGACACTAATACCCACCACATGGCCATTTTAGGGACTCAGGGAAGAGGCAGTAGTCACACCCCATTATTATGAACCCATTATTTCAAGAGGCGTCAAGGTCTAACCCTGAGCACAAAGCACACTATATCTATTAGACAGTCAAAACCCCATCAAGCAGGAACAGAGAAGGGAAAGGAAAGCTCCCCCACTGCCCTCAATGTCACTTTTTTTGTTTAATGAACTTTGTCTACACTACAGCAGATGTCTGATCTGTACACGCCTAAGACTCTTCCTGATGAGGTGGGCAATAGGGTGCTTTTTGCTAACTGTACTGTAGCAGGAATCCACTCCACAAAATATCCATAGATCACCACGATTTCCATTGCACGTACCACTCCAGGCGTTTTAGAAGAGCACAGACAGCTTTTTGGAGTTCAGAGGGAGCCTTGGCCGTATGACCACAGGCATCGCCTGAGATGACTTAATCTTTCTCTAACCACTTGTCCCAAGCCACCCAACTCAGCTTCGTGCAAGAATCTCATCACTTAGGTACTTTTCACCTGCCCACCTGAAAACCTTGTTTGGTCAACCACATCCTCTCCCCCAAGCATGGAGGAAAACACCCCTCTGCTGAAAGCAAAGCACAGAGAGTGGAGTGACTTGCTTAAAGTCATGCAGCAGATCCCTGGCAAAGCTAAGACCAGAGCTCCCACGTTTGAACTCAGACCACGCTGTGGTTTAAATTTAGTTCCAGACATGCCCTTCCCTAACATAAATCATTGTCTGAGTCATGCTAGACGTTTGGGGTTTTTTTCCCTCTTGCAGATGGCCATACGTCTTTACTCATGACTGAGCCTTCCCAAGCACAGTCTGGTACTTGTGGAACAGCTTACAAGTAGAGTAGGCAGTAAGATTGTCTTTTATTTACGTAATTGTAGAGGCTGGTGGCCAAGGAATAGAGCAGGGCTTTAAAGTGCGGGTGGATGGAGGCAACCTCCTCAGTGCCTGCAATTATAAGGTATCAGAAGCAGCTGTGTGTTATAGGCAGGGGAACTGTTTGGGGTGTTGCTTGCTGGGTGGCCTTATATCATCTGGGTTTGGAGGGATGATTCAGGAGTGGAGAGAAAACATGTTTGGGGATGATCTGAGAGGCGAAGCTGGATGGGAAAATCCAGGAACCCTGCTTTGCCGAACTCATTGCTGCTAAGTAAATATGCCTTCTAATTTCACTCTAATTTCATTCTAATTTCAGTCATGCACCATGTAGACATCAATAATGAGAGACAGATTACCCCAGGGGCCAGTATGGAGTAGATTACCTTAGGTTATGGCCACAGTGTCCTTGCCAAAGAGGTACCCATAATTCTTGGACCAACCAGTCCATGCTGGCTCACGTCCACCTTGGATATAGAGTCAGGACACAAGTGTGACCTGTGCAATTGTTGGAAACTGTCCGTTCCCCAGCAGACTACTTCATTTGCTCCAAAGATCCCATGCCCAGACCTATCTATATGCAACATGAGTGACCAGGGAGCTGGACTCCAGTTCAAAACAGGGAGGGAATGAGCTTGGTAATAAAGAGGTATCTTAATTAACTGCTCCAGTCCCTCTCCAGAGATATTCTCCCTCTCTTTCTCTTTAGTACATGGAGAAAGTAAAGAGGGTCAGCCTAGGTGCTTCATTGGAAACATGATTATATTAGGGACAGAAATCCAGGAAAAAATGGTCTGGAATAAGAAAAAATTTAACATTTAACATGGCAGTCCACTTAGTCTCCACCCCAATGTTCTTAAAGCAGAGTCCTGTCATTGGTTTGTACGGCACATTTTGCATTTCCAAAGTGATAGTCACCTTCCTAATGCCTCAGAGCCATCATCCAGCTAACCCTTCCAGTAACAGATGGCAATTTTTTGCCAAACCTGGACTGGATTAAAGGCAAAATGGCTCCTCCTGAGACTGCAGAACCGATGCTCGCAGTGCTCAAGCCACCGCCACTTCATAAAGTGAAGAGATATGTGGACGAAGAGAGAAGGCCACAGTCAAACCTGCTACACGTTCATGTGGTCCAAACTGCTGGTTAAAGTGCAAGTCTCCCAAAGCAGCTAAAAGTGGCACCAAACCAAATACCTACTGCAGTTCTCACCTGATGAGAGAAGCCAGGCCCACAGCACAAAGCACCACGGCAAATATCATCATCACTCCCAAAATCATGACTGTAGGCTCAATCCCTGTGCAAAGAAGGGAAAAGAATCAGTGAATTATAAAATCCCTGTAATTTAGGTGATAATATTGAAAATATCAGTATCAGACCATTAGACTACAAAGTCAAATATTCAGCCAGGAGAATGCTAGAAGTCCATTTTTATGCGATGTTAGTTTGTGAATACACAAATACCTGCTGAGTTTATTTACATGAGGCTATGACTACTTTAATTATTTATTTCCATGTTGGGTTTTTTTTTTCTATACCAGATCTAGAGCCCTGGATCAGTGGAAAAATATTTTTTACTTCAAGTAAATAAAGATTGGACTTGCAGGGAAGAATTAAGTTTTGGAGGCAGCTTCTGCAAAGTTCGTAACTTTTGAACATTTGACCCTCTTCTCTCCAGGAACCAGAACACTGAAAAAAGCTTTATCATGTGGTACCAAACTGGCGGCCAGTGTGAGTCACCAGCCCATCTGGGATTTTTCTTTCCCTGCTACAGATTTCTCATGCTGAAAAGTGCAGAAGAGAAGGAGGAGAAGGCTGATGTCTTCCTCAATGGGCCCATCACCAGAAAGTACTGGAGACACATACTTTGCCCATGAAGTGTCTTTGCTAGAGAGCTAAGGAAAGCTGACATGAGTGCATGAGCTGAACTCCAGTGGGAAGTGTTTGCTGTCTCTGTCTCTTCTGCCTTCTGTTTATTTCTGTTTTATTCTGTCTGCGTTCAGAGATCCTTAAACACAAACAAGCATGGAGAAATTAGGGTTGATAAAAGGTTCATGACTCTAAGTCACTCTTGCACATAAATCACAAGCCTTTTTGCAAGCACTGAGACCTAGAGCTTCCCAGTGAAAGCTGCAGGAATTTCTGAAAATTGATGTTCTTTTCAGGAACAGACAGAGCATTTCAGCTGAAATTTTCCTGCCAGGTTTGGACTTACTTTCTGCTTCAGCCCAGGCCCCTGGTCCCTGCTTGTCCTCAGACATACACTGGCACAGGTTGTCCAGAGAAGTTGTGGCTGCCCAATCCCTGGAGGTGTCCACAGCCAGGTTGGATGGGGCTTTGAGCAACCTGATCTAGTGAAAGATGTCCCTGCCCAAGGCGGGGCTGTTGGACTAGATGACCTTTAAAGGTTCCTTCCAACCCTGACCTTTCTATGATTCTATGGTACCATGATTCTCTAGAAATCACTCTGCTTTCATGCTTCAGCCTGGAACTAGCCCTGTACACCTCCATCTGAGACGAAAGCCGGGCACAGTAGAGTCGATACTTCACACCCATGTCTCCAACTTGCAGACTGTGTGGTTATAGACCAAGGTTTCACTCCGCCAAAGTGCAATGGAGACATGGCCAGCTCTCTTCAGGAGGTGCTCACCTTGAATACAGGAATGAGCAAGACCACACCGAGCTGGCCTGGAGGCAAGGGTTTGTTCTTCATGCAAAGACAAAGTCAGAGTGTTACGGTCCCTGTAAGAGCAGGTGACAGCAGCCTGATGTTCATCCCTAGGAGGCAAGGGAGCTGCCAAAGATGTGTCTCCCTCCAGAAGGGTGAGTGTGAAGCTAGAACACATCCCATAAAGGTCCTCCACAATGATAGACCCATGGAAAAGAAGGAGGGAGTGGATCAGCTTAGAGGCAGACTTGCAGGAGGCCTAGTGCTCTGAACCTTTGGAGACCTGCTGGGACACTTGTTACTGAAGAGAGAATGAGCTTTGAATTGCCCAGTCATAGGCGTATGCGTTGGTTCTCTTGCTGGACAAAGGAGAAAATGCCTCCTGGAAAAAACGGTGATGAAATGTAAGGGTAAGAAAGACCCATCTCATATCTCTGCATGGCCTTCTAATATTTTCAAAGAGAATCTGTAACCCAGACCACAATGTGGTAGGAATAATGTGGAGTTTGTTAATACTCTCTTCTGTATTCAGTCAGGGTTGGGGTTTTTTTTAACTGGCACTGTCTCCTGAGCTTCCTCAGGTAGCCCCCAGAGACTCTGGTGTCTGAAAGAGCTTCAGAAAAAATCTTTTGCTTATTACCATTGCATCTTAAAACCCACAAGTGCTTGACCATACTTTAGAGGACTCTAAGGCAACGTGGTACTTGAAAGGAGGCACAGAAAACTAAGGAATAGCGAAGGGTCTCTCCCTGATCATGCCCTTTGCTCAAATTATGGGCACTGTTACCCATCATGACATAAGGACACTTCCACAGCTGGAGAACATACAGTATGTTGTGCATTTTTCCAGACAAACCCTCCACCTGATGATCACAGTCTGTCCTACCTTCTTCTTATCCCCTATTCCTTTTTTTTTTTTTTTTTTTCCT
>RSEF01000001.1:219577851-219588666 GCA_003993805.1 Himantopus leucocephalus | reverse complement strand
AATCCCAAGCACAAATACAGGCTGGGCGGAAAATGGATGGAGAACAGCCCTGAGGAGAAGGACTTGTCAGTGTTGGTGGGTGAGAAGCTCAACATGAGCCGGCAATGTGCGTTGGCAGCCCAGAAAGCCCCCAGCATCCCGGGCTGCATCCCCAGCAGCGTGGCCAGCAGGGCGAGGGGGGGGATTCTGCCCCTCTGCTCTATTCTCATGAGTCCCCACCTGGAATATTGTGTCCATCTCTGTGGTCTCAGCACAGGAGAGACATGGAGCTGGTGGAGCGGGGCCAGAGGAGGCCCCGGNCCTTCCAGTGCCTAAAGGGGCTCCAGGAAAGCTGTAGGGGGACTCTAGATCAGGGAGTGCAGCGACAGGATGAGGGGTAACAGTTTTAAACTGGAAGAGGATTTAGATGAGATATCAGGAAGAAATTCTTGACTGTGAGGGTGGTGAGGCANCTAGCTAGAATTAATATTAAAGTTTAAAACCTTGTGTTTACCTCCAAACCTTGCTTTTTTCTCACATCTTATGCTCATCATTACTGCAACAACCACATCACAGAGCAAAGATTTCTTTGTAATGCTGTGTTTTTTGGCACCATCAGATCAATTCCCAACACTCTTCCACACTCACTGAAATGAGTGAGAGATACACACATTCATACAGCCGTAACGTTTCCCACGGGAAGGTTAAGCCACAGCTGTATCGCTTTGCTTTAAATTTTTAGAGCAGAAGAGGGTGCTCTAATCTCTTGCTCTGACCTCCCACATCAGTCTGGCCAAACAGCCTCCCAGGAGCTGCTGCTGCTCTCAGCTTTTCAAGCGTCCTGGAAATAAAATGCATTTTGTAATGAATTATACCGGAGGGTACCACTGAATAAAGCGGATTTGTCTGGAAACCCTCTGCAACCAGCAGAGAGAGACGGGGAAAAGGCTTGGCTCCTGTTCTGGCTCTCCCTGCAGAAAAGTCTTGTATCTCCACTGATTATAGAGAAAATCGAGGGGGAGTAATGCTTGCGTTAGCCACTCTTCACATCCTCTGGGCCTTAATTAAAAGCTCCAGCCTTGGAGGATCTACCAGGTTCTCACGTCTATTATTCCAACTTTTAATTACCCTCAACATTAAAAATACCCACTTAACGTCTAGTGTGTCTGGCTTCAGCTTCCTGCAACTGGCTCTCACTCCGCCTTTGCCTGTGAAACAAAAAACCAGGAAGCACAATAAATATCACCTCCCTGTAGACATTTGCACACCATAATTATCTCACATCCTATTCATCCTCTGAGCAAAATAAATAAACAGCTCCTTAAGGCTTTTGCCACAGAGCATGCTTTCAGGATTGCAATGCTCTTTTGACATTCATTTTTAATTTGCCTTCTCTTTACTACATTAAAAACAGTATCCATTAGCGAGCCTCACTCCATAATGCTGAATATAGAGGTGATGGGATCTTTTATCACCTATTTGACTTTTCTCCACTTTAATTCCATAGCTCAGAGGAACACAGTTGCCACACCACTGTTTTCAATCCCATCTCTGCTTTCCTTAATGCAAACATCTGCCTTGGAATCGTGGTAGGAATTCTTAGCTCCCAGATATATACAAACCTGTCTGGTTTTAGTTTAGTGGATACTTTTCAAATATGTCCATTCGACGAGAGGTCCAGACAAATCCGCAAGTTTTATGAATAATGATTTTTCTGTTTCTTCCAGATAACGTGATACAGTTATCGAACAGCACTGGAAAAAATGAGATCCTAGAGGCTCCACCTGAAAACACTACCAAAGGAGGCTCCTCATCTACTATTTTATTTCAAAATACCAACTAATCATTTTTTTATTTCTTTATGACACAGACACACTGACTATACAGCACTAATTTTCCCTCTCAGTATCACCTTTCAGTAGGATGACGACTTGTAGGGATTTAAGAAGACAACGTCACCGCTTGACTTTACATGCCAGACTTGTGACTTGATCACAAAAATTATGTTAAGTCAGACTGACAAGATTTATTATCACTCCAGCCTCACTGCCTGGCATTAGTTAACCTCCATCCTTTAATTCTTTACAAGTTCCTCTCCATTTTGTCCTTTCCATGACTTTGAGTAAGCTTGATGTCAACCCAATCTGACATCAGTTTCTTGGCCATGCACCACTGGAAGGGTTTGATGTCCCATGGTTTTGGCGGGGCTGTTCTTTTTTGGGAGGGAGTGTCCTGCTGTGACATATTACCCTGTTTTCAAGTTGCAGTCCAGCATGTGGAATCCCTTTTTCTCCATATTGTCTGCTTTGCATCAGAGCAGCTATATGTCAGCCCTGGAGAGTCCTGTAGAGTCAGGTTCAAGTAGGTCCGCTTTTTTCCCCAAATGGCTAGATTTATTTGATTTTCTTGGATTTTGCAGGCTCTGAGATCTGAAGTCTCTGGCACTGGCATTTGTGGAATATATGACGTTGCAGGTAGTTTGGATAGTCAATATTAGAGCTGGCAGAAAACAGTCTCATAACACCAGATGAGGTATTTATATGTGTATTTATTTAGGCATCAAAACCTGAGCGTTTAATTTGACAGCCTCATCCCCAGAAGCTCATTATATAGCAACACATAGAGAAATGCTCCTCTTCCAGGGGACATTTCCAAACCTCTTAGAATCCAGCTATGATTCAGCCTAAGAAGTGGCTACTGTTCATCATTTTCTTTACATGAGGCTTAGCAAGACTGGACTTTTAGTAAGCAAGTTAAAGCCAAGTACTGAAGGAGATGGAGAGTCTCATGTGGTGCTAACTGAAAAAGCCCTTCCCCAATGTGTCTAGAATGTTTTTCTTGTAATATGTCAGATTCAAAAAAACTTCAGGTGTGTCTGGATCTATGTTTGGAGACCTTAGAAATTGTCTTATCTGGGAATGAAGATATCAAGCAGGTCTGTCTCATAGGCAGGGAAGCTGAAAGCAGATGAGTGCTTGATACGGTCTTTGCAAGCCTGGCCCACACGGGGAAGCCTGGAAACCAGCCACAGCAGCTCAGTGACAATGACAATTTCATTGTTGGCCTTAACAAAAAACCTGAGGGCAACAGCAAACCCACCCAGCACTTGCAGAGTTCAGGAATTTTGTAGTTCCTTGGATATTTAAAAAATAAATCGCTTCATGGCAGTGTGGCCAAAAAAAAAAAAAAAAGGAAAAAAAAATCACACTAAAATCTTCTGGCAGACAAAGAATGATGGGTTTTGGCCAACCCTGCTCCCAGTGAATGGTAACAAGACTTCCAAATGCGTCAATGGACTCATGAATGGCTGGCTGACGTTTTGCATGATGACTTACCCTATGCTATGTTGCAAACTTTCCCGTAACCGCATAACCTCACTGGAGCGTTCATCAGATCCTGCCAGATCTGATAAATGGCATTTATCACTAAAATAAAGCTTGAACATGACACTGAGTTGCATTTCCTTTACACCAAGGCTTTACAAGCCCCATGGAGGAAATAATCCCAGAACATCTTCTGTCCCAATAGGTCTCTTCTAGCCTCTGGCATCTTTGGCAGCTTGTAGAAAATAGCCAGTTTTACGATCTTATCTAAACATCTGAGCTTTCAAATGTTTGCTGCAGAGACTAACTTGGATACTGAACCACAGCCCAGGCCATAAATACAGTACTGGTGTTACATCTTCCTCCAGCCCTCACCTTGCTTATCACCATATATACCTTTGTCCCCTGTTATCAGGCTACCCAAACATCTAGCCAATATTTGGTGGTAGAACAGCATCATTAGCACCATTTAAAGGTTTAGAAACTGAGGATGCACAAAGTTTAGCTATCTATCCTAGGCTGCACAGGAAATGCATGTACTAGACCCAAAGCTTTATGTTCTTTTTAGTGTGGGACGAAACAAGACCCAAGAGATATGTTGCCTCTGTTATAACTGTGGACTTCTATCACGTAGGACTTGGGCCAGCATTTTTAAGGCAAGGTCTCTGCGTGACCTGCCAGATGTTACAGAGAAGATCATACAGGAGCAAGGAAAGAAAACACCCCAGGCCCCGAGCTGCATGTCCATGCAGCCCTAAATCACTTCACTGACAGCATCTGGGCTCCCCGACACCCAACTTCTACTGCGTAAGAACTCTCCTGTCGCAACACGCTTTATTAATTTACCAGCAGCATATGCAATAATTTCTTATATCCCCATTTTCTAACACTTCACCTATAATGAGGAGTTACAGAAAACAAACAAACAAACAAACAAACTAATTAATTAATATGGAGCATGAGTTAGGTATGAACTTTGCTGGGTAGGTGGAAGGTCTTAGCAGGCAGCAGCCTCCAGCAACCTGATGGCTTCATCTCTCCTCTTTCAGTTATATACATATATATATATATTTATATATATTCATTTTTTTATCTTTATCCTCTGAGCTGCTCTGGCAGCGTCTGGCAGCTGCTTTGCATCGCAACGTGGCAGCAGAGTCACCGCCTGGCTGCAGCCTGGCCCTGCTGACTCCCTGCAGAGCTCTCTCCCATGGAAAGCCCATGGTCTGCCCCAGCCCGCCCACTAATCCCCTCTGTGCCCACCGGGTTGGGCAACTGCCTGTTCAGTTTTTTGGTAATTAACTGGCCTTATTTCACACTGGCAGAAAAGCTAATCTGTAGGAATTTCTATTGGCTTTTTTTTAAAAAAAACTGTATTTAAAACNCCTGCGCAAAACTTAACGAGGGTCAGTGTACCCAGTTGCAGAGCACGCCTACTTTTTAACGCTCTTTAGTTGTCGTTCATAAAGGCAACCCTTGAGATGTCTATTTCCAAGGGACACTCGAACCACAGGGACTGTTGCAGATGGTTATTTTGTAGTGCTGCTCAAACTCAGTTAACCCAGTGAGAGTGTCACATCTGTTAAACACATGCTTTAACTCTTCAGTAAAGGTAAGACCAGAGATAACTGAGCAGAACATCCCCAATGTCTCTTTTCTTTGCCTCCTACGGGTATAGAAGCAGTCCTAACTGCTACCCGGCCATCAAACAACCAGCAATACCTGCAATTCAACTAACCACAGAAGGGGGGGCAGGGGGAATTAAAAGAATTAATTGCTTTTATTTATCTTCATGCCAACCGTGTGATTTTTAATTTTTTTTTAAGGAATTGTAATTTAATGAAGACATTGACAGAAGCAAGACAAAGGATAAATTCCGGTGTAAACATTGCCGTATTTCAAACCCGGAGTCTTCAGGAGTCCCAGACAAGCACCCAGATATTAATCCCTTCATCTGAAACACGCACATCCAGGCTAAGACCTCTCTAAGTCCCCATTATCTGTTGCTGCACAGCATGGTACGCTACAGCAGGGCAAGTGCGGCATGCCCTCGGAGAGAGGGGGGAAAAAAACAGATGAAAACTACCCATGAAAATAAGCACTGACCCAGAAGATAGACAGCAATTTTTAAATAGCAGCAGCCCACTGTGCCCTGGCACAGCTTAGAATCATAGAACTGTCTAGGTTGGAAGGCACCGTTAAGATCATGAAGTCCAATCATTAACCTAACACTGCCAAAACCACCACTAAACCATGGCCCTCAGCACCACATCTACCCGTCTTTTAAATACCTCCAGGGATGGCGACTCCACCATTTCCCTGGGCAGCCTATTCCAGTGCTTGACAACCCTTTCGGTGAAGACATTTTTTCCTAATATCCATCCTAAACCTCCCCTGGTACAACTTGAGGCCATTTTCTCTTGTCCCATCGCCTGCTACTTGGGAGAAGAGACCGACCCCCCTCTCGCTACACCCTCCTTCCAGGGAGTTGTAGAGAGTGATAAGGTCTCCCCTCAGCCTCCTCTTCTCCAGATTGAACACCCCCAGTTCCCTCAGCCACTCCTCAGAAGACTTGTGCTCCAGACCCCTCACCAGCTCCGTTGCCCTTCTCTGGACACACTCCAGCACCTCAATGTCTTTCTTGTCGTGAGGGGCCCAAAACTGAACACAGCACTCGAGGTGGGGTCTCACCAGTGCCGAGTACAGGGGGATGATCACTGCCCCAGCTCTGCTGGCCACACTGTTCCCGGCATCACTGCTGTTCGTGGTGCAATTTATTTCAGCTGGGATGAGTAGAGGAAGAGTCCCAAGAGCTGCAGCTCAGCTCTTCTGGTGCCCGTTTAAGGGAATTGATAATATCTTTGTCTTTTGGGTGTGAAAGTGTCTCTGCTGATTAAAATTCCCTGAAGACCTACATCTCTTAAGCTGATAACGATAAGCCTCTCAGGCTGACTGCGTGTTGCTCTGTTACCTCCAGCGCTGCTGTGGATGGGTAGCAGACACGAGGCACAGTTAGTCATTGCTGAGGGCTCTGCAAGCCAGAATGGAAATCTTAGATGCTCGGAGCCACGGGGGAAAAAGGCAAGAGCAACATCCAGGTCTGGGGAAGCAGCAAATCTTCTGCCCTAGGAAGCACCTGGCTTGCCTATGGGGATCTGCAGATCTCTCTGCAGGGAGATTTATCAGAGGTGTGTCAGGAAAGCCCTTTCCTAAACTGTCCTTGGCTCTGATGGGCTGGCCCTGACTTTCCATCGTTCCAGCTTCATTGGCCATTTGTCCTCATTGGAGATCAAGTAGTCCCACATCTGATCTGAGCCCAGACTCCAACCCTGGCCAGGCCAGTTCTCATTTGACCATTCAAATCGAGGTCAGAGTGTCTCTGTGAGGCTTGCAGTGCTCAAAGGCAGGTAAAACAGAAGGGTCTGGTGAGAAACCACTTCCCCAGGTTCTAGGACTGCCTCCTTCTCAAATGGATTTAGTAGGGGCAAGGCAACAGGGATGGCAGCTTGCCTTTTCCTACTAGCACTACTGACTTCATGCTGTGGAAAATGGACACAGTCGTTGCCTCCTTTCTTCTATCACTTTACCTCCTGCAGCTGTCTCTGAGGCAGACCATGCAGTCTTATACAATAAGATGCTGGAGGCTGGATTACCTTTTCCTGGGTTTTAAAGAGCATGAAATGTTCCCAAGCCTGCATCTGGATCAGCGTCACTGTGAGTGACTGAAATACCGAGTAGATAATGCAGCAGGTGCAGCAAAGAGCTGTCACTTCTGCTTCTTCCCTAAGACCGTAGACACGTGTGCAAGCCATGTTTTACCCCATATTGAGCAATTTATGCTGCTTTTCCTCAGCACTAGACTGTTTAGATGAGGATCTACCAGAAGATTTTCTATCTGGCTCACTGGCAGGGAGGATCTCAAGGAGTAGTGTAAATATGCTGTCAGGTATTCAGCTGGTGGAGTGAAGATGCTCATCCACAGCAGTATCAAACTCTGGTTCTGGTCCTATCCCAACCTCTGAGCATTATCCTTTGAGCGGAAAGGCCGAGGAGGAGTTCTCCTGGGCTGGGAGGAACCTCAATACAGTAAAGTATGTAAGGATATGTGTAACTGTAAGAATCAACATTTTGCACATTAGCTCAGCTCCATGTATTGGAGCTGGGCCGGAAAAGGCTCCAGCTGTCTTCCTGGGGTTTTCTTGTGGCTATTGTAGTTTATGAAAGCTCCTGTGCCATGAGATGCAACAGAGATGGGTATGTGGGTGTGATGCAAGCAGAATGACTTCCATGTTCTTCACGGTAAAACAAGGCAGGTCCAAAGAGATGGAGGAGTTGGGAGAACTGGTTTCCTGCTTTGTCACAGGCTTTTTGTAAGACCATAGGCAACTCATTTCACCCCCACAGCAAAGATAAGAAGCGTGGCTGCAAGACTTTAAAAGGGGAGATATGAGTCAGCCTTGAGCAAACCATCATGTACCAATTAACAGGCTCTTCTTCCCATCCATCATCTGCGTTTCTTCTTCCTGCTTGTGTTCACCACCTTCTCACCGCCATGGGCAGAAAAACACCCACCCAAAATTTCCTGGTCCTGCTGCCATCTGGCTGCTTTGCCAAAGCCCTGACATGGGGGAAATTAGAGCAAACCCAGCACGTCTATGCCTTGCGTGAGCTGTCCTACATGCTTCTGCAGTTCACAGCCCCCAGCCAGGGGCATGTCACACGTTGGACCTTCCCTTTCTTCTCAGCTGGGCTCAAGCAGCACTGCGGGTGCCCAAAGTGGCTCTCACACTGCAGGGCTTATTTGTCTTCCCTCTGCCTTGGTTCTTCAAGGAGAAGATCAAAACAACCTGACATCTGGTTGCACTTTACTGCCGTGCTGGCTTATGTCATGTCTTTCTTCCACAGCCTTTATTTTCTTTATTAATCACCTCTGAGCCAACAGAGCTGACACATGCTCTGCTCATGCCCCGCGTAGCCCACGAGAGAGCGCTCCCTCGCTGGTAGACCACACGCTTTTCCAACTGGTTAAGCTGGAAAACAACTCAGCTGGGGTAGCTTGGTCCCTGGGCTGCCCTCTAATCCCCCACTCGAGCCCAAATCCCACCAAAGTCAGCTGCCGGGGAAGCCGACACCATGCATCAGCATCTGGTCTGTCAGAGGGGTGGGTTTTTTTCCAGGAAAGATATTTCTGCAGGACACAAGCACTTGCAAGCAAAACAGGAGAGCACCACAAGGGAGGGGGTTTCTCTTCTCCCAGTCGCACATTTTACCGAGTGCAAGTGTGATTTGCCAGTTCAGCGTCCGGACTGAACTGTCACCAGCAGGATTTTGATCCTTCAAGCAAGCTGAAATCAGTGCCGGTAAAATATATTTCACTTCCCTCAGCCTTTCTTTGCATATTCGGGAACTTCCAGTCTAAAAGAGCCTTGGTTGTTCCACTAAGCTGCTGAGCACGGTTTGTTTCTCCAATTAAGCAGTGAGCTGCTCTGGAGAGAAGAGTGGCGAGCCTCTCTCAACGCCTCATTTTAATTAAGTTTCCCTCGTGGTGAACGTCTGAGGGATGACAGACAGTTCAGAGGACTCCCTAAATGCCAGACTTACAACCACTCCTGATTTTACGTTATTCTGAGTTTTTTCCTGCGCAGACGATCGCTGGGTCTCGTTGAGCCATGTGCGTAAGAGTGCTTGCTCTAATGAGCGAGCCGGCGCCGCAGCCCCCCACTCACCACACCCTGCAGCTGCAAAGTAATGCTGTAAAAACACTTAATGAAGCGTGATGCCTGAAAAACACCCAGCTCATTCCTCCAGGGAACGGGAATGCCCTCAGCCATGATTAAAGTGATGCTCGGACCTGGCGGCTGAGGGGGGAGGATGGTGTTGCCTGCCTGGTGTGCCGTGTCTCTCGCACGCTGCTTTGTGTTGGATAGCCTGTGGTTGATCCACCATCCTGCTGCATTGGGAGAGGGGAAGAAAAGCTGTCCTCTCCAGGGCAGCGGGGCCAAGACATTGCTGATGGCAAGGTGAAGCCTCTGTTTTAAAACTGGAGGGGATGAGCGGTCCAGCACCCTAGCAATTGGGCTGGGGGCTGGCCTAGGGAGTGGTCCCTTTGGATGAACAGCAAGGGGCACTAGGTGAGAAGCTAGGTCCTCCAAAAATGCTTTGAATGTTGAGTTTGTCTCTCCTTTCCTGGCATTCATTGAAACTTCCTTTTCTTACAGCCCTTCAGATGTAAGAAATCCCCTCCCAGCTGTGCCTGGTGGCAGACATGTCCCCTGCGGTGGCACTGGTGTGGTTTTTAGCCCTTCAGTTGATGTCAGAACATATCTCTGTGTCCACAGGGTACCCAAACTCCCATGGCAGTTAGTGTTATTGGAGCAATCAGGGACACTGGGAAGTAACTCAGCTCTCCCTAAAATATTGGAGGAGCCGAATAGCTCCATCCAACTGCACCCCCAGGTATATAGTAACATATATTATGTCCTCTGGGTCTAACACATTAGCATGGTGTCAGACATGCCTCACATAGGAGTTGCAGGCTGTGCTGGAGCTACAGTGACCTAGACCACCTTCTGTTCCACTAAATACCCAAGTGTGGTCACAAAATCAGCCCTACCTGGTTCCCTA
This sequence comes from Himantopus leucocephalus, assembly GCA_003993805.1. Taxonomy (NCBI): domain Eukaryota; kingdom Metazoa; phylum Chordata; class Aves; order Charadriiformes; family Recurvirostridae; genus Himantopus; species Himantopus leucocephalus. The sequence continues at coordinate 219,578,740 of RSEF01000001.1, read as the reverse complement.
ATGCCCTCTGAGGTCCCCATGGTGTCCTACCTGGTCTCCTATTACTTCAAAAAAGGTAGGGTTTCCCATAGGCTATGTCATACCTATCATCAGCCCCATGCAGATGTCTCAGATACGCCAGGGCATCTCAAATGTCACAAGGTGCCCCTGCACGGGTGGCTGGCCCAAACCCAGGTGTGCTCCTTCCCCTTGCAGACTGTGTGTGAACAGCAACGCCCAGGAGAACTTCACTTGAGGCAGTTCAGAGGCAAGATCCAAGCCAATGGCTAAGATGCCCAAGTCTCTGGGGAGCCTGGACGTGTCCTGTGTGCCTGCAAAGTGGGGGTCAAGCGGCACCTCAGGTCAGTGTGAATTATACAGTAGCAGCAGCTGAGAGCCTCTGAAGAGCAGACCGGTGGTCTCCATCAAACTGCCAGTGGACAGACGTCCACATCATTAGCGCTGTAATTGGCATCCCCAGGAGATGGCTGAGCAGATCGTGGAGATGAGCTATGGGCTTGTCACTCTTCATTAGTGAGGAGAGGAGAGGCAGAACAGGCGGTTTACCCCATCACTGGTCCTGGTAGGTAGGAGTGGAAGGAGCAGAGTGTTTCACACTGAGGAGAGAGGGCACTGATCTGCCCAACTGAAGGTTGCCTGCTACCATTGCTCCGTTTTGCATGCACCAGCAACAGGGCAGTGACCAGAGAGGACCAGTGAGGACTGAGAAGGGTGGGATGGGAGAGAAACTGGTCAGAGAGGAAAACCACCTAGGAGGAGTGTGGTCAAATGCAGTGGGCAGGCATGGAGATCATAGAATCACAGAATCACAGAATAGTTTAGGTTGGAAGGGACCTTTAAAATCATTGAGTCCCACCCCCCTGCCATGGGCAGGGACACCTCCCACCAG